>CAHIKZ030002797.1:0-25000 GCA_903632075.3 Acanthosepion pharaonis
CTAATATATATTGTTTTTTAATTGTTTCACCTCAAGCAAGGTGATAATGCCACTAAGATGCAAGGGATTACTGGGAGTGGAAGAGAATGAGAAGACTTTAATGGGGAGAAAGGACAATAAAGGAACAAGATTCAGGAGGATAGAAGATGGCAACTGATGTTGCATTTAAATTTTGAAGTTGTAGGTGGCAAGGAAGCAAGAAACCGGAAGAAATTTCCACAGGTGAGAAATACAAGAAAAGAAATGATTAGAATAGAACTTGCAGTTATATCTAGCTAGTTTAATATAAAAATGATGAGACCTAATTGCCAATCTAGTAGTACGCTTAAATTCATGCAATCAAAGTATCAAGGAGGGGAGCTCATTAGAAGAACTGTCATGAAAATATTTATAGAAAAGACAAAGGGAAGCCGCATCATGGTGTTGGGAAAGTGATTGAAGTAAAAGATGCCAAATTATCTATTATATATGATCCAGCATCCTTATCACATACATGGGCGCAGAATAAAGTTTTATAAAATCCCAATTTTCATTTGTCAGCAACTTTCATTATATATATATATATATATATATATATATATATATATATATATATATATATATATATATATATGAGATAATGATATATAAATTATTATATATCAAGGACAATATAAAAAATCTATCAATTTATCAATCTAATAAATTTCTGTTCTCATTGTAACAACAAAATAAAATCTGGTATAATCATCAGATTCTACTTAAGAGCACTTAGAATTTGCAGCCCTCAACATTTGCATGAAAAGAAGAAATATATTGAAAACACTTTCAAGATTCTTCAGTACACAAATTATTTTATATTCCATGTGAAACAAAAGAATAGAATATTCTAAAATAAAAAATGGTCCCTCCTGACAAACCCAATGAATCAAAAAAATATATTGTCCTACAAACTAACTCTGTCTCAACTACAATTGTAAAGAACTTATTTAAACTCAACATAAAATTTGTTACTACTACATCTAAAACAATAACACTTAGTCAATACTAAATAAAACAAGCTAAAACTTGAAAGGAAATTTACTCTATCACCTTAATAATTGTCACAAAAATACATAGGAGAAACCTCAAAGAATTTAAATAAAAGATTATATGAACACAAAAGGGACATTTTACAAAACAATACATTAAATGCGTTGGTTGCTCACTTAATGAGACTGACCACAATTTTAGCATAAAAAATGCTACTCTGATCAAAGGAGAAAATAATTCATTGAGACAAAAATGTTTAGAAAGTACCTTGATTGCAAGATCATCTACAGTAAATTTGTGCCTTGGCTCTTACAAAATTTCACCATTCCTGGCAAATCTTTTATTATCACAGTGTGGGAAATTTAATATAAAAAATGATGACAAAGAAAAAAAAATCTAAATGAAATCAGGTAGATTATAAAAAAAAATTAAATTTAAAATTCCCAGCATCCATCCCTCATTCATACACATCTGCAGTAACAAAATTTAGTCTGAAGAAGTCCTAAAGGATGAAAAATGTCATCACATGAAAATTTTTCCACTTTGTCATATAATTTCCTATATATATATATATATATATATATATATATATATATATATATATACACACACACACATTTAGTGGACACTGAACCCTAAACACCTAGTGGTATTTGTATGTTTCATAGTTGAAATAACATCTTAAAGTTTGAAGATATTCTAAAAGGAGACTGTCTCCTTGGTATTGAGCTCAGTGTCACTTTTATATTTACATGTGTTCTATTCTGATACTGATCACTAAACCCAAAATGATAGCATATTTAAAAACTATATTTTGTATCATATATATATTTGTTTGTATGTATGTATATGTGTGTGTGACATATATATAAAAATATATATATATAATTTCTACCAGTCGTTGAAATTTTAGGGACACTGGATCATCAGATAACACTTAAAAAAAATGAAATGAAAGATGGAAAAAAAAATGGTGAAATAAATTATTATAATGGAACCTTAAAATGGTCTGTTTTTCTTTAAATTATTTGGCTGTGAAATTTCATCAAAAACAGGGGCTTTGGGACTACCCATACAGGTTACCATTTTTTTATAACATATATATATTTATATATATATATATATATATAAACTAAAATAAATCCTAAGGAGTCAGGCAAACCTACCTAGGTTTTAACCTAAACAGATCTTCAAAAAAAAACTAGCTAAAAAGGCAAATAATGGAACAATATTTATAAATAAAACCAAATAAAACCATGACCATGTGACAAAAACAAAAACAAAAAACCTCCAAACAAACATGTTATTCTAATCCCACCAGCATTTCTTATTTCAGCATCTTAAAAATTTCAGATTTTTGGTTTAATTAATTTTAGGGTTCTTTCTATTATAGCAATTCTAACTTTTCCTTTATGCATAGTAAACAAAAATTTAGTGCCAAAGAACTTATATTGTTAACATTTTTTTAATATTTCCCATTTTTAAAATGGGATCATTATTACATCTTCCCGTTTGAAACTACTAAAGTGGTTTAATAATGTTTTTTATATTATTATGGGTAGAACTAATATAAACTTTATAGGGAAGAATTTATCAGTACTATTAAATTACCATAAAACATATAAAAAATAAAATAATGGTTTAATTCATTTATTATATATATATATATATATATATATATATGAAAAATTAATATCAGTTTGGAATATATCCAGGGGTTTTTTTGTTTGTAAGCTTCAATGATTGCTTTTAAAGGGACTGTGCTGTGCATCCAAGAACTGGCTTTTATTTGTGGCTAAAAGTATTAGAAAGATACCACTATGGTGAGCTTGTCCACTATGTGACTGTCACATTCAAAAAATTGAGTGTGTAAATTTGGTCCACATTTGTACAGGTTTTTCTTTTTTTTTTCTGGAAAAGAAAAAATCATCACATCACTCCAGGGGATCTATCAAAAAAAACATTCCAGATTTGACTCCTTTTAACATTTGACCCAATGCAAAAATTGCCTTTGAAATGCTATGAATAAAATTAAAAAAGTAAAAAAAGTCTGCTAATAACAATCCCAACAAATAAATTTGCAGACTGATTTTTGAAAATAATTCTAAATAAATGTGTGAGCTTAAACCCAGTGTTTTGAGTGGGGACTAAAATGCCATTACCTAGGCAGGATATTTTTTCATTTAATATTAAATAACTAGATACTTTCAGACATAATGAAATTGTAGTAAAATAGTCAACTTTGTACTAAATAGAGGATAATCTATAACTTCAACTAATTATTTGGCTGAATATGTAATATTGTTCCTTCTCAATTTCTGCTAGTGACAAGTAAAAACTTGTTGATCAGTACAACTTGTTACTATAAAGGGCTAGATAGAACTCCATAGCTTTATGAAGGCATTTTTATTTGAGAAAGAAAACTCTGATGAAACCAAAATTAAAACACTTCAATCAACTGCCACTGGTAAAATGATGCTATCCTCTAAGAAATTTGAATCGTTGCTGACAGAGTGGAAAAATTATATTGGATCCATTTTAGGTCAGTTGCTAAGAAAGTTGGTTCCTAAATATACATACAAAGGCAGTTTTTTCTCGGCATCTATCTTGCATGTCTATATAAGTCTACCATTTCTTGTCCCTGCTATTTATTTGGATCCCATTCATAAGATCAAAAAAAGAATCAACAATATTATTGGTCCTAATCTCTGGTTTTTTCCCATTGTCATGCCCATTTGTAAGCTGGCATCTCTGTACTTTTTTATAAATACTTTCATGGTAATTGTTCAGATGAACTCATCACTATGTCTACCTAGACTGTTATGAATTTAAGCACAATAATAGACTGGCATGAGATTCTCATCAATTTACAGTTGAGCTGGCTAGTTGTAAGCTGTAACTTCTATGCTAACAGTTTCTTTTTCTCACCTCTTATTTGTGGAATTCCCTTCGTGCTTCATTCTTTCCAGTCAACTTTAATCTACAAAAGTTTAAATGACAATGTCAATCACTATCTACTGTAGTCCTGATTGTTCTTTTTCTTTTTACTCATTACTAATGTTTTCTGTTCCTAATTTTTCCACACCCTGTAATCCCTAAAATATGCTAATGGCTGTGCTGCCTTGTTTTGAGTGGTATTTAATTTAAAATATATATATATATATATATATATTTTGTATTTGGGCAGCAATGAAATCATTCTTTATACAAGTTTCATTAAAAATGATATGACAAGATACTGCAGTTAAGGTTTTATTTTCAGTCTTCTTTATGAGGAGGTTAAATTTAGGCTGGAGATGGCAGTTTGGTCCTAAATTTATGAATTCCTTCTGATCATCTGTTAAATATATATATATATATATATATATAATACATGTATTTTAATGCAGCAATGAAATCATTCTTTTATACAAGTTTCATTAAAAATGACTGACAAGATACTGCAGTTAAGGTTTTTATTTCAGTCTTCTTTATGAGGAGGTTAAATTTAGGCTGGAGATGGCAGTTTGGTCCTAGATTTAGGAATTCCTTCTGATCATCTGTTAATATATATATATATATATATATATATAATTGTGTATTTGGGCAGCAATGAAATCATTCTTTTATACAAGTTTCATTAAAAATGACTGACAAGATACTGCAGTTAAGGTTTTTATTTCAGTCTTCTTTATGAGGAGGTTAAATTTAGGCTGGAGATGGCAGTTTGGTCCTAGATTTAGGAATTCCTTCTGATCATCTGTTAATATATATATATATATATATATATATATATATATAATTGTGTATTTAAAGGCAGCAATGAAAATCATTCTTTTATACAAGTTTCATTAAAAATGACTGACAAGATACTGCAATTAAGGTTTTTATTTCAGTCTTCTTTATGAGGAGGTTAAATTTAGGCTGGAGATGGCAGTTTGGTCCTAGATTTAGGAATTCCTTCTGATCATCTGTTAATATATATATATATATATATATATATATATATATAGTGTGTGTGTGCATTATAAATCATAAATGCTGCCATTGTAATTTATGCATAGACCATTACTATTTATATATTTTAAACATTTAATTGATGTTGAAAATAGTGAAACTGATTTATTTTTAAATAATTCACTATTTCAGTGGTGTACATCTGTCAGGTGTTAACAGATCTTTGTGGTGTACTTTATTGAATGCCTTTGCATAATCTATAAAGTATAAGTAAACATCTTTCTGCATTTGTATTGCTCTTTCTGATAACATTCTGAATATAAATATCACATTCCTTGTTCCAGTGTCTTTGACAAACCCACAACTGTTCTTGTCCAATCTTGATTTTTTGATTTGCTGTGCAATCTATTTATCAGAATAAAGATGATTAAAACTGCTTAGAAGAGTTTGACATATCTGGGTGGATATTAAAATAATCAAGAACATATACTGGCAACAAGCCACCTGCATATAGATAGAAAATGATTTCAGCAGATGCACAAAAATAGAAAGGGGTGTAAGACAAGGATGTATCCTCTCAACACTTATTCAACATATACAGTGAGGCAATTCTAAGAAAATTAAATGTCCTACCAGGATTCATTATTGATTAACTATAATCTTAACAACATAAGATATGCAAATGATACAGTGTTGATAATAGATGTGGAAAGAAAACTACAAAAGCTCCTATAGAAGGTAGCAAAGGAAAGCAAGAAGAAAGGACTAAACATAAACTACAAGAAGACAGAATGCATGGTTGTTAGCAAAAGAGTGAGCCTAAAATACAAATTACAAATAGAAGATACTAAACCAAAACAATTAAAAAATTAAATATATATGGGAAGTTTTTTAACAGAGGATGAAAAAGTGTGACACTGAAACCTGAAGGTATACTGGGATGGCAAAAGGAGCCTTCCAAAAGCTAAGCAAAGTATTAAGAAACAGAAAAAAAAAAAATGACTGAACTGTTGAATTGTGACATTTATCCTCCTATATGGCAGTGAATGCTGGACAATCTCATCAAGATGATGAAAGAAATTTGAAGCAACAAAATGTGGTTCTGCATAAGGATGCTGAAGAATACCATGGACCAAACATGTGAGCAATGACAAGGTTTTAGAGAAAATGGCAACAAAAAGTAAATTTTTGCTTAACATCAGGAAGAGATAGTTGAAATTTCTGGTGCACATAATCAGAAAGGAAGGCTTGGAAAATCTGAAACTCACAGGACATTGAAGGAAAAGAAGGACAGAGAAAAAACACCACGTAACATACTTGATGGGCTTGAGTGAATGAATGGTGGAACAGGGTTTAGAAGAAAGAGCAAAAAGACAAAATTTATTAAGAGCTACAAGAGACAGGAAGTTGTGGTGGGCCATGATCGCCTACATTCTGAGGGGACACATCACAAGAAGAATATCTGTCAGATATCTAGAGAGTATTAAACTCAAATATTTTGATTTAATAATATAAAAAAAAAAATTTGCCTAAAAAATCTTTCTCTCTCTCTTTTTTTCATTCATTTATTAGTGAGAATGACTATCATTGAATTTTTTATTACCAAACATGAAAAATTTGCTTTTATACATTTCATTTTAAGTTTTGAAGGAAAATTTTTCTAAAATATCTTTTAATATGTTTAAAAATATTCATCAAATGTCAAATTTATTGACAGTTTTTTCCAGACATTTTTCTCTTTATTTTCTCTTCATTTCTCAGGAATTTTATGCATTTTTCTAACATAATTTTATTTCCATGTCATTTGAAAAGAAGTGAAGGCTAAAAAGTTCAAGGTTATTTTTCCATTATTTTTTCAGGATTAGACAATATTTGTCATATGATCACTGGCTTTTATCATTTGATTTTAAGAAATTTAGTCACAAAATTATATACAAAGACATAAGAAGCAAGCCAGAATGTATTTGTACAAATGTTCAGTTAAAATAGAAATTCTTTTCAACATATATTTTTTTTTATTTTTGTAAATATGAAAAATTAAACCACAGATATAATTTAATTTTATTTAAATATCTTTTTTTTTAATTCTTCATTTGATGTTATGGCTTTTAAAATCATTTTCATTGTTCTCTTTCTTTTTGTCATTTTATTTATTATGTATATAATTAAAAAAATACAAGATGAACAATCTTTTTCAATATGCAACTGGAGTCTTTTATTGCCTTTTCCTTGGTTATTGTTAATTCTGTTTGCCCCATGTTTTAATGTTTCTACATCGGACAATACCTGCTTTTCTCCTTTCTTTTTTTAATAACATCCTTTTTTTTAATATTGGTCAAGGTAGTCATTTATTTGCCGTTTTACAATGTTCAAGGCTACATGATTACAAATGACCTTAATTTTATGGCATTCTCTTCTTTATAAAACAAATGTTCAATCAATGTAATGAGAAAATGAAGTTTATAACTAAAAGAAATTTAAAGTATATGATTTCTTTTAAGTGAGTAAAAAATTCTAAATTTTGGGAATTAAATCCAATCTAGTTGTTCTGTGAATGTGTATGATGACAAAAATAATCAAGAAGAGGAAAATAATTTCTATTTTTCCTTTTGCAAAATTACTCAATTAGATATTTTTTTATTTTGAGGAATAACAACAATATACTAGAAAGGTAATTTAAGTTTTGTTTGGTCAAATTAAACAAAATTGTAGATATTTAGAATGGTTTTTGTTTAAATGTGTTTAAAAGGGTGTAGATATTTAAAATGGCTAAATTTTTATAAAAGGTACAGTTGGGGTGTAGATATTTAGAATGGCTTTGTTTGAAATTTAAAAAATAATTAGATATTTAGAATGGCTTTGTTTGGTCGGGTACGCAGGGTGTAGATATTTAGAATGGCTTTATTTTTGCATTGTTTTTACTGGTCTTTGATTTTTATAATTTATAAATTTTGAACTTTTAAAAAAATTGGAGCTTAAAAGATATAGTAAAAAGTTTTGGTGTTGAGAAACCTTTCTGATATTGAAGGTTTCTTTCTTGTTTTCTTTCAGATAAATTTAATATTAAAATGAATTTTCTTTACTTTCTGCATTCCATCTATTGCTTTTTAAATCAGAATTGATGACCACAAGACAATTGCAATGAATTCTTAACTTTTGACTAGTTTTTCATTTCATTCTATTTTTAAAAATTTCAAATTTTGTTCAAGTACTATTGTTTTTCTAAGCTGTACTGCTTATGAATAATCATAAAATTATAATGATCTAAAAGTTGTGATAAAGATGAACAGAAATAAGAAAAACTTTTATTTTTAAAAGGAATCATGACAACATGACTTCATTTAAGAAATTGAAATGTTTTTTTTTTTTTTTTTTGCAATAAATATGAAACTTTTTTTTGTTGTTATCCAAAATGAAAAAATACCTACCACAATTGTTGTCATTCTGATTCTATGAAATGAATCATGAGAAAAAAATAACATTTATTTCAGTCAGTACCACCAAAAGATTCACTAAGAAATGTTTATTTTTGAAACTTCAAAAAATGCCCAAATTCATTAATAAAAAGTTTTTTTAACATCAAAATCTTCTTTATTATTAAGATCAAAAATCTTCAAATGATTTTGATTACAAAATTGTATTTTTCTCCTTTTAGAACCTTCAAAAATTTTAGTTTAATTTTTTTTTTCTTGCATCAGCAAGTGACTATAAATTAGTATAGGAAATTTTAGCATTTTTTTATGATACAAAATACACTGATTTGGAAAATCAGATAATTCTTGATGAAACTTTCAAAACTTATTCAGTTAAAATTTAATTTATATATAAAATATATTATGGAGACTATGAGGATGGGCTGAAAAGTTATATTAGGCTGACTATGAAGGAATTGAAAATTAGAACTGTGAAATCAGAATGTTTAAAATTTCATTTTCTTAATAGCTAAATTGTTTTCTTTTCATTTAAATTAATGAAAATTGTTCAAAGAGGACTTCAAAAGTAAATTGTAGCAGCTTCTCTTGAAAATGGACAAAATTTGCCACTTCAGAAAACATTGATCATGTTCACCACATGGTGATGGATGATAGGCAATTGACTATAAACCAAATAATCAGTTTTTAGCATATTTCATGAAAGAGTTGAGAATATTCTGCACAATGAACAGGTTTCTGCAAAGTGTTTTGAACAAAATCTGATAATTGAGAAAAAAAACACACCAGCCTGCAGCCATCATCACTAGAAAATCTAAAAAAATTATTTAGAAAAAGATCCATATTGGTATCCTAGAACATTTCTAAACTAGGATCTGAAAAAAATTCATCACATGAGCTTGAGACAAAGAGATAACCCACGCAGTGGAAAGTTTATTCGCCTGTTCTAATAAAAACCAAGGTGTTATTGGTAAGCTTTTGAAAATGCAAATGGCATTGTGTTTATTGGCTAAATTAAAGGGCCCAAGAAATCAATTTAAAGTACTATGGAATTTTAGTTAAAAAAGGCTATCAAGACTAAACACCCAGGAAAACCATGAAAGGTGTTTTGTTTCATCAAGACAATTTTCCAGTGAAAAACAGTTGGTTTGAAATTCTTGCAAAAATGCATGATTGTGGCTTTAAAAAAGTTTTCAGGAGTTATTCTGATTTGACTATCATTTGTTTTTCAAAAATTGGCTGGAATTTTTTTTATCACATGTTGACGATGATGTCATATTTAATTTTATGAAATTTCAAGACCAATTTTTGATTAATTTTCTTCTTTGAATTAGTCATAATGTCAGTTTCCTGGAAAGAATTTAAAAAAATTTTTTTTTAATAAGGAAGAGTTGAAATTAAAAAAAAAGATTTAAAAACTCAATGACATCGCTCATTAATTAGCAGCCTTTGAACTTTTATGAATAAAATAAATTATGGACACTATTGTCTTAAGAAAAAAATTTTATGATGAATACTGAAGTTTTACAATAATTGTTTTTAGTTTTTTTCATTTTAATTAGAATAATTTATAAACTTTAAAATTTTTTTAAAATTCTGTATTGATTTATATCAGTTAGATGATGTTATTAAGTACAAACTGTATTTACTAATCATATATGGAAAAGCTTAATAATTCAACAACCCCCAATATTTTAAAAAGAATTTTATGTGTGTGTGTATTTTTGTAAATATGGATGTCCAAACACAACATTATCAGATAAGATTTTCAAATATAGTAAAGTTAAAACATGATGGCAATTTTCTAACATTTCCTCAGCAAGCATCTTCATAAGTTAGATTATAAAGCCAAAATACCTAAAATTCAATAAAATAATACATTAGAATATTCTCTCAAATTTTTAAGATTACTGGGTAGTTAAAGAATTATATAAAAAAGGTACTTATGTTGTATTTGTCAAGTAACTGTTAGATTTATGCCTATTTTACAAAAAATTCCCAAACATAAGTCTAGCAAGGGAGTTATCAATACCTTATAGAAACACCAACTTCAGTGTTAAAAAATATTTTTCTGCAATATTTTGAACTAAAAGTAAGTAATATTTGTTTCAAATTAGATTAATTAAATTTTAAATCAGCTAATCCTCCTCAAATAAAGTTTTAGAAAAGTATATTTTATTTTTGAAAGATTTTTTTTAATAAAGTGAATTATGTTGTGTTGACAGATTTGTCAATATGGACAATTTTTGCATTTTTACTGATAATAAAAAAAACTTCATTCCACTTCATTTAAATTCATTTTGAAATGCAGCAAAGTATTTTGCTTACTAGAAATATTAAATTTAATCTATTAGCTTGAGATTAAAACTAAAATAAAAGCTATTTTAAACCTTCACTATTTTTGGAGGTACCTACATTATCATGTGATTGGCAAGAAATATTATAGAATGAACCTTTGATTAATATAAGTTTTTAATATGTTTATTAATTTGAACCAAGTAGTACTTTGTAATCATATTTTATTGATTCAATATTTTTCGACTATGCTCTGTTAATTTGATTGGCCAGGAGTTCAGTCTATTTATGATAGCCAGCATTTGTAAAATAAATTAAGTTTTTTTTTTTTTTTTTTTTTTTTGTGAAAAACAAAGTGTGTCTGAAAATTTGAAATGCCTTCCAAATAAAGGGAAAGATTTACAATATATAAAAAATGTTTAAATAAAAGTAAAAGTCTGTTTCAATTGATTATTTTTGTAATTATGTCAAATACTAGTCAAAGATTAATTGAAAGGAGTTGAAATAAAAGTGACAAATCAATTCTTAGGTAATAAATTCTCAAATTATTATTAAATGGAGTTATGAGAGATTCATTATCAACACACATTTATTTTTAATGTTCTAAAGGAATTCATTATTATGAACACTTACTAAAAATAAAATAATATTTTAATAACACTTACTCAAAAATTCCCTTCATATCTCAAGTAACCAATCAGAAGAACATTTAATATGTCATGGTGAACAAACTACATTTAAAACAATGGATTCTTTGTGATGACAGAAATAAGAATTATGTCAGATATCGAAGGCAGATTTGCAATGATGACTCAACAAAAAAAATAATAAAGTTTGGTAATTTACAATTTTTTGTTTGCAAAAAAGTTACAAAAAAAAATTAAAAATTGTTTTTAAATTACAAAAATAATTAATCTAAAGAAAATATTTTTCCAATAATTTCTGGAAAACAAAGTCAAAAAGTCTATTTTTAAAAATTGTTGTGGAAATTATTCAATAGAAGATTTTTTCTTCTTATTGTCCTTTATGGACAGAAAATGAGTTCAGCAGATATACAAAAATAGAAAGGGGCATAAGACAAGGATGTGTCTTCTCACCAGATTTATTCAACTTATACAGTGAGGCGATTCTCAGAGAATTAGAAGTCCTACTAGGATTCATTATTGGCAGCCACAATCTTAAAAAAATCATCTGCACAGTGTTGATAACAGATGAGGATAGGAGATACTAAAATCAAACTTTAATGAGTTGGTCGGTCAACTTGACACCCCCAAAGCAAGTGGAGGTGGGCAAGCGTGGGAACTGTGATTGGTACCTGGCTTGTTGATGTTTTGCATAGGTGAGTTACCAAGCTCTATGTAAAGGGCTGGAATGAGAAGGAGGGCAGTTTTCAGTCTCAGAAGTGGAGACTGTGTCCGTCGCTACGACAGCAGGAAAGAAAGAGACAAAATCATTTATTTTTTCGTGACACATTCCAACACAAGCTATTTCGGCATTTACATTGTCTCCAGCAAGATGGCGGAAAGACTGTTCGACATAAAACTGATCTCCGAATTCGGTGGTGATATGAGTGGACAGTCTGTGGTTGAATGGATCAAAAAGGTGGAACTAGTCTGTGAATTATGCGAGATCACGAAGATTGAACGTATTCTTCCACTGCGCTTGAAAGGCGGCGCCCTTGTTGTGTACAGGCAGTTGAGCAAAAAACAGAAAAGTGACATTGAGCAAATAAAGCACGCTCTACTAACTGCGTTTGGAACTGACCGGTTCGTGGTCTATGATCAATTCCGGGCGTGGCGTCTATGACCTGGTGAGGCAGTAGACGTATATTTGGCGGAATTAAAGAAGCTCGCCGTACCGATCGCACTGCTTCCTGAAGAATGGATGACCTGTGCCTTTGTGTCTGGATTGCCTAGTCATGTTAAGCAGATACTCCGTGCATCATCCAGAATGGAAGACATGACGCTCAATCAATTGTTGACCAGAGCCCGTGCTATCATGATCAACGGAAAAGAGGCTGATGAACCAGTGGCCACAGTCGTTCAACCAATTGAAGTCAAAGAAGGTCCGACCCCAGCCATCCGTCGCCATGGCGATGTCACCTGCTATCGGTGCTCTGGGCCGAATCATTTTGCCAAAGACTGCCGCTATCAATGCAAAGCAATGCGCAGCGTGTCGGCATGAAAGGCACGTTTCAATCTACGATGTTTCCAATGTCATAAAGTAGGTCACATTGTCTCTAAGTGTCCGGGAAATAGAATGGGGGATGCAACGTCAGCCGGTCTCTTCTCCGCACCGAGCATGAAAGCGCTCCCTGTGATTAAGGTTTATCAATGGAATAATTGCCGCTTTAGTAGATTCAGGCTGCTCTCAGTCACTCACGAACGGTTCGATTTGTCGACAGCAGAGCAGACAAAAGATGGACGTACTAACGGCTGATGGAAAAGCTCTCAGAAGCCGGTGAGTTGGAAACATCAACAAGCCAGCTACCAATCACAGTTCCTGCGCCTGCCCACCTCCACTCGTTTTGGGGGTGTCAAGTTGACCGACCAACTCATTACACGCCTCCCTGATCTTAAGATCACAAAGCTTCTCAGTTCAAGAGATGGTCGCATCTGTCTAGTAACTGCGTCCACATATATATCATAAAATAATAATAAAAGTACAAGTAATTGTACTTGTCTGTAGGTTTGCCTGGCTCTTTAGGTTCATATATATATATATATATATATATATATATATATATATATATATCATGGGGCTTAATTTACCCTCTCGTAGTCTACTAAGACACCCTCAAGGTAGCATTGCCCAGGACTATAGAAAGGAGCCACCGGTCTATAAAAGTGATTGCAACCAGGAAGCAATGTTCGATCACTAAAGCAGTCTATTGGTATAATGCGACGCCTAAAGACGGTGTTTCGCCTACAACAGCACCGGCTAACATGGTGCATGCCTATCACGGCTGCAAGTCATTGACATCGCAATGGCCCCAAGCGACGCACAAGCAAAATACAGAATTGGTGACGTAGTGTGGGTTAAGACTAAGGAGGACAGCAAGTGTATGGACATATTTAGAATGGGGCATGTTATATATAGATTATCTGCCTGCAGTTTTTGCGGGTTGATGGCAAAATGAGAAGGTCTGTTTCATATTAAAGACGAATGACCAACAAGGGTTAAACCGTCATCAGATGATGAAAGTGACTCTGAAGATGGTGCGTGAGTGGTGTATTTAAAGTTGGATCCATTGAGTTTTTACCTCAAATAACAGTACTCTACCTGCGGACGTCAACGTGGCCAGCTCTCCAGAGGCGGATGGTAGCTCAACGGATGAGAGTTCATCTGAGGATGAGGACCCTGTCATCCTGCTCAGAAGGAGTTGGCAGAAGTGGCCTGCCCCTGAAAAATACGTTTAAAAAAGCATGACAGCAAGACACGGGATGAATCTGGAAATCTGCCACCTTGGATAAAACGAAGTTTTAACATGTGTTGTTATCCCAATATGTCAAGTAAAAAATTTTATATATGCATGGACGCAGTCACCAGACAGATGCAACCATCTCTCGAACTGAGAAGCTTTGTGATCTTAAGATCAGGGGGCGTGTAATGAGTTGGTCGGTCAACTTGACACCCCCAAAGCAAGTGGAGGTGGGCAGGCACAGGAACTGGGATTGGTAGCTGGCTTGTTGATGTTTTGCATAGGTGAGTTACCAAGCTCTATGTAAAGGGCTGGAATGAGAAGGAGGGCAGTTTTCAGTCTCAGAAGTGGAGACTGTGTCCGTCGCTACGACAGCAGGAGAGAAAGTGACAAAATCATTTATTTTTTTGTGACACATTCCAACATAAAACAAGTACAGAAATTTAAATATATGGGAAGTATTCTAACAGAGGATGGAAAGTGTGACACTGAAATCCAAAGATGTATTTGGGTGGCCAAAGATGCATTCCAAAAGCTAAGCAGAGTATTAAGAAAGAGAAAAATTTTGTTTGAAGCAAAGAAAAGAGTACTAAACTGTTACATGGTAACGAATGCTAGCCAATCTCCTTGAAGATGAAGAAGCAACTTGAAGTAACAGAAATGTAATTCTACAGAAAGATGCCAAGGATATCATGGACCAAACATCTGAGCAACGATGAGGTTTTGGATAAAATGGAAACAAAAAAGGAAACTTGTACTTATCATCAGGAAGAAGCACATAATGAGGAAGGAAGGCTTGGAAAATCTGGTACTCACAGGATAGAATGAGAGAAAGAGGGACAGAGGAAAGCAGCATGAAGCATACTTGATGAGCCTGTGTAAATGGATGGTAGAGCAGTGTTTGGAAGAGATAGCAAAAAGACAAAACTTAAGAGCTACAAGGGACAGGAAGATGTGGAACTCCATGATCGCCTATGTCCTGAAGGGACATGACACATAAAAGAAGAATTGTTCTTTTATTTATGACTTGAATTCAATTCTGATTTTTTCCTATTGTAACTTGCTTAACCTTTTACTCCATATTCCCCAATAACCTCTGATCAGATCTCCTCCCACAACTGGAAATGAATCTTCGAGAAGACTGCATCAAGGCTGGAAGGTCATTAGGGTGGTATTCTGTGTCATAACATAGCTGGTCAATGTAGGTGGTTACTGGGCAACCAACTTGTCTCACTCCATGGCTAAGTGTCCAGTACAGTAGATCACTTGTGAGTTCTTGTTTTGCTCATGAGCAGTGTCCTGCAAAGCACATTCTGCATTCACGTAAGATTGTAGAAATATCAGAGATAGTTCCACAGAGTTGTGATTTAGTTGGATGTTGTCTTCAGGAGATGTTAAGTATAGCTCCAGCATCCAAGTGTAGGTTCCATCAAGCTTAGACTTTAGGGTTTATGTCCTGGCAGTGTTACAATACATTAACACTACTTCTACAGTGGCTCAAAAGATTCTTAGCTTGTGGTTGCCTGGTAGAGCAAATTTTCAGATTATATCCATTTTATTCAAGGTGGTCCAGGCTTTATCTATGAATTTTCACATCCTTTTCAGTAGAATTTATCCTGCTTTCTAGGTATGTAAAAGATTTGACAGATTTTATTGATTCACCTGAGACAGTTTGTATTGAGCCTTGCTGGTTGAAGTTAATGAATTCAGTCTTAGAGTCATTGGCATATTAATCGTTACGAGGCCAATATCATTAGCAGCATTTTCTAGATGATGTAGGAGAACTGTGGCATTGGTAATGGTGTCTAAGCCACTGATCGAAAGGTTGTACTTTCTCCAATATTCGTAATGAAAAAAGTTGTGCTTTCTATGAGGGTCATACTAAAAAAAAGATTGTACTTGTATCAATAGTCATATTAAAATAAAGATAGTGTAAATTTCCTGTTTGCACAATCTTGCAATGCCTTAAAACTAAAAACAAATCATTTTCTTAATTTTGTATTTTCATTTCTGAAGATGGCTAGAAGGTACTTGGCTGAAACATTGTTCCTGGAATAGTGAAGATGAGAAAAATAGTTTGAATAAAATCAAAGTATAAATCCTTTTCTTGTTTGTATATTGTTTAACTTATTACAAGACAAGGCCAGAAGTGTAGGGCACACATTGAGGACTGAACTCACTACCTTAGAAATCAGCTATTTAACTATTTTGTTAACTGCTGTTTCACACATAATTTTCTATTTGATTTTTTTTCCATTTATAAGAAAATAAAGAGTTACTCAGTATTGTCTGAATTCATTTAAAATTAACTCACTTTGTTATCCTAATCCTCTTTTTTGAGGTTTTTCTTTCTAGATATTGTCTCATATATGTAAATTTTTGTATATATATCTAGGTTTAAACTGACAATCACCATCAAGGAAAAATGTTTATTAGCATGAAATAGTAAAAATTGTCACATAATAGAATTTACTGTTTTTTTTTTGTTTTTTTTCTTAAAGCTCTAAGTCAATGTATAATCAATATTTTTTTAATTGCTTCCTCACCTGTGGTGAAAGCAACAATTGCTGTCCACTCCCTATAAAAGTTGTCAGACTTCACTTATGGGCAGTAGTGAAATTGTATTGGATAAAGCTTCACTACAAGCTTAAACAGTTGTTTGTTTTTCCTTACATCACCAAAAATCTTACTTCCTTTTAAATGATTTTTTGAAAGAGGTTTCTGAAAATGTGTTGTTTACTTTTTTAATTACTCCTGTATCAAATATTGTCAAGAATCTTGCATTTTTTTAAAATATTTTCAACATGGCTTCAAAATTCTGAATGCATTTGAGGTCAGGTGAATTTCCTGGCCTCCTGTCAAATTTAACTTTAATGATTTAATAAATGCATGATATATTATTGGCAAGCACAATCTCGACAACATAGGATATGCAGATGACACACCATGTTGGTGGCAAACATGTAAATCAAACTGCAGAAAATTCTAAACAAAGTAATAAAAGAAAGCAAGAAGAAAGGACTAATCATCAATAGAAGACAATGTATGCTTATTAGCAAGAGTAACAGATGAAGGCTACACATTTAAGTATCTGGGAAATGTTATGGATAATGAAAAATGTGATACCAAGACACAAAGGCCTATTGGAATAATGAAAAAATACCTTCTAAAAGCTAAACAAGGTATTAAGAAACAGGAAATATGCTAAAGAAAAATTTTCTAAAAATGATTTCCTGAATTTCTATTAAATTGATTGATTGATTTGTTTTTTATGGCTTATCAACCCTTTGCAGGTTATTCAAAGCCAGAAAATACTTTTAGATTGTAAGAATTTTTTTTGAGATAATAATGATTTAATGATACAAGTCATACAATCCATAGTTGGGGGTAAGTAGGAGTGGATTCATGCCTTCTTCAAGGGTATTTGCACATAAATGAATATAAGGAACCTAAGTGAAATTGTAACTCAGCTCTCCAATTTAAAATTCCAAGCCATTATCCATAACACCACCTGCACATCCAGGCTTACAGCAGCTGGTATTCCCAATCTAGGTACTGACCAGGCTTGATGTTGCTTAACTTTGGTGATCATATAGGAACTGATGCTGCAATTTGATATGACTGTAAGCCTGAGTTTCTATCAAAGTTATTGACATTAACAATTTTTTCAATCACTGTTCCCTCCCTCTATTTAATTTGCATAATGTATAATTATTTATATTTGCTTTCTTTTATTTTAGAGTTTTTCTTAAATATTCAGTATTAATATTTAATTAAGCTTAATTTAATCTGGCACAAGGCCAAGTGAAAGAGGGAACTTTTGGTATATGTTATGCCAGTTTTTCAATCAGAAAATTTTTAACTGCTTTGAAAATCAGCATGTAAAAATCTGGTTTTTATTTGAGCTTGAATGTTAGCCTTGGGTGTAATTGGGGAAACATGCAACTATTTCAACTACAGTTCAGGCTATACAAATAATGCATTATGTATTGTAGTGAGTATCATCCTCACTGAGTGTCTCATAATAAATAATTGTCAATGTCTAAATATATAAAACAAAATGTGCATTTGTGTATATTTTTTCTTTTTTAACACTTTTCTACAGCATCAGAAGAGTCCATTATATGGTGATGTGTGAAATGCCCAGCTTTATGTAATGGACTCTTCTGGTGATCTAGAGAAATAAATATAGTGTAATGATGTAGGTAAATAAACATTAAAAGTTATAACATTCTATTTATTTAAATGTCCTGTCACTCATTGAGATTGTAAGGATATCACATGGGTGTATCTAAGGTTAGAGAGCCTGAAAAATTCCATCCTTCTTCATGCTGGTCTTGAATTCAGAGTTGTTATTCTCCTAGACTGGTTACTCTACCAAGGCTAAAATGACTAGTCTGCACTGTTATTTAGCCCATAACTGGGGGAAAAAAGAATCATGCCTTTCCCAAGGGTATTAGTGTGAAGTGAATGAAACCGACTTAAGTGGGAATTGAACTTGGCTTGTTGATTTCATTTTTAACACTGATAACTGTTACACTAACCGCACATCATATGATGACCAAATGCATTAAAACATGTGGTGTAATAAAAGTTAATTTGCTAGAATTCTTTCCCATTTCTTGCATGTGGATGATGCAAAGGACCAATTGTTGTCTTAATTTTACCTTTTGTTTAACCCCTTCCTTGGCGTAGATGTGTTTATACCGAAAGTGTCTTTTTCAGACGCAGACAAAAACATGTCCAAAACATAACGTTCAAAAACCAGTTACACATGTGTTTATATGTCAATCTTGATTCTTTCTATGCCCTTCTGGGCTTGAAATAAGTCTAGTTAACTTGTACATCTGGTAGGGGTGTTATTCACCACTCGGGTACTTCAAGGGGCCTCAGTTTCTTAGTTAAAAACAAATAAGTTTCATTTTCAGATAAATTTTTTTTTTTCCCAAAAAATAATTGACAGTGAAAGGTTTAATATTCAGGGAGTATTGAATATAAAAAATACAGAGCAGCATAAACTATTTCGTTTCATAGACTTCTAGCATGTAGACAAAGCAGAGCATCAATTGTTATTTTATTTATCTTCAGTTTAATATTCAGGAAGTTTTGAATATAAATAAGAAAATGCAAACCAATTTAAAAGCTTTTGATATTATACAAGTAAAATGCAATTACAAAGTTGCTTAAATATTACTTCCATTTTTTTATGGCATCGATAAAGTAAAGTCGTTTATTTAACCTATTAATGCCCACTGTAAAATCCTGTCTTAAGTATAAAATGAAAATAAAAATCTCATTAATTATAGGGTTCTCAAAGAAAATCCAGTATTAATTATAGGTCTGTGCACAATAGCAAAAATGTCACAGAAAATGTCCATTAATGGGTTAATAAAATATGATTATCAAGTATAAGAGAAACAACTGGTTGTTTTTTTTCGTTTTTTTTTTCATACACAATTGGATATTTTAACTTTCAGGTTTTCTTTTATTTTGTTTTTCAAGTGTGTCTTTTATTTGTCAGGTAAAAGAAATAGCAGAATGGTTTCCATTTAAAGACATTGATCTTTTTAACCTTTATTTAGAATTTTTATAATAGATTTGACAGTTTGACAACTGAAACTGTTAAATAATGAAAAAAATAATCATTAAAAGTAGAAACATTTTTTACAAATTGTGTATGTTCTTGTTTTTTGGGGTTTTTTTTAATTCAAAAGTGTAACAGTTGGCTATATTTGTAAATCTTTTAAATAGGAAGAATAATATTTTCTTTCACTAAACAAAACTTTCATTTTCTTTCCAAAGGGGGGGGAAAAAGGCATATATTGGAATATACAACTATTCACTCGTGATCAGAAAGAGTATTTTGGCGACTATCTCAGCTTGATTGGCAAATATTTATCTTGCATTGATTAATTAATAGTTCAGTCTTTGACATTAGGAACTGAAATTTTGTTCATTCAATTTATGTTATGATAGTCTTTTTGTAGAGTAAATTTATTTGATAAATTTCAACTTCCATGAAATGTTCATAATAACCAAAGTTTTTCAATATTCTTCTAATGATTATACAGTTTCTTTTAAAATACTTGTATTTTTATATCTCTATTATAATTATATATATATATATATATATATATATATATATATATATATATATATATATAAAATATTATTAGCAGATTGTGTGTGTGTCTGTACGTTTATATATTGGATCGGATTTCCTACATTTTTCAACCGATTTCAAGAAAACTTCACAGGACTACATAAAATTACATTGCGGTGGTTCTGACAGCGCCAAAATGGAAAAACACAATTGTTTTTGCATGAAATCAATTTGAAGACACAATAAAACACGATTCTGTCACCAGAATGAAAAAGGGACAACTCATCTCGAGTTATACTTATTATAAAACCCAGGTTGTGTGTGTGTGTTCGTTTATATATGGGATTGGATTTCCTACATTTTTCAACCGATTTCAACAAAATTTCACTTCTTTTTTGGCAGGTAGTGTTTTTTATTGTCTTGCACACTTTTTTCTTTATTTTTACATTCAGAATGCTTTAAAAATTCCATTTACACGACAATTGTTTATAATAAAATTCTATTCAATCGATAGACTCATAACGATTGAAAACAATGTTTTTGTTTGAGTTTGGGTTTGACCAATTCATAAAAAAAACCCAAAAAAGACTAATTAAGACATGCGTGTCCGTCAACCTTAAACAATAATCTTTGTCAATTTTATTTTTCAGTCTTTATGATGGTCGATACTTGATCTATCTCTTACTGTTATATATATATATATATATATATATATATATATATATATATATATATATATGTGTGTGTGTATATAAAATTTCAGATATAACTAAAAATATATCTGTAAAGGGAGAATATGAATATAGACAAAAGGAAATCTTAGTCAAGCATTTCGTTCTCTGATGGACTTAATCAAGGCAAATGTAAGGATTTTATTTTGCAACAAGTATTTTTAAACAAAAGTAAAAAATTTTAAATGTAAGAAATGCTCATAAATATTCATCACGCTAACTGAAAAGATTACTTACTTTTATTTATTAGACATTAAATTACAGCACTTAGCTCCCACAAGAATTTACTTAGGCTTTTCAATTAACCTGTTTTGGTTTTATAGCAACTTGCAGTTCTGAGTGGAATTACCCCATCACAGCTTATTCTATGTTCAATTTCCTTATCTCCTATACTAAGTTTCTTATAACTGATCCATGCACTAAGGTATTTGAAGTGTTCAGTATTTATTATTTCCACAGAATTTTTGTGATGGATTCATTCCATTTCTAGATTGTAGTTTGTTTTGCAAAGGTTTATCTTCAGTCCTAATTCTTTGAACACTTGGTAGAAGATGTTGATTTTTTTTTTTGTTCAAGACCATTCTTATCACTATGAATACCTACATCAGCCTCCACCCAACCTCTGTCCATAGGCCTTGAGAGAGAAAGCAAGAATATTGTTTTCTATTAGTAGATTCATTTGGGATGTGGTATAAAATGCTTAAATGATCAGTGCCCATCTCTTTGCATCTGTGCTTGTATCTGCTCAAAGCAAAGTTGAGGAAGAGATTAACTAGATTGGGGCTCTCATTTCCTCTGTTTTTGTATTGCTGATGAGTTTTGAAATGTTTCCATATTAGGCTCCACACCAGATGTACAACTTATATTGTGAAGATATATATTATTTATAATTATTATAATGTGGATTTAGATTATGAGGAAACTGTTTAAGTGATTTCTATTGTTCTTAAACTTTTTTCTCTCATTTTATGAGAGTGAACTTTTCATTTGAATTGAAAAACCATTTTCAGTCTATGTGCAAGTATAAAAGGAAAATAGAAAGGGTAAAAAATTTAACCCCTCCTCAGGAAAATACAACTAAATTTGCTATACATAGAGATAAAGAGAAAAGTACCAGAGAAAAGTTAAGTTAAGTTAAGTTGAGTAGTATAACTTTACCTACGCAAGTAGATACTGGGATTGATGTCACCGTAATCCCAATAAATTTCTGGGAACAAATGGGCAAAATCCTAATTAAAGAAAAGTTGGCTTTTTAAACTAAGACTATTCAATGACTCTGTCATCAAAATATTAGGTTGTTTTGAAGGAACTCTTGAGACCAACACATGTTTCAAAATTATTTCCATCATGTTTGTGAAATGTGAAAAAAGTCATGGACTCATGGGAATAGATGTCTTGAAAGTGGGTACAACCAAATTAACAGTGTGAAGTGGGAAAGTAATGACATGGTGATGTTAAAAGGATACAAAGTGAGCATTCAATTAAAAGAAAATATCTCTCAGATGATTAATGGAGAGAAGTTTTGGAGGTGTTAAAATTAACAAGCCATCCTTTGCCCCAGTTAACTTTTGGATACTGGCTGCCATTTTGACCATATCAGACTGATAAGCCTTACTATGAAAGCAGGTGCAAACAGTGGTGGCATCAACATGGATACCAAGTTGAGAGATGATGTCATTAATGAAAATTGAAAATAGAGTAGGACTAAGGATAGAGCCTTGGGAAACATCTGTATTAGTACAAAAGGATCTAGATCCAAGGAATAGTGACTTTACACTTTCAGTTTACGTACTAGTTTTAGTATATAACTATTACTTTTATTTTTGCTTTGTTTTTTGTCTCTTTCTTTTACATTTAGTCTTATTATTTATTATGTTTATTCCCTCATTTATTTTCATTCATTATTTTTATTTAATTATTCATTTACTTGACTTATTTATTTACTTATTTGCATATTTGTGTGTTCCTATATATGGCTTTCATTTTATTTTACCTTATTTTATCATAGCATATTCTATTATTATTGATATCACTACTTTTAGTGAATTAATATTATTATTAATTACTCTATTCTTAGAGAAAAATAGATTTACCCCCCCCTCCCCGATTTTCTAACATCACTTCTAGTTTAATTTTTACAATCAGCGTCTCTCTAAATTAGAATTTATATTTCTTATTTCCAACCTTATTTTAAATCTTAAATGTTGATCTGGGCTTAAATTCAAATTTAAAATTAAACTACAATTTATTGAAATGTTTTAATAAATTTATTTACATATTTTATATTCCTATATAAGTTTCTTGTTTCATTTTACTTTATTTTTTATTCATTTACAGAAGAAGGTTTAAAAACAGTAAGTTGACTATACTAACCAGATATTTCCTCTATAGCTAAATGGTATAGCACGTCAGGTGATATGACAGTTCCATGTAGGATACAGGTTCAATTCCTGTCAGGGGGCACATATTTTCTATGAAATTTCACAGACATTCAGGCCAGTAAATGTAGTTAATACTGTTTATTATAAACAGAGCATTTACTTATATATTTGTATCTATAAAAATAATGTATAAACAGAAAATATATATATATATTTAGTTGGATTGATATGAGTTTGTGACCCTGGGTTTCATGCTATTTGCAATTGTCAAAAGACCGAAATATTACACCAAGAATAAGCTGGGAAATAATGAAAAACGCACCTGCCTACAACAGCATTACAAAGGAATGACTACTTTGTCTACATGAAAAGGTAGCAATAATTTCTCACGCCCAGCAAAAGAAATTATTAAACATAAGATCAAAAATAATTTCTAAATGCAGATATGAAAACAAATACCTATTATCACAATTTATACCAAACGGATTAAAAAAAATACCAACCAACACTGCTACATAAACCACCATTGACCCTATGAATATGAAAGGAGAAGCCACTGACATCTTAACACCATCAATTATTTTTAATTCAAACTACCATCATAATAATTATAATTATATATTACCATTTTAAAACCATTACTACAATCAAAGAGAAAAACCATTCTACCATAACTTGAGACTTATACAATTGTTATTATCAATACCTTGATAAAACACCATTACTACCACATCACAATTAAAATTGCTGCATTAGTTTACAAAAATTACCATACCACAATTACCATTACCACATCAGTCCATAATTATACTTCCTCCCCTTCTTATAAAAATAATAATATATATATTAAATACCAATAAGTATTATAAATTGAGTTTCTACCATTTACATAAGCACAATTGCCAAAAACAAGCAAATAATTGGCTTTAAAATAATAACAAAACAGTATTAAAAAATTAAAAATAATAACAATTTTACCTATCATAGTCTTACACAGACCCCCATCTTAAGATAAAAAAAACAGACAAATAGAAGATGTGTGAATGCATATGCATACGTATATATGTGTGTGTGAGAAAACATTCTGCGAACAAAATAGACGAACGGTCTGTGCGTTGACCTGGAACTTGCAAAAGAATTTCGCTACACAATCCAACATTGAATACAGCGACCAGTTGCATATATATGCATACGATGACAGATGGATGGTATAATAATAGTCCCACACTGTTCATATATGTTTATGTTTGTGTGAGCTGTAATGCATGAATGTGCATGTATGTATATCTACATACATATGAGTGCCGTTCCAATGACAATTTTTCCTCCCACTACCATAAAACACCAATATATGCAACAATGTTAATAAATAAATCCAAAATTTAAAAATCAATCAGTTTGTCTGACAATCACAAATAGTATGAAACCCAGGGATTCGGTAAAACATCAATCCAACTAAATATGTTAGCTCTATCACTGATATTGAGCACTTTCCAATAATTTGATATATATATAAAAAATAAATAATATATAAAAATTATATTATATATATATATATAAACATATTTACATATATATATATATATATATATATAAATAATATATATAACCTTTAAAAAAAACCTAATACTAATTTATTTATATATACACAGTTATGCCAAAGTTAAATCATTCCCCATTTATAATAAAGC
>CAHIKZ030002797.1:30000-184684 GCA_903632075.3 Acanthosepion pharaonis
TCTCATCATACACTTGTCCCTGTAAATATCTACCCTAAAGATACACAGGTCCTTTCAAATTTAAAGCTCAGTTTTCTGTAATAATTGCACCACCATCAAATGGAATGAAAATTTTATACAGGCTTATATTTTGGGTGTGGAAATGCTCATTATTTTTTTCATATAATGAGTGAACCATTATTTTATGCATTATTTCAATTAGACAAAGTGAAAAAAAGATTTTATGTAATGTGTTTTGTCCTTTAGGACTTCATCAGACTAAATTTGTGCAGCTACACATGCACATGAATGAGGGATGCTGGGAATTTTAAATTTAAAAAAAAAAAATTATTTAAAATCCCCTGCATAAACATTATATTTAAGCATTATATTTTACTGAATACACATGCCTGAGTAGACATCCTATTTTTTTAAACTATATAAATTACATTAACTAGTATGTGCAGTTAAATTTAAAAATTTTAATATGTATGTGCCCTTAGTAGCAAATATATATATATATATATATATATATATATATATATATATATATATATATAAATCTTATATTTTTGGTAAAGGAAAGAAAGAATTCTTTTTAAAACCTTTTGTTCAACAATACTGACAAGGTCTATTTACATTGTTCAGGCTGTTGTCCTCATTTTTATTGCCATATTCACAATATTTCGGGCATTGTAAACTCTAGTCTTCTTCAGGTGATTAGAATTCTGAACTGAACCTTTTATTTTGTCATTTTGGGGCAGATTGTTCTCGTTCCACATGCCATGCTTCTTCCAGATGTCTCAGTTTTCTTCCTTTAACTCAACTCTCAAAGTTTTTGTTCACCACTGCACTAGCCAAGTATTGAACTCATAAATCTTTGGGTCAAGTCATGCTTTTATTCACTGAGCCATGTATCTACAATACAATAAAAGCAGTATTAACCAAAAAAATTTGCACCTGACGATTTCAGAAGGCATGAAACTCCAAGTTGTGCAATCAGTGTAGGGTATTATGTATATTTTATTATGTGTGTGTGTGTGTAAAAATTTGATATAGAATATATCTGTAAAAGGACAATATGAATAAAGATGAAAGCATTGATGATTTGATTAGCTGATCAATAAAATCTAGGCAAACATAAGGAAAAGGTATATGTTTATGACTTCTTTTAAATTCAACCACAATTTTGACCTAATAAATGCCACACTTATTAAAAAAGAATGTAACTTACTTAGAAGATTTAATTTCAAAAAATACTATTGAGATGTATCAAAATATAAATTTGTGCACTGGATTCTTTCCAATATCTCCATTCCTGAAAGAATTACTCACAAGCAAAGATACATGACCATAAAAATACTAAAAATTAAAAGAAAACACTTAAATCCATAACATTCATCAGGTGAATTTATCATATCATGTCCTCCATAAACAGTTATTGACTTAGTTTTAACCAGATTAAATTGAAATATAAATTAAATAAAAATTTTTTAAAAAAAAAATAATTTTTTTAATCTTTGTATATAAATACTTCTCAAATTAAAATCCTTTTCATTTTCCTGATGATAGTCGCTCAGAGGAGACTGTTATCAGCTAAGATAATTTTTTCTTTTGGATGTATTTCACACACACACACAATACATACATATATATATATATATATATATATATATATATATATATATGGATAATCATCATTAACCCCTTTGACTTTTTATAATGTTATGTGGGAATAAAGACAATAGATCTACACTAAATCTCCACAACAGTGTATCAATGCCAGCTATCAACAATTCTAGTGTAGTCATACCTGTCCATTGTTTGACATTGTCCAACCATTTTTTATATTGGTGTCCTCTCCTACCTCCACCTTCAACTGTGCCTTGCACAGGCTCTTATGCCTTGTAATTTGTCCAAACCACACCATTTTTCTCCATTTGACAGTGGCAAGAAGGGGCTCCTGGTGGCCCACAAAACTATGTATATAGTTTTATGAGATGAGGTATTGTAACTATTTACATCATTTGGAAACAACATTCAATTTCTTTGGGCCATATTCACAATGTTTCAGACATTGTAAACTCCGGCATTCTTAAGGTAATATGCATTGGAATTTCAAACCAAACCCTTTGATAATGGCTAAAAGTATAGCCAAAAACACTTGAACACACACAGGACAATTTCTATATAATTCATGTCCAGAAAAGAAGAAAATTATAAGAACACAAGAAAAAATTAATTAAAAAAACTCAACCATAGTACTTTGTCAATTGTTATATGTTAATAATTAATTCTGGTTAGCTTCAAAGTATAAAGCTAGCCACACAACATTCTATACATGTGCACATAAACACACAGTCATATGTACAAACACAATGAAGAACAAAATTAAACTAACACCAATAAAAAGCACATAAATTATTTTAAATAAATTAAGTAAATAATAAACAAATCAACAAACCACTCCCACCAAAATAACCACTTCAACCCAAAAATTGGACAAAAAAATAGCTATAATTACCTTCCCAAACCAAAACAAACTACTAAATAAATGATCAGAACTCATCTCAAAATGCAGACATGAAAACAAATTTTTACTACTTTACTTAAAAATCGAAAACTGAAAAGAACAAATAAAAATAAATAAAAATAAAAACAAGTAAAATAAATTAATCCAAGCAAATATTAAACAAATTAACAAACCACTCCTGCCATAACAACTGTTACAATTATGTAAAGTGCAATTTCTGTAATTACAATTCCCAGACCAAAACAACTTACTAAATAAATGATCAGAACTCATCTCAAAAATTTTTACTATGTTACTTAAAAATCTAAAACTGAAAAGAATAAATAAAAATATATAAAATAAGAAAAAACAAGTAAAATAAATTAATCCAAATAAATAAATAAATAAATAAACAAGCCACTCCTGCCAAAATAACCATTAGAATGGACTACCAACAATGCATCAGTGACCCATATATATAAATAGTCGAGAAAAACCCAACACGTGACCTGACAATTGCGTCTAGCGTGAAACAGTCTGTCACCTTTGAGTGTTGCATTAATATATGTTTACCTTTTAAAAGTTCAATGATAATTCTTCTGTCACTTAATTTAAAGACAATTTGATGGATGTTGGTCCTTACATTCCATACAAACAATTATTTTTATTTCATGGATGACAAGCACTGGATTTTGCAATTAATTTCAATTATTCCCAAATTTATTTCCAAGTTATAAAAATTGTTTTTGTACAAAAAATTTGTCACAAAAAATCACATAAAACTAAAAACAATTGCAGTAATGAAAACTTGGGAATCCAAAATTTCAGGATTGCTGGTCCAGATCCAGCCCGGAATGTTTTTAATTTGTTCACGGAGTTGGCCTGATTCCAAAATGATATGCTATATTAAGCTACTGCCTCTAGGAGTACACTGACATTCACATTTATTTATATAGATGTATATTCCTATGAGTTTGCATATTACTGCACCATTGCTACCTTGGTTACATCAAAGTTATTATTATCACTATATTGCACTTTCTTGTCATATTTTTATTGTGGTATAATATTGACTTTTGGCAATATTTATGTCTTCATTGGGGATAGTCATGTACTGTTTTACTAAGTTTAATGCATTCTCTTTAATAGATGTGTAGCTGTCTTTTATGTCTAATTGCATAAAGGAACAGTTTTCTTTTAAACCAATTGATTGTTGCTTTTGTATTTTTCCATTGGTTTATGTTTTGAGCATATTTTTTCTAATATTTGTTTGCTTATTTTCCCAATGTTGCCTTTTGTAGTGTTTAGTAATCTGCATGTTGGTTTAGTCGTAAAATTGTCCTTATGGTCTTTTAATTTAATAAATGATTCTGCTTTTGATAGTTGTTTTATTCTATCATCTAATTTTAATTTGCTGGCTATATTCTTAGCTTCTTTGTTTATATCACTTTTTGTTTCATTATTAGTGGTTTTGTAAAATTTAGTGACTGTCGACTAGTTTCTTGTAATTGTTGGGATTTCTATTTTATAGATTATCCTGGATTTATCTGCTTTTATAAATATTTTTTTGAGTTGTTTATGATTTTTTTTGTATTTTTCAAGTCTTTTTTGGAAATTATTATTGAATTTTCTTATTTCCAAATTATGATTGTTTAAGTCATTTTCAAAAGCAATGAGGTCATTTATTGTGATTGGCATTTTGTTGATGTAAATCCAAATTTATTATTATTTTTATTGTCTCCTTTTTATGGTTGTCACCATTGTCATTGCCTTTGTTGAGGAAATACATTATCTTCCATCTTAGGAATTTTATAAAGTGTTCTATTTTTTCTGTGAGTTGGACTTTATAATCATGTAGGTTTGATGTCAGCTTATTTTTTAAAGAGTAGTTAAATTATGTTGATGTAAGACAGTTTTTTTTTGTTTTAGAAAATCTAATAGCAGAATTGAATGCTGTGAAAAAGTGATCAAGCAAAAACAAAAATCTTCAAAAGTGCTCAACTGAAAATTATTTAAGGCAATAGCAATGTCAAAGATAGTATAAAGCCAAAAATGCTGACAGTTGGTGGGATACTGAGAGAAAAGACATTTAAGGCAAGCAGTCTTTGTATAAGAGCCCAACATGTCCATTGTATGTTTCTTGTTTATTAAATGCAATTGAATATATCCATTTCATCCTCCCTCAATACATCACAAATGGCGACAAGTTTTCTTAATAACTTTGAGAGGTAAGCCAAATATTTCGATTGATGACAAGTTTAACCATACTTATACACCACAGAGATAAAGATGCTGACAGATTCGATGAACTGACAGAAAACTTTCAGAAAGGCTAGACACATATATGGTTGCAAATAACATTTCAGAATAGAAACATACGTCAGCTCTTCTCTCTTCTATTGGTCCCAAGAATGTATGCAACTGAGCTTTATCAGCCCCTGACTTCTCCTCAAGCAAAACATACAATGATTTGTGCATGTTACACCTTCAACACTTTAATCCAAAGCCACTTAAAATCATGCAATGATATAGAGTCCATGTTAGAAGACAGGAAAATTCTAAAACTGTATCAGACTTTATCACAGCTATAAAACAATTATCTGTTTATTGTAACTTTGGTAATTATTTAAAGGACACCTTACAGGACAGTCTAGTGTGTGGCCTAAGGTGTGAAATAACCCAAAAGCAACTTCTTTTTGAAAAGTACACATCTTGTTCAGATCTTCTCAAAAGTAAATATCTGCTCATTTTTTTATATACAAAATAAAGTAATTTCTAATGAAGCAATGGATTTTTTATCCAACATTATTTTACTATTCTAAACGCTATACTCTGAACACATGTATGTATGTATATATATATATATATATATATATATATATATATATATATATATATATATTTAAATTGATTTTTTTTTTTTAGTGTTCATTTTTTTTTTCTTTGAACTGAGACACCTTTCAGTCAACACTTCTTCAGGGACAAATGTTGCCACAATTATTATATCAAAATTGGTGTGAGAAAATAAGTAATATGGAGGAAGATTTGGAGTATGTCTAAAACATGTAAATTCACAATTAAAATATACATAAATTCAAAAAAAGTTGTAAATACTACAACATAAGTGTAAAATAAAAAAAGACATTAATACTCACAATCCTCTAAATAACTGGAGTAACCAATGGAAGTTCTCCTACTTACATAAAGAAGGTTGCTGTAATTTAATACATACAGCTTCCAACACTTGCAAATGGTGTTTGAAACGAGCCTTATGCAAAATAAAGAATGAGTTGATAGAAAATTTTGAAGGGCATAGATCATTCTGCAATAGGTGTTGTCCAATCGCAGATTCATGTGCACATTGCAAAACATGAGTGCAATTATGATGATTCAATCTAATAAATGCAGGTCACAATCACAAGTCCCTGTAACTCTTTCAAGTCATAGGGGTGCCACATGCTCTGTTAAAAAGTAGAAGTGGTGTGTCTTGGACAAGACAGCCTGACAGAGCCCAATACTCTACAGGGTGGTTTGAATTCAGAGCTTGCTTTCTCTTAGACTGGTTATATATATATAAATTTTATGACAAAGTGGAAAAAGTTTACTTGTGATGCATTTTGTCCTTCAGGACATTGTCAAATTAATTTTGTTATGTTTAAAAAAACATTTGTGCATGACAAAGGTGTTGAAAATTTTAGAATTTTTTTTTTTTTTTTTTTCAGCCAAATTCATTAAGAGTCTTTTTCTTTCTCTTTCTATCACTTTTGTAAGTAGGTATTCCATATTGTGATATTAGAAGATCTGCCAGGAATTTTGAAATGTATACAAAAAAAAACAATAAATTTTTACTAATGTAATGCAAATGTGAGGTTTTATTTAATCCAAGGTTAAAAAATAAATTTTTAAATATTTGACTATAGAAATGCATTGAAAATCAGCAAGAAAGAGATTCTTGGGTCAAGAATTAATGCAAGTGTTACTGATAGAAAAGTGCTGAATTTTATTAGGAAGGTAATTTATAAAAATTCTTTTTGTATTTTCAGTTTCGTGTAAAATATATGGCTTATGAGATTGCACCAAAGGACACTGAAAATGAAAAATGAATAGGATCTTGATTACCGAGAGAAAGGTGGCTACAAATGTGTGACTGTCCAGTTTTTTTTTCATCAACACTTTTGCAAATTAAAAATTTTTGAATTAAATATATAATTTACTGAGGACAATTTTTTTCCTAAATCCCTTCCATTGGATGAGACATTAGGGACAGATTGCAAGCAGAAGGTCCAAAAATAAAATCATGATTATCTCTTCAATTTGGCTGAAGCAATGAGGACACTTGTACCTGGCGCTGATGATGTGCACTTATTCCAATTAGAAGCTAGAGTCAGACACCTATCAGCCCTTACTTAAAAGGCCAACACTTTTCTCTCTGAACAATCACTGTAGAAAATAAGAAAAGAAAGCAAAACAAATTTATATATTTTACACAAATGTATAATAAAAATGAAAACCTAAAAATTGCTTTTTATTTCGGTTTCTTCTTTAATTTTAAAAATTATATTTTTTACCTGATTTAATTTTTTGATAAAGTAATAATAGTCAAATTAATTGTTGTTTTTATTTTATTTATTTTTTGCTTACAATTTAAAAATGAATCAATTTCATTTGGATTTTATGCTTGACGATAAATGAAAATTTCACAAATGAAATGAACACTAATTTATTTATATTTGTAATAAAGTTTTTTTTTTTTTTTTATTCTGCTTTGAGAAAAAAAAAAAGTTCATAAACAGATGAATACTGATATACCCAATACATTCTCTGACCTTTCTCAGGTGTATCTCGCAACTTGCAAGAAAGTCAGGGTGTTTATATGTACCTATTTGATAAATAATTAAGTCCACTCACCCCACTTTTTTTCTTTTTTTGGTCATCCAGCTTCCAAAGGATTAAAGTAAACTTTTTCTTTGGCCATCTTGAGTTCAGTCTCTTGGTGAAACAGTACATAAAAAACTTGTTTCTTCATTGATTCAATTTGTCCCTTCTCGTCTCTGGTTATATCAAATTGACTTTTTAGTTTCTGATTCATCTGTAGAGAAATAATAAAGGATAAATGAAACATTTGTCTTTTCCTTCCTTCAATCTTTGCATAGTGGATACTCTTTGAGAATCAACATGGAATTCAGTGTCATACGTCATAAACAATTTAGGTTTTAATAATTGCTTAAAAAATGTAGCCTTCCATTTGTCAATATAAATTTATATTTTTTTTATATTTTTTATGGACCTAGATGTTTAATATTAGTAATGAGCTTATTCCTGACTGGAAACACTCCAAATGCTAAAAATGGTAGCATTTGCCCTTCTCAATGACATTATAAATTACTTCCAATTATTTATAAAAAATAATTTCTTCAGAAGCTTTAGCCATTGTTAAAATTTAAAGTTGAGTCGTTACAGTTAAGGGAAATTTTTTGAACCAAAAATTAATTTTTTTTCAACAAATGATGATTTTTTGTTAAATAAATATTAACATAATTTTACAAATTATCTGTTTCATCAATGCAACACCAATTTTGAAAATAATGTTTTTTCTTTCTATTTTTGCAGAAATTTTCACAACTGAAAAATGTATATATACGGTTATTATTTTGAAACAATATGGCAGATGTAATTTTTTTTTTTTAAATTTCAGGCAAATCTATGTTAAATGAAAAAATAGCGTGAAATTTGTTCATTTTCTTTAATTTGCCTTGAACACATAAATAGCAGCAGAGAATAATTATTTATAACACCTTTACTGAAATTCAAATTAACTGAAAAACATTTTTTTTTGATTGATCAGGTGAAGTTAATTCTTTGAAAAAACAAAATTATGACCAACAGATCTCAAACAACCTTTTAAATTTATATAAAAATATTTCATTTAAATTGCCATAAATTTTTTAATGAATTTATAGATATGAAATCATTTTTCTGTAATTTTCAGAATTTGGGAATGTTCTTTTTTATCAATCATGTTTGAACAAAATGATTCTATTTCTTGATAATCAATGAATATTTTAATTTAAAAAGTACAATTATGAAAATCTTGATTTTTTAAAAATGCTATCTTATAAAAGTTTTAATATTAATTTTTTGATGAACCATGTTTAAATTAGAGAAATATAAAGGGATATTATCAATATTTTGTTCATATTTAAATTTTTAGAGAGGAAATATATATTGGAATATATAATATAGCTTATATAAATATTATATATATATAAAACAAATTAACGATAATCAGTTTTGGGATTAATAATATAAATTTTTAAAATGCCATTTTATAATGCTGGAAGCTCCAATACAAACATTTCAGAGTGTTTGGGTGTCAATCTGAGGACAGTGCAGAGGATTTGGAAAGAGTTGGATGAGTCTAATGGTGATTATGAAGGTGCAGAGTGGAAAATCACTAGATCATTCTGATAAGAAATGCCTCCATTCATCTTTGGTGAGGGCCTCAGACTCAACATGGAGACCTACATCAAGTGCCATGAGGAGGTAGTTCTGCCACTGGGTCAGGGGGGTGGCTGCTGGAAGATGCTATGTCTGGCAACAGGACACGGAACCATGCCACACAAGCAGGAGACCCCAGTCATGGCTGTCAGACAATTTCTGTGACAACATCACCCCTTACATCTGGCCACCTAACTCCCAGACTGCAATCTCCTTGATTATTATGTGTGGGGTGCAGTTGAATAAGAGACTAACAAAACTCCTTGTAACACCAAAGATGAACTGAAGGCAAGGATTATGGCAGAATTCACCAACTTAAACAAGGAGACCGTCCAGAAGAGTTGCAGGAGATTCCAAAGTCATCTGGAGGCTGTGGCTGAAGGCAATGGCGATTTTATTGAATAAATTTACTCTTTAGTATTTCAAGATATTTTTGTGTAATTTTGGTAAATATATCTGTTAAAATGAGATGTCAGTGTTATTTTCATTTTTGCATAATTTAGACGACAATTTATCCATTGCACCCTGTATATATATATTATATATTTATATATATATATATATAAATATTTATATTAAAAAAGAGAAAAAAATATAAAATTTATATTTTTATTAATAAATAAAATTTGATTAAATTTAAATTTATTTTATATATATCAAATTTGTAAAAAAAAAAAATTAGTATTTTAAATTGATTTTTAAAAATTTATAGAATGTTTTAAAAATTTAAAAAAAAAATAAATATTTTTAATTATAAATTTATATATATAAATTAAAAAAAACTAAAACAATTTATTTATATATAATTCACTCATATAATATTAAAATTTTTTATTATCATTTAAATTAATTTTTTATAAATTTATTAATTTAAAAAAAAATTTAAATTTTTTATATTTTATTTAAAAAAATAAAATTAAATAAAAAAAAATTCCAAAAAAATAAATTTATATTAAATGACATTTTTTAAAAAATCATATATTTATATAAATTGAATTTTATATATATATATATATATAATATATATATATTTATATCCAAAATTTAAAAATATTTAAAAATTTTTTAAATATAAAAATTTTTCTAAATTGAAAAAATAATTTTGAAATTTAAATGTAAATTAAAATTATTTAAATAAATTGATTATTTGAAAATTGTTTTGAATATATAAAAATTTTTATTTAAAAAATAAAAAAATTTAGAATTTTTTTCATAACAAAACATTCACTTTCTAAATAAGACAAAATATTAAAAAAAATGAATATATATAATAAATATTTTTATATTTTTGATGAAAAATTTTTGGATTTAAAAAAATAAAAATTTAAGTTAAATGCATATTTTTTCAAAGATGAATATATCTTTAAAATAATTCATATAAAAATTAATTTTAAATTAAAATAAAATTTTAATGATTATAAATATTTTTTTAAAAAATTATATTTGAATATACCATTAATTTTTTTTAAAATAAAAATTAAAAAAAATCATTTAATTAAAAATTTGAACAAAAATCAGATTTAAATAATTTTTTTATATTAATAAAATTGAATTTTATAAAATTATTTTTCAAAATATAAAATTCAATTAAATTAATTTTAAAAAAAATGGAAAAAATTTTTAAATTAAATATTTTTTTTACAAAATAAAAAAAAAATATTAAGGGGAATATTTTTTAAAAAAATTCAATCAATTAAAAAAAAAAAATAAAATAAAAAAATTTTTTAATTTTTATCCATTTTAAAAATTTTTTTATATTTTTAAAATTAAAAAATAAAATAATTTAACAAATGAGACATTTTTCTTTTATTCACTTTGAACATAAATTAATTTTTAAAAAATCTATTTTTAGAAAATAATTTTGAATTAAATTTTTGTAAAAAAAATGATATATTTAAAATTAAAAATTGATTTTTGAAAATAATTATTAGTTATTTTTATCATAAATTTAAAAAGATAGTTATTTAGAAATTTATATATATTTTTAAAATCACTTTATCTATAAAATTTTGACAAAAGAAGATTTTTAATAAAAAAAATAAATTTTCATGATAAATAAATAAATATAAAATGTTTCAAAAAAATTTATCTAAAAAAAATAAATTTTTGTTAATTTAAAAAAATAAAAAATTTTTTTTTTATAAATTGGAAATTGATAATAGATGGAAATTTTTTTTTTGTAATTTTTTTTTCAAAAAATTTTAAAAAAAACCACAAAAAAAAAATGCAAATATTTATTTTTCATTTGTAATAAAAAAATAGAAAATAAAAAAAGATTTTTAATGAAAAATTTATTTTAAAAAAATTCATAAAATTTCTTAAAATTTTATAAAAAATTATTTAAATATATTTTTATGCTTCAAATCAAAATTTTTTTTTAACATTTTTATTTTTAAAATTTTCTTTTAGAAAAAAAATTTTTTTTAAAACAAATAATTTAAAATAATATTCAGATAAGAATATTTAAATTAAAAAATTATAAAAATTCTTAAAAATTTTGAATTATTAAATTTTAAAAATTTAAAAAAAAAATTCATTTTGAAAAAATATAAAAAATTTTTTTTTTTATTTATTAATTAAATATATTTCAAAAAAAAAAAATTAAAAATAAAAAAGAAATTCAAATAACAAAAATTTAATTCCTTAAAATTTAAAAAAAAATTTTTAATTTTTTTTTCAAAATTCATCAATTTTAATATTGATAGTAAAAATTTAAATTAAGTTATTTCAATATTTTTTATTTAAAATTTAAAGTAAATTTTGGCATAAAAACAATTTAAAAAAAATTTTTTTTTCTTTTTAAATTCAAAATTTGATTTTTAGAAATTAAAAATATTGAAATTCAAGTTAAAACAACATGAAATTTTAAACATTAAAAAAATTTAAATTATTTAAATACTTCTTTTTAAAAAGAAAAAAAAAAATTCCAAAATACAAGTTATAATTGATTTATCATTTTTTTCCAATTTTTGGGGATAATTTTTATAAATAAAAATATAAAAAGGATTTTGAAAAATTTTTGAAAATCAAATTTAAAAAACAAAAAAACATAAAATTTACAAATAAATTTGAAATTACCAAATATATTATTCATAAAAAATTTTCAAATTTTAAAAGAGAGTTTTTGATATTTTCTTTTTTTATATAGAAAATTTAAAATATTTAAAAAATGAAAAAATAATTAAAGGAATAATCAAAAAATTAACAATTTTTAATCAAAATTAAATATCATTAAAAAATATATATGAGATATAAAAAAAATGAATAAACATTTTTAAAAAAAATTTATTTTTCAATTTATTTATATAATTAAAAAAAATAAAAAAAGTAATTTTTTAAATATCAGAAAAAATATAAAAATTATGAAAAATGAAAATTTAAAAAAAAATTTTCAAATTTTTTTTTTAAAAAAAAAATAAAATTCTTTTTTCCAGACATCAAGAAACTTTCAAAATTTTCATTTTTTTTTTTAAGAAATTGTAAATCAAAAAAAATTTTACAGAATTTTTTTTAAAAAAATATAATTTTTTCCAAGAATTTTATGAAAAAAAAATCAAAAAACATTAATAAAATTTTTATCATTTTTATTAATTTTAAATTTTTTTAATTATTAAAATGAAAATAAAAAAAAAAAGGTTTATTTAATCAAGAAAAATAAACTAAAACTGTTTAAAATTTTGGAAAAATTAAATAAAAATATTGATATTAAAAAAAATTTTGATTGAGTTAAATTTTAATAAAAAATTTAAACATGGTTTTCAAATTATGAAGAAACAAAAAAAAAAAGAAATTCTTTTTTTTTAAAAAAAAAAAAAAACATCAAAAAATTATAAAATAAAAAATGAATTATAAATAAAAATTTTGAATTTTTTTTTTAAAAAAAAAAAAAAATTTGAATTTTTTTTTAAAAAATAAAATTAATAAATACTATTCATAAATTTATTTTAAAATAAATTAAAATAAATAAATAAAAATAGAAAATAATTTTTTTTGATTTTTAATAAATTTAATTAAAAACACAATTTAAAAATCAAAAAAATTTAATTTATTAAAATTTTTTAATTTTTTCAAAATATTGTTTTGTTTAAAATTTTATAAAAATATTCATTTAAATTCATTATTTTTTTTTAATAAATTTTTATAAAAGAATTAAAAAAATTAAAAAAAAAGAAAAATTATAAAAATATAAAAATTTAACATTGAAAATAACTATACAAAAATTTTTTTGGTTGAAATAGATTAATATTTGAAAATGTTTTTTTTATTTTATAATTAATAATAATTTTTGAAAATAAAAAGAAATAAAATTTAATAATTTTAAAGAAAAATTTTAAATTAAAATTTAAAAATGAAGAAAAATTAAAAATTGAATTCATTATTTTAATTTAATGTAAAAATAATTTTAAAAAAATAAAACAAAAATTAAAAAGAAAAAAAAATAAATTAAAAACATTTACAAAATTTTACTACATATTTATATGAATGAATAAATTTAAATAAATTCCAAACATTATTAAAAAAAAAAAAAAAAAAAAAAAAAAATATAGAAATCAAATAAAATATTTTAGACAAAATAAAAAAAAAATTTTTTAATTTTTTAAATTCATCAATTCAAAAAATATGATTTTCAAAAAAATATTTCAATTCAAATAAAAAATAATTTTTGCAAACAATATAAGAAAAGTTTTTTTTTTAATTTAATATTTTTTCAAATTTTATAAAAAAATTAACAAAAAAAATTCAGGATTTTATAAAAAAATAAATTAAATTATATATTATTGAAAATTAAAAAATATAACTTATATATAAACAAAAAACATTTACATGAATAATATTTTTTTAAAATTCTTTTTTTATAATTTTGCAGCAAGGAAATATTATATTTCATTACTCATTATTTCTTTAAATAAATTTATTTTAAAACATTTATTATTAAAAAAAAAAGTTAATTCATTAAGTTGTTTAAATATAAAATCAATAATTTTTAAATAACAATGATGGATATTAAATGAAATTTCTATAAATATATATAAATAAATTTTTTTTATATAAAAATATTAGAAATCAAGTTTTTGTTAAAATTTTTTTTAAAAAATATTTTATATATATATATCATATTTAAATATATATATGAAAAAATATTAATAAATAGATTCTTTTAAAAAATATGTAAAATATCCAAAATGAAAAAATTATAAAAATAAAAAAAAACATTCCTTTATATTAAATTTTTTATTCAACTTTATAGTTTTTTTTTATAAAAAAATAATATAAAGTATATTTACAAATAATATTATATATTTTATAATTTGTTTTAAAAAAAAAAAAAAAGTATATATATAAATAATTATATATTACTATAAATCAAAATGACATTTTATTAATTTTTAATGATATATTTATATATATAAATATATTATAAAATTGTTATATAAATAATATCTTTATGTATCTATAAATAATACATCATGTATATATATATTTAAATATATATATATATATATATATATATATAAATATATGATAAAAAACATAAAAGATATATAATCGGTGTTCTTATAGATATTTTTATTTTATATATATATATATATATATATATATATATATATATATATATATTATAAATTAATTGATTTAAAATATGTTTTTTTTTTCGCTACACAGTTCTAACCATGTTTCAAAAATGGAAGCTAAAAGCTTGAATTTAATTTTGTAATTAAATTAAAGACATTAGTTCCATTTCATCCTCAAGCGAATTTTGGAGTAACTTATTTTTAAAATTACTGGGTTTTAAAGACACAGCAAAAAAATCATAATTCATGTTTCCAAGGTTACAGATAAATCCATTCATCTAGACAAGGGGTGTCTGGGTGTTCATTATGTCTATATTTTAATGTATCAGTTATTAGTTACGTTTTGGTAGGGGTAGGGATGTATTTTCAATGAAATCTGACATCCGTTAAATGCATGTCGTCTGATTTTTTAAAATTTTATTGTTAACGGCAAAATTTTTACGGCATTTTTTCTATTTGTATATTTAAAATTTTTTTTTGGGGTGTTTAGATTTAGAATACGTTTTATTTAACTACGATTTGAAATATTTTGACTTTTTAATTTTTAATATACTATATTTCTTTAAGAACAATTTAAATGTAATTGAGAATCAATATTACAGTTTGTAGTAATTAGAAAAAACATTTGTTATAAAAAAACCCAAAATTTTATATAAATATTTTAAAAGTTAAATTTTACATCCACAATTTAAAGTTAAAAATTTATTTATTTAATTTTATAATTATCCAATTTAAAAGATATTTAGTTATATTTATTATTTTTTTTTTGTACTACAATTTAAATTACATTAATTTAAAACGCAATGAATTACATTTATTTTTTATTATAAATCATAATATTTTCAAAATATGTATTTTATTAAAATATGTTCATTAAATTTTTATAATTTTATATTTATATTGGAAGTAATGAAAATTTATTTTATAAAAAAAGCTAACGGAATCAGTAATAATTCTATATTAAACAAGATGAGGAGAATGTTGGATAGATCAATCAAAATTGGACAATTATCAACATTATTTATGAATAATTTATATTGTTTAAGGAATTTTTTTAGTGTTTAAAATGGATGAATAAAAGAGTTAACAAAATATAGAAAATGAAAGAAGAAAACTATTTTCTTTGGTTTTTTTTCTCAAACAGAATTATACTGGACAGGAAATTTATTAAATTCTTTAATTGGTAGTGGTCATGTGGATTTATTTATTATGAAAAACTATTATGAACTAAATGGAAAAGTATTGGAGATTTGACATATTTGAAAACTTTGTATTTTTATTGTTAATATTCAGAAAGTATTTTTGTTTGAATGATTTGCCATTTTTGTAAATATCGATATATCCACCTTATTAAAAAATCCCCAAATTAGAAATTGAATTTCAGAGTTTTATTTTTAATTTCCATTCAACAACAATATTATAGATATAAAACAAAAGCAAAATAAAAACAAATATAAAACTCTAAATATTAAAAATTTTCCTCATTGATTTTTGTTCAAATGGTTTAAATTTTTTTTATTTTCTTGTGAAAAACAAAAAAATTTTCAATGATCTAAAATTTAAACAATTTTAACTTTTAGATAAATATGGTGATTGAAACATAACACCATTTGTAACTAAATTTAATTTCTTCCCAATTATTTTAAACTAAACAAAACAGTTTGGAAAAAAAGAATTTATCTTGCAATAAGAAAAGGATATTTTAACTGAAATTTATTCATTAATATTTGAATGTTTTTTGTTTGAATTCAAATCTGATTTGGAGTTATTTTTTAAAATTTTTAAAAGATGACCAATAAATTTAAATGATTTTGTTTTTTCTGAACCCAAAGCCTTTTTTTTTTTGGAAATATCAAAGGACTACTTCAAAAAAAATCATTTCCTCTATCATTAAAAACAGAAAATTTTCAAACCTTGAGTTAATTTTTAAAAATGCTTTTTAAGTTTTATCTTGGACTTGTTTTCTTGGGGGACCAAAACAGATACAGGAGGGTTTAAAATTAAATCTCACGGGTTACAATGTGCAAGAGATTTTATCTTAAGAATTTTATCACCATGAGATTTAGTGGAATCAAATAATTATAAATGATCATGGTAATATAAGAAAGAGAGTGAAAAATCTATTTGATTCTTTTATCATAAATAAAACAGTCTGTTTATATATGTGAATGGAATTTATGAAAAAATATAGATTAAAAACTAATAAAATTTTCAGAACTCCATATTATCTATTTTTCTTTTTCCATTAAATAAAAATATTTTAGATTAAAAGTTAATTGCCGAAAATCATCCTTCTTTTAATGATCACCATGTTTATTTAAACACATTCCATTCTCTTTTCTTCTGTCATTCAAATTACACTCTTCTTCTTGCTTTTCTCATCCATTGGCCTTTCAGTTTTGTCATCATTCCTATGTCATCTGCATGGCAAATGTTATTATGGTTAAATCTATTGATAATAAATTTTGGTAGGTCATATAATTTTCTGTGAATCATCTTGCTGTACAAATTAAATAAATTCAGCGAGAAAAGAAATCCTTGTTGCACTTCTCTATTTTGCACTTATTTGATTCATTGTTTGTTTGCAATGACTCAGAATGAGAAATTCGAAAGCCAAGTTTGAATTCCAGTTGGCTTTGTTACATTCACGTAAATACCCCTTAAGCTGTGGGTTAAATAGTAAGATTGTGAGCTGGAAAAATTATTATTCTCAAAAAATTCTTTCTATATTTCAGTTGAAAATTACAATCACCTGAAGAAGGCTGACAATTTTACATTAATAAAAAAAATGTCATGAATATGGTTAAAGATGGGAACAGAAAATCGAATAAACAATGTAAATAGTGTAAATAAGCTCAAAAACAATTAATGCAATATTCACTCATGAAATAAAAATCATTTCAATAGGTTTATTGAACATCTGGCTGATGAGTCAGTTGGACTCTTGTTGTTTTATTGAATATATATATATATATATATATATATATATATATATATATATATGAAATTCTATGGTAAAATAGTCAACCAATTGCCATTTAGAAAAAATTCTAAATTACCAGCCAAAAGTGCATACTAAAAAGGAAAAAAGTTGAAAGCTAAAGTCTTTTGCAAAATCATTGTATGTTCAATTAGCTAATTTTATTCCTGTAATTGTGTCTGGGAGAAATGTAACAGTGTACAAACATACCAAATGTAAATAGACACCTACCAAACTTGGAAACCATGGATAATCCACAAACAGGTGTTTGGGGAAACATTGTTTGTTTAATGAATGCATTTGGTTGACACTCACTTAGTGTCCTTGAAGGATATATGGCAGCATTGCTATTTCCTTTAATTAATTAACAATATATTAATTAACAATAAATTAATTAACTATAAAAGATGGAGAGAAGTTCTTCCTGATGGACAGAATAATATTTGGCTGCATTAATTTTGCCTGTGTGTTTATTCTAACAAATTTGAGAGACCAGTGCTCTAAATCATTCCTCAAACAATTAGCAAAAATCCACTATGTTTGACAACAGTTCTCAGAAAACTCCTGACTGGGCTTTCTCAAAAATCAGATAATTGTTGGATTTTAATGAAACTTTCAAGACTTATTCACAAATGAATTAAATTATATATTAAACATTTCTTTTTTAGAAAATATCTTTTTTTATGTCTGTTATTCCCCCTCAATTAATTTTGTGAAATTTTGATAATTTTTTTTTTTTGTATCACTTAATGTTTTTATTTGTTATAAGGACAAGTCCTTGAAGAATTTAAATCATCAAATCTCTTTGGTTAAACAGCAATCCTACTTGCAGAATTTCTGCTCTGAATCATAAAAATAAAAAAAGGAATAAAAATAAGACACTATTTCATTAGGAAAGCTTTAAATTGTTTTTATGAATAAAATATATTATGGACATTATTTTTTTAAGAAAGTTTTTTTCAATGAATAATAACTTTTTTACAAGAATTATTTTCATTTTTTTTAATCTTAAATAAAATAGTTTATAAACCTTTAAGTATTTGAAAATTCTGTATTAATTTGTAGTAGGTAAGTGATACTGTTATTAGATTAAAACTGTATTTACTAATCATAAATGGAAACACTGACTACAATTCAACGACCTTCAGTACCTTAAAAAGAATTCTGAATTTTTTTATATATGTATAAACATGTTGATTTTTGCAAATATGAACATCTATACACAACATCATCCGAAGATAAGAGAGGTACTAATAGTAAATTTAAAATTTATTGATAGTTTTCTAACATGTGTCTTCATAATTAAGGCTATAAAGCCAAAGTACCTTAGAATATTTTCTTCAATTTTTTAAGATTACTGGGTAGTTAAAAAAATTATATAAAAAAGGCATTCATATTGTATTCGTCAAGTTTTTCAGTTATGTCCCATTTATTTAAATTTCTCAAACATCAGGCTATCAATAAATTACTCAACATATCACGTTAGAAAATGCTTGTCTGTGGTAAATTGAAAGTAACATTTGCTTCAATTCCGATTAATTAAATTTTGAATCAACTAATCTTCACTCAAATAACGTCTCAGAAAAGTAAATTTTATTTTTTGAAAGATAAATCAAATCATGTTGTCAGATCTGCCAATATGGATGAATTTAATTTAATGATTTTACTGAAAACTAGGAAAAAATTCAAATAAATTTAAATTCGCTTTGAAATACACCAAAGTATTCTGGGCAAAGTTTAACATTCGTGCCTGCCAAAAAAATGGTGTGTCAAAAGAATAGTTTTTCCCTTGTTGACGCTTAGTTTCCATGTAATTGGGAGGTGATCAATTTAAGTCAGAACTTAGGTTAAAAAAAATATTATTAAAAAAAAGTGTACTCTTTAATGTACTCTGGTCCTTTCTAGCCGCGGAGAGCGATGTTTCGTTAAATACGTCTGCGAAACACTAATTATATTTCCTAATGGATCCTCACTAGGTGCCACACAAATAACTTAGTTCTATTTTTTCAACTTATCCGTAAAAAGATGATATAACTCTTTATATTTAAAAAAATGCGCATAGAAAAAATAAAAATTCATTGAACCAAACGAGTGGCTTTTCGATGGCTGTCTTTCAAGATTTGTTTAACCTTTGGAAAGCTCTTAAAACAAAATGTAATCTGGATGATCGATTGACCAAAAACTTGAAATCCGGAAACAAATTCAAGTAAGATTCTTTTTAAGTAACCATTTTTAAAAAAAATAAATTACTGCATACATCTATTCAAAAAATGATACGCTTCTTATTTCTGTTAGTTAGTAAATCTACTAGCCGTAACCAAACATTTTCTTGTCCAAAATGGCAATTCTTTGATTATGCTTATTAGCTTACACTTTAGTCTTTAACTGTAAGAAAATCACGAAATTTAGACTAACTAAAAAAGAAACAAATTCTGTCATAGTAATTTGTTTTATTTTTCAAACTTTATTCTTTATTTGTGATATTCAGGTTGTTTGAACCTCTTTTTTTTGTCCCCCTCTATCACGACCGTCAATAAATTCGTGCAAATATTGAATTATTTGCTTACCTCAACAATAACAGTCATTTGATTAAAATCATTTATTATAGACTAGCTTATAATTTACACAAGCTTGCCAATCGTAAAGGCTTCCAATTTTAACATAGCAAGACATATTCAATGTTTTCAACTGCAAAACTGAGAATAACAAGCGAGAATTTGAATCACTTTAAGAAGCATTATTAACAACACTTGAGTTTTTTTTTCTTTTTCACGATTGATTTCTTTCACTCATGTGTAAGTTTGTTGAATCTTAATTTAGTTGACGAATTTGGTACATTTTTGAAGTGCATAGGTACCTCCACGAGATCTGTAAAATTTCTGCATACCGTGATGAAAACGTGCTCCAAAAAAAAAAAAAACATAATGAAAAGAAAACAGTTTTATCGTCAAAATCGTTATTATTATTATTATGAGGAAGGATCAAAGTATTTTTTTGATTATTTAATTAAATGGTTTACTTTTTTTTCCAAAAATTCATTTGTGAATAAGTCCTGAAAATTCACAAATGAATGTAATTATTTTTGAAATTTTTTGTTTTAGAAAAATAAAATGTTAGTAATTTTTTTTTTTTCTTTTTTTTTTTACATATTTCAGCCCCTTCTTACTTTATGAAAACTTAACAAATTCATGGAGATAATTTTTTAGTGACTATATTAGTTAAAAGCAGAATTCTTTGAAGAATTTAAATCACTGATGATTGAATTTTTTTTTTTTTTTTTTTTTTTTTTTTAAATCGGATTCCATCTGTTCTGGATCGGAAAATAAAGAAAGCAATAAAAGTTAAAACTAAGACCTTACTTAATTAAATAAGCTTTTAATTTGGATATGTCCAATATACTTGGCTAGACCCTGATGAAAAAAGGCCCCAAACTCGATTAAACATTTTTTTTATCGTTTAAAAAATGTTTGTTATTATTAGGAAAGACTGAGGTATTTTTTTTTAAATATTTTTAAAATTTTCTAATCTTTTCTAGCACGTCCCAAATTTTAGCTAAAAATCTTTTTTTCTTTTCTTTTTTTTTAGTCATCAAAATTGACCTAAAAAAATCAGTCGTGTCAGCCATTATTGACAGTTTTGTAAACAAAAGTGAAATTCTACGTTTAAAAATTTTGTAAAATTCAAATACTTTTTCAAAAGTTATTTTAGAAAAATTACATAGAATACAAGATCAAATCACGTGATGTTTTTATTGTATCATGTTTTTCCAGGCTTCCGTACATTTGAATTACGTTTTCTGGACACAAAAAGCAAAGAACAGTAAGATCCTTCTAGCTGGAGGCTCGTTGATTGTAAAAAGCTTGTGCAATTCATAATCTGTACAGATAGATCTACTTAATAAAACCATTAAGTAAAGGATTTATCACTTCCACTAATTTTGCAATATTTAACTACTTTAATATAAAAATAATAAAATAATTTAAGAAATAACAATTCTTTTAAAAATTCATTTTTCATTGAAAAATTTTTTTGCCCTCAGACAATATTATGCATATTCATAAAAACAAGTAAAAGCATTTGAAATTAAATAATATCTTTGTTTTATTGAGTTTTTTTTTGTACGTTACAATTCAGAGCTGATTTTTACGTAGATGAGGTCTGATTTTTGAAAAAACAAAACATGATTTACTTTCGTCAAAGCCTTGTGCTTTTAACTAATATAATGACTTGCGTGCTTCAACAATGAATTTCTAGAGTTTTTATAAAATCATTTATGTGGTGGGGTAATATATATAAAAAAAATATTTTTATCATGACTTTTTAAAAAAAATAACATATTTATAATAATTTCCATCATTCCTGAATAGTTTCTGAAAGTTTCATTAAAATCCAACAATTATTTCTATTTTTGCAAGATTTTCAAAATTAATGTCTGTCATTAAAAAAAAAATGCACAAAAATTTGCCAATGTTATTTAGTAAAAACCAGCAAAAAAAAAACAAAGATTTTTTAATCAAAAGTTAGAATGTACTAAAAAGACAAAAAAAAATTTTTATAAAATACTTTATTCTTTCCCTTTAATTGTAACAAACATTTTGATGATAAAATTTTACTTTCATCAAGTTTAAGGTCATTTTTATCATGCCATGCTCATTTTCCGGCAATCTCCCGGAGATACCTACTTAATATAATTTGAAACAAACATTACTTAATTTTTTAGCAGAAAAAAATTTAGTTGGAAATAAAAGAAATGTGGTTTGGAGGTGTGAATTGACATTTACGTCAATGTATTGACAACTAACACTTAGGGCAATTTATCGGGCAGAATTTTCAAGTTTTAAGTGAATCAGCTTGTTTAACTATAAAGTAATTCTTAAAAATTAAATATTTTCAAAAGTCTAATATTTTTTTTTTTTTTTTCATGAAGATATGTCCAAAGTCTGCACTGTTCCCGTCCCTAATATTGAATCTAAAAAAGAAAAAATTGATTAAATTTAAATTCAGAAGAAACAACTCTAGCACACCTGACATTATTTTAGAATTGCGCTTCCATAGTTTTGTTGAAGACTATTTTAATGCATTTTTGGCATAATAAAAAATTATTTTAAAAATAGATGCTGTTCACAGATTGTAATAAGCTTTCAAATTTATGATCTGTAAAAATAGATTTTTTAATAAGAGCATTTCCAGAGATAAACATATTCAAACTTAATTTTAAAATATTTAACAACTTTATCACATTTTGTATTTAAAATTGAAAAAAAAAAACTAAACTAAAACTAGTCAATTATGTTTTTAACATTTTTGTTCAATCTTTTTCTCTTACAATGGTATAAATGTTGATAAAATTACATTTTATTAACACCTGAAAGTCTTTTTCAATAGTGTTTCATTGGATATTGTCACTTAGTGATTGCACTTAAAAAACTGAACGATTTTGGTTTTGTAAAAAATTTCGATGCAGTTTCACAGTGTGAAGATGAAACCAAAAAAGCTGTTTTTTTCAGTTAAACCACCCCTCTAGTGATTATGCACAAAGTTTTTGAACTATGAATGTACAAACTGATAAATCTAGCATTTAAAGGTCATGTGTTTTAAGGGTTGTCCTCCCTTACAGCAAAAAAAAAAAAAAACTTCAAACTTTATCATCTGCTTCACCATACTTAACAATGAATACATTTGGCTGTCAATCAAATGTAAATAAATCAATTAACATGTCAGAAAAACGAGACCCTGTAGTTAAGAAATATTTGTATACATTTTATGCTATAAGTAAGTAATATTTGTTTCAAATCAGATTAATTTAACTTTAAATTTGCTAATTTTCTCCAAATAATGTTTCAGAAATATATATTTTATTTTTACAAGATTTTTAAAATTGAGAATTAACTTTTTACAAATGTGATAAAAATGGCCATTTTGATCGATTTTACTGAAAAAAAAAAAAAGAATTGATTCCAATCAATATAATTTCTGTTTGAAATACTGTTGTGGAGTATTTTCACAGTGGAGACTTGTATTTCTAATAAGTCGTCCTAAATTAGGTCTGACGTACAAAACGTTAGGAACTTGGAAAATAATAGTAAATGACGCAGCAAATCTAGTTGTGATGGTTGGTACTTCAAGTGTCCAAATCTTGACTGACGCGCTCAACACCGTTCTGCCAGACTTGCCACTGCTACTCCTATTTATTATCTATGGGAGAGTCCATTACCAAAGAATAGGTACTATGGCACAACAAATACACCAGAGTATTTTGCTTACTAGAAATAGTAAATTTTAAATCCTTTAGTTTTCAATTAAAGCTAAAATGAAAGCTACAAGAAAGCCTTTTCATTTTTAAAAATTCATTTTAAACCTTATATATACTGAATTAGTAGTGTTACCTAAGTAAAAGTCACCTTGTCATTCAATTCCTGGTCATTTTAGTTAAGCATTAAAACATGCTTCCTCTGACTTATTAACCACCAATACCAAAAGCTGTAAAAGCAATATGAAATGCTTGCGCTCAATTTAATTTTTTCATTTTTAATAATTAACCCATCTACTAACTAGCTATGTTAGTAAACAACCATGACTAATGTTAGGTTACTAGGAAAGTTTTACTTTTTTAATGGTAAAAGAAAAGGCTTACAAAAGATTGATTGACAGAAAATATTGAATGAGATCCAGTAAAGTCTTCAATATAGACAAGCTCGCACAAATTAATTAGCACTTTACTTACTAAGAATTTTTCTTTCATCTTTTCTTCTGTAATTCTTTATTATTTATCTTGTTTCTCGATAAATCGTTCTAACAACAAACCGAACTTTCATATCTCTATAATTACAGAAGTAATTTGCTTTCACGTCAATGACTTAATTAGTGGATGTGACATCAAACAAGAAATTAGATGGGTTGGGGGAGCATCTTTGTTGAAGTTTGTACACAGTAATTTACTAATTATACACTCTATTTTATGCACTCTAGAGCAAGAATAGGCAAACTTTTTTTATCATTGTTGCTCCTGTGTAAAGTGGGCTGTATCACAATATAACAACTCTAGTTTCACAGTGACAATATAATTATATAAATAACAATATATGCAAAGATTGTTTTCTGACACAGTCATTGCTATGAAGGCGACTCTTAGATTTCCTACTCTGCTACCGTTTGTTCATTCGTAATCACTATTTCTCAGTAAATGTCTTACAATTTCTGAGTTTTAAGTGCTTACCAATCGAATCATTGTGAACAAAAACAGCAACAATATAGTTAGCTTTGATTTGCAGATTTGAGTACTAAATGTTTTTCTGTGGCTTCAATCCACATTCAAAATTGACCAAATTTTTATTTCTAAATGAAAATATTTAAATTGAACTAGTTGATTTTACTTTGTTTGAAAGTACTTTGATGTCTTGCTTTGCTAAGGTTTGTCATAATACAAAGGTTGGTGGGGAGAGGTTGAAAATGAACAAATAACTGAAAGAGAATGTAAAGTCTCAATATTAGATGAAGAAAGTGATGTTATCAGTGTTTCTTGTCATTATTGAGTATTAGCTAAGCATGTTTTTCACTTACAATTCATCATGTTTTAACACTGATAAACAAATGTCCACATCTTTTTATCACTTTTCACTGTTGTAACCTCCTTGTCCCAGAAACTGAGACAGAAATTATCAATAACAAAGTTCTTTAACAAAATACATCCACAAGTAATTGTATGACAATTTTTTTTAACATGTTAATTTCTTTTACTGACATACATGACTAAATTAACTATGGCTCTTTATTGTTTTTATTTTTGTAATCGGAAGATACAGTACTTCTTGTTAGGTTTGAATTCAGACTGGTGTTTCTGTTGGTGAAACCAATTACTTATTGCCAACTACTTGTTGAATTAAACTTCTTTACTATGAACTGCAGGGATCTACATATTTTCTATTTATATTTAGATGAAAATACATGATCTAAGACAATACCTTAACCAGAGCTCAAGAGGATGTGAATGTTGTACAATTTTCTCTTCTCTTTTTATCTGTGGATATTTCATACATTGAACTCAGATGCCTGTGGAAAAAATAGTGAAGCAGTTTCAAACAAAATGCATCAGGATCTTACGATTAATGAAAGTTTATTCTGTAGAAAAAAAAATGTTTTTTTTATAGATCAATAGGATTTTTTTTTATCAACCTGATACAAAAGTAAGCTTCTTAATTGCACTTGCCAATTTGTAATGAAAACCAAGATTGGTTAAATTTCTATAGGTGATTTATTCAACTTGGAAAATCCAAAAGAAAATTAAAGTTGGTTCACTGTGTTGTTCTAGACAATTTTACTTGCCTAAATCTATTTTACATATTTATAAGTCTACCATTCAACGATGCTTTTAGTATTACATATGTTCTGGTGCTCCTGCTATATATTTAGAGATCCTTGATAAGATCTAAAGAAGAAACTGCAATGTCATTGGCCATGTCATCTCAGCTTCAGTCACTTTTCCACTGCCATAAAATAACTTCCCTGTGCCTTTTCTATAAATACTTTCAATGTAATTGTTCTAATAAACTTTCTTCTATGGTACCTAAACTCTATGAATTTAAGTGCAGTACTAGATTGGCAGCAAAGTCTCATCATTTTGTAATCGAAATGGCTAGATGTAACCCTAATTTCTATTCTAACAGCTTTTTTCACATTTCTTGCTTTGGAACTCTCTTTTCTTTCTTTTTTCAGTTTGATCTTCAGAAATTTAAATGCAATGTCAATCGTTATCTACTTTTTATCTTAATTTCTGTTCTTTTATTGTTCTTGCTCTTCATAATGTTTTTCTTTTTCTTATATTCATTTTCATTAAATATGCAACCTGTGTGTGGCTTTTTGTTGCTTGGGGTGAAATGATTAAAAAAAAAAAAAAAAATTAAGAAAAAAATTTACTTAGGATTTTGACTATAACTTTTCTCATCCATTGCAAATGTATAGAAAGTTCAAAGCTGATAATTTCAATTAAGCAATGAAGTTACTGACGGACTCTATTTGAGTGATGTATACAAGGAAAGTTAATGTTTTTAGTCATTTGACAATCATTTTTGCTCAAATTCTCAAACTGTGCATGAACAATTTTATCTAAGTACTGAAAAGACATTGGGTCAGGATTAAAATTGTTAATATCTTTTGAATTTTTATTTTAAGCTTTCTTAAATGGCAGTGATAGATGTTTGGTAGGTCCAGCAGATTTTTAATGATCTAACAATGTTATTATATTTTAAATATAAATTGTTCTTTTCATTGTCCACTGGGGCTTGTGGGGATTACCTTCACTTGGTTTTCCAAGATGCCCATTAAGTGGCACTGTTTCAGCACTATAAAAGAAAGAACATGATTAAACACAAACTCTCTTAATCTAAAATGAGGTAGGTATCAGACTCTCCTTGTCTCTGCTACTTAAAAACTTCCTTTCTTCCCGACAATTGAACTTTTTTTAACACACACACACACACACACACACACATTTCCTAATAGCTAAGTTTTTAATGTTTTCCATTCCTTTCTAGCTGCATATGCACTAGTACATTTTCTCTTTTGTTAATCATTTCTTTATTGTGTAAAAATACATGAAAATATATCCATGACGAAATTCATTCCTTCCACTCATTCCATTTCTTGTCATCTCTTGCCCACTTCTAAATTGAACATGGGCAAGCTGGGATTGATGTAAAAAATATTAAGTATTTCTAGTTATTTCTTAACTGTTTCAGGAGAGCTAATTTTGATTTTTGTTAGCCTGAAATTCCTTCCTGGAGGGGATTCCCACTAGTTGAGAATCCCTGTTCTAGTGAAACCACAGAAGTGGTAATATGATGGGATTTGCTGTTACTTGCAGTTAAAGTAGACGATTAATAGGCATGAGAGAACAGTTGTTGCTTATAGAATTTTTAGCCATGTACCTCGATCTAGCATGTCACTGTAATCCATAAAAGGAAACACTTTTGGTTCTGAATATCAGCCACTGTGGGTTCTTAATTAGCCAATAGTAATTATTAGATTTAATATAACTTTTATCTTTTGGGTTAGGTATTATACAGATCATATGAAGTTTATCAATTGAATTGGACTTTACATTTGAAACAAATTGTTTTTGTGTCATTTTAAAGAAAGAGCTTATGTAATATAGGCAATTTGTAGAATCTAAAGACTTGTTTTTCCAGTAATCTTGACCTTATTTGATTTAACCAATAATCATTAAAGAAGACTTCTGAAATGTATTCATCTAAAGGCATACAAATTTTTTTTTAATTTTGTGAATAAAAAGATGAAGGCATCCTTGAGAACTATTGTTTACTAATGACAAAAAAGGTGTGGAAAAAATAGTTTTCAGGGTTTTAAAAAAATGCCTTCAATATGCCTATAACTGAATCATAATTGTTAATATTAGATACCACCACAGACTGTCTAAAAAATGAAAAATGCATTTTAAATAAATGCCTTCAAATTTTGGTTCTGTTTGAAAGATAATGGCCTAAAGCTAATCTGAATTAAAATAAAAATTAACTTCCATATATAAATAAGTGTTTTAGGCATTTTTAAAACATTGGCACATTTTTTCGTCACTCATTGACTCCTTGATTCAACCGTTGTATATGAAAAAATTTAAACAAATTTAAAATCCTCTGTAAAAATCCAATATTTGTCCTAGAGATCTTTTAAAAAATCAAAAATAAAGGATTAATTAACTGGATTTTTTAAAAGAAGTTCTTACCTTTTACTTAAAAAAAAAAAAATAATTTCTTTAAACACGTGACTGCTGTTTTTTCTTTTTTTTTTTTTTTTTTTTTCTGAATGACCCTCACCTTTGAAAATTTAATATGGTAAATAATTAAATTTTTATAATTTTCATTTTATTTGGACACTTTTACTTGAATGGAAAGGCCCTTGGTGTGATATCAATTTGCAGTTCCATTCAAAAAAAAAATAAACTATTTCCCGCAGAGCAATGTTTGTGTTAAAGAGATGTTTCAAATTAAAGCTAGGTTATAGTACTGGAACATTGATAGGCCTATGTACTGCCATGGACTTTCTAAAAAAAAAAAATATTCGGAAAAACACATTTTAAATATGTTATATCCCAAGTTGTTGGAATGATCAAAATGAATGAAAATAAAGACAAGTATATTTTAATACATAATAAAATGACTTTTTTGTGTCTGCTTATCACCATATTGAATTCAGATGTGCCACATTCCAATTAGCGGACAAGGGCTGTAACTCAATTGTATTTTGAGTTATCATCCTTTATAGTAAGTAAGCACCCCTAACAAAATAATTTAAATGTCTTCTTTGAACTTAAATTTCAGTTCTATTTGAAAGATAATGATCTAAAGTTAAGCTGAAGTAAAAGAAAACTTTTGTATATAAATAAGCTTTTTAGACATTTTTAAAGCATTAGTACATTTTTTTCTCGTTCATCTACTACTCAAGTCACCATTGTATATAAAAAAAAATGTAAACAAGAAATTTAAATCTTTAAAATCCAATATATTAGTAAATTTAAGGATTAATTTTAACTGTATTTTTGTAAATGAAATGTTTACCTTTTATTTAAAACAGAATTAAAATAACATTTTATTTATGCATGGTAGCCTGTGAGGCCAAAGAAAGAACAAAGTAGAAAAACACTAATTCAACCCCCAATCTAAAAAATCATGGAAAAAAAAAAAAAAAAAAAGAATTGTTTTTGGCAAGATATGGGCCGAATTTTCCACATGTTCACACTCAATATTGCATAAACTTTTTACTAATGAAACATACCCTTGTGGTAGGGTATGTTTCATTAGTAAAAAAATTTATGTATTTCCCCAATTTTTTTTCAATAAAATTTTTTTTTATTAATTTCTGAATAAGTTGTGAACGTTTGCCTAAAATTTTTAAATTATCTGATTTTTTGCAAAATTTGTCAAATTAATGTTTTTCATTGAAAAAAAAAAAAACAAAAGATCTAAAATTTCTTCAAACAAATATAAGATTTACATAAAGAAATCCTTTAATAATGACAAAAATTTTGATGGTAAAATTGCTTTGTACATTTTTCCATTATGTATATTTTTTTCTTAGCAAATGTTTTGAGTTACCTACTATTTTATAGTAGGTACTTACAACTATAATGAATAAATGCTGAACATTTCATTTAAATCAGGTAATTACCTAATTTTTGGTAATTTTTTAAAAACTGGGCTGTTTTATTTTCTCTTAATAAAATGCCTCCATTTTGGTGGTTGCTAATAAAAACATTATAAAATTCAAAAATGTTAACCATAGGTACCACCAAAACACATGCTTTTTTCTGAAATGAAAGCAAAATGTCATTATGTATTTAAAATATTTGTCAAAAATCAGGGAATTATTTAAATGAAATTGCCAATACTTATTCAGTAATAAATAAATTGTATCCTGAATATGTTGTTATATTAGAACACTTGTGAAAATATTTTTGGGTGATCTGTCACTCACTGCCTTTTTTGATATCTCTTGTATACTTATAATTTGGAGGGCAGTTTGTGGAATGTTTTTACAATTATATAAAGAGATATCCATGAAGATATAATTTCAATAAAAAAATCTTTTGCAATATAAGGAGTGAAAAAACATTTTGAAAATCTTTCCATTTTTTTATTTTAAAAAATAATTCAATAAAACTCAAAAAATAATTTTTTTTGAGAATTGGTATTTGCATAATTAAATAAAACCTGTTATTTTCTTTCATTTGGAATTTACAGAAAAAAAAAATCAGATAATTGTCAGGTTTTAATGAAACTTTCAGGATTTATTCACAAATGAATTAATTTATTTTTGAAATTTTTTTTTTTTTTAAATTTTTTTTTACATTTGTTAACTTATTTAATTTTATGAAATTCTGAGAAATTCTTTTTTGTAGAGTTTAAAGTTTATATTGGTGATAAAGTCAAGTCCTTAAAGACTTTAAATCATGAAATTTCTACAGAAAATCTGCTCTTACTCATAAATTAAAAAATGTAATAAAACTAAGACATTATTTCATTAGACATGGTTTTAATTGCTTTTATGAAGGAAATATGTTATGGACACTATTGTCTTAAAAAAAAAAAAAAAAAAAAAAAATGAATTTTTACAAGAATTGAATTTTTTTAAAATTTTAATTTTAATTAGAATAATTTATAAACTTTTAAATATTTTAAAATCCTGTATTAATTTGTAGTGATATTATTATTAATTAAAAACTATATTTACTAATCATAAATGGAAAAGTTTATTACAATCATTTTATCAATTTTAAATTTTGAATTATTTTTACTTTCATAAACATAAAAATTTTATTAAAAACGTCCATACATATCAAAAAAAAAAAAAGATAATTTTGATAAATTTAAATAAATGGTAGTAAAAATTTTTAAAAATTAGAAAATGTAATATTTTAATAAATTTTTTAACATTTCATCAACAAACATCTTCATAAAAATTTTAACATTGCAAACATCAGGTTATTGATACCCAAACATCCAACAACATAAAAAAAACACTCAAAAAAAAAAAAACAAAAAAAAAAATGAAATTTTTTGATAAAAAGTAATATTTGTTTTCAATTCAGATTAATTAAACTTTAAATCAGTTAATCTTCCTCAAAGTTTCAGAAAAGTATATTTTATTTAAAAAAGATTTTTTTAATAAAGAGAATAATGCTGTGTTGACAGATTTGTCAATATGGCAGAGTTTAGGGATTCCAATCAATTTAAATTTGATTTGAAATAAAGTATTTTACTTATTGGAAATATTAAATTGAATCTATTAGGTTGCAATTAAAACTAAAAGCTTCAAGAAAGATTTTTTTCATTTTTAAAATTCATTTAAATCTTAGGCATTTTTTTTTCTTTTTCGAGAAACCTACTTATTTTTTTTAATTAAAGAGCTGTTTGAAGAAGTTCAATGCCATTTGCAAGTGTGAACCTTTTTGAAAATAATTTTAATTTTTCCCTTTTAGCAAATGGTAGAATATTTTTAAATGGCTGTACAAAAGAAATAATTCTGATTTCTTGCCTTTGACCATTCTACTAAGTTTCATAAAGGCATATAGAATAAAAATAATATATTCTTATACTATTGGTTATATAGGATTATAATAATTTTATGAGAAAAATAAAAGTAAGCATCACTTGATTGCCAGTGAATAATTAAAAACTCAAAGTGAACACAATTAACATCAGTTTAATAACGCTATCAATTTTGCCCATTTTGCTGGTTGCATCTTTATTTTTATATATTTTCTTAAATTCAGGATAAATAAAAGATTACATTGGATACAAATGTAGAAGAAATAAAATCATTCAGTACACTAAGTTTAATAAAAATGTATATAATAAAAAATTATATTCTTAAGCTATTGGTTATATGAGGTTAAAGATAATTTATTTTTAAATATAAATTCCAATTTCTTTTTATTGCACTGCTGGTGTTTCATGTTTCTTTATTTTTATTTTATTTTATATTTTGTGTATGCTTTTAAGTCACACTGTTATTGTTTTTAAACTCTGACCCCACAAGCTACTGTGCATAAATAAATGTTATTTTCATTACGTTTTAAGTGAAAAGTAAACATTATTTTTACAAAAATAACTTAAAAACAGTCTAGAACAAATATTGGATTTTTATAAGATGTTTAAATTTGTTTACATTTTTTGTCTATAATGGTAGTTTGATGAGTGACAAGTGAACATGCTAATGTTTTATAAGTGCCTAAAAACTTTAATTATATACGGAAATTAATTTTCTTTTTATATGGATCAGCTTTAGGCTATCATCTTTCAAATGAAATCAAAATTTAGCTTCAAAAAAGACATTTAAATTATTTAAAATAAGTTTTTTGTTTGTTTTTTATTTTCTACAGAGTCTGTGGCAATACTTACATTTCATTTTGGTATTAGAAATTATGAGGAACATGGCCTAATGTTTTTTCCTAAACATTCAGGAAAATCCATTGTTTACTATGTAAAATGTACTCTTGAATAGTTTTGATAAATTTATCAAATACATTATGCCTGAAAACAATTTTTCACAAAATTTACTCTTCAGGAAGAGCACTATCATAAATAGCAGTGATCCATGTATTCATATCTGACCCAGTATAGATAGGTACATCAATTACTTTTATTTATTAAGTAAAATCTTAAATCACCAGTGCCTAATATCTGATTTCATCAATAATTGCGATAGCAAAATTAGATTTTTCATTCAAATTTTTCCCAGCAGCCACTTTAATCATTTATTGATGGTCTGCCTAAGTAAAAAAAAAAAAAACCTTGTTGATAGGCAACACTTGTAAATTATGCTTAACCATAGTCAAAACAATTAAATTTAGTATGGATGCACTACTAAAAATCATTTCATTCAACATTCATATGAGGGACTCAACATTGGAATGTCATTGTCATCAGCACATACCATTATTAAAGTTAATTATTGAGTGCAGGCTAACTGGAACTAATAAATACATGACAACAAACTAATGTCTGTAGCAGTTGCACATGTCTCCTTGTTTCCACCTCCTGTTTTGTTATGAATTATGATGTTGGACATTGTCAAAACAAACATTTCTTCTTTTTTTCTTTCTTTATTTACATGGAGATAAAAAAAATGTCCATTGCATAATTTTTGTGCTATAACTTGCAGTAAAATATACAATCTTCTATTTCTTAAATTTAATTTCATGCTTATTGCAAAAGCATACAAGACTTTTAGTGGTATTTGTGTCACATATTCTTCAATAATGTCACGTGGAGTAGGGGCAGAAAAAATTTTCAATTTACTTGGATTAAGTCACTAGTGTTTGGTCACTCTGGTGAGTTAATCCAAAGAATACGAAAAGTAAATCTGGAAAACATGGGAAATGCTTCAACATATTGAGAAACCACCTCAAAAAGTTCAAATAAAAGTTTCCTCTACCCATCCACAAAATTATAAAAATATGCAAACTAGTCACTAACCATTACTTCTTCTCTTTCAACAATATTCTCTACAAGCAAAAATTTGGCTTACCTATGGGATCACCTATCAGTGGTGTTTTCGCTTGACTTTTTCTAGAATTTTTAGAATTTGCTCCATTTAAAAATATCATACCAAACAGCTCTGCTTACCTAAGATATATAGATGATGTCCTCTTTTTAAATACCCAAGATACAAACCTATTAGACATAATAATGAAACTCAATAAGTTGACCCTACCATTGAATTCACACACAAATTTGAAAAAAACAATTCTCTACTTTTCCTCGTCATCTTACTAATACACAATGAGAAATTAGATTTTAAAGTATATTGTAAACTCACAAGCAAAAACGATCTAATCAACTTCTATTTCCACCACAACCAAAAAATAAAATCAGGTTTAGTCATAGGATTCTACCTTAAAGCCCTTGGGATATGTAGCCTGGAATACCTAAATGAAGAAGAGAAATATACTCAGAAAACTTTCAAACTTGTCCACTACTCATATAGTTTTATCCTCAATACTAAGTAATGAGCTTACAAAATCCACAAAGCCAAAAACAGACACCACCAATAAAACTGCTAACAAAAATAACATGATATTCTTCTTACCACTAAAGTCAGTGTATACAAAGCACATTTGAACAACCCTGCTGAATTTAAGTGCAGTACTAGATTGGTATCATTAAACAGTTGAAATTGCTAGATGTAGCTGTAAGTTCTATGCTAACAGTTTCTTCTCTTGCACTTCTCACTTGTGGAACTTTCTTCTAGCTTCTTGCTTTCCAGTCAACTTTGTATTTAAATTTTTAAAGATCAATGTCAATTGTTATCTTGTTTTCTTAATTCTTGTTCTTTTATTGTTCTCTCTTAATGTTTTTTTTTTTCTTCTATTCTTTCATGCTCAGTTATTACTTAGACCTTAGTGACTTCATTGCCTTGCTTGGGGGTGAAATGATTTAAGAGAAGAAAAAAAAAAGCCAAGTGAGAGTTGATAAAGTGTTCCTAGTCAAAATTGTGTAGACATCCATTATGCATGCATATACCAATCAGTTTATTAGGTATGTTCTTTTAGTACTGGGTTGGACTACTGCTGCCTTTATGACTGCCTCAATTCTCCTTTGTATGAATTCAATTATGCTCTGGGAGTACTTGGGGAACTTTGGTTATTATGGCATTATTTTATTTTGTTGATTACATGTTGCTGATACCTCCTGATATTACAAAAAAAAGGTTTGTCTGCAAACTCTGGAGTGAAGTGCTGAATATAATATCTATCAACTAAGTGACAAATTTTATATTTGTATTAATAATCCTATATCGTATATTCTCAGCAAGTATTCACATCAAGCATCAGGATCATCATCCTGTTCCCTTTTCTCCCCTGGTTGTGGTGGTGGCGGAAGAGATAGCTGTGAAAACCCTGCTTACTCTTGAAGAGTCATGAGCAGGAGTTACAGAGATGTGGGTGGTGGACACAGCTGGGCAAGTCAGGCCCTCCTGATAGCACATTGCAGAGCCTCTTAAACTCAAAAGTTTCGCCTTGATCCCCCCCCCAACCACCACCATGTCAATTGATCCTTGAAGCATTGTTTTGGGCTTCCTCATAGCCTCTTGTCACTGATGAGTTCTCCAAATCAAGTGGGATGCATTCTGGACACATAACCCGCTTTGTTTGCTAGAACCGTTCCAGACATTTGATGTCCTGATGATACAAGGTCTATGTCTTGCAAGCATACAGAAGGGTGGAGAGGACCACAGCCTAGAAGACCATGATTTTGGTTCTTATTGTGGGGTAGTGATTGCTGTATTCAGTATGAAACACTCTAATCCTGTTGTAAATGGTCTCTTTCGCAAGTGACATTATTGTTTAGGGGCTGGCTGGATGAGAATCTTTGTCTTTTTGACATTGACCTGCATCTTGAAGTATTTGTAAGCCTCATTATACAAGTTTGCTGATCTTTGGAAGTTAATGGCAGTCTGGTCCACTAATGCATTGTTGTCAACATGGATGGTGATACTCAGTGGAAAATGGACAACCCAGTGTGATGCAATGACATCAACAGCTGAAGAAGTGCTTGGGTTTCAGAAATGGAAAAATCAAGACTGGTTCAACAAACATCAAGAAGAAATTGACCAGTTGATTAATAAAAAACAAGAAGCAGACCTGGCTTTCGAAACCTCCCCTCAGTTGGAAATAAAAAGACCTATCAAGAGCAATGAAAAATTACCAAAGACGATTACACACAATCCAAAATAGCTGGTGGCAGGTAAAGGCAGTGGAAATTCAGCAATATAGTGGGATATGCATTGCTTCTACGTGTCCAGGAAGGAAATCTTAAGCCCTATCAAATCAACAGTGGTAGGCCTTAAGAACTTGGACAATGCCACTCTCCTTACTGATCCCGAGTTCATCCTGGACTGCTGGAAAAGCAACTGCCAGAGCCTTCTCAACAACCACAGCACCACGCCAGAAGACCTGCGAAATGCCCACCAACTCCCTGCTCAGCATTGGATGTCACTCTACACCCGCTTCTGTGAATTGAAAGCAGCAGTTTCATGAAACCTGGAAATGCTCTCGGACCCAATAATGTACTCCTTTAATTTTTCTCCCATGTGGCCTCAAACTGAAGACCCAGCTAATGCTCCTGATACAGAAAATCTGGGAAGATAAAACAATACGTGAGGACTTTAAAAAATTTGTAATGATCTTCAAAAAAGGAGACTGCTCATTCTGCAGAAGCTATCATGGCATCTCCCTCCTAAGCATCACAGGCAAGATCTTTGCGCAAATACTACTGAATTGATTCCTTCCCATGATGGAAGAAATCCTTTGAGAATTATTTGTGGTTTCTGGCTTTCAAGAAGCACTGTCAACATGGTCTTCTGTCATGTGACAGCTCAAGCAAAAACCACCAGTGTTGATCTTCTGAGATCACCAGAAGAGCTTCAACAAAGTCCCAAGACCGACAAAGTTTGGCTGTCTGGGTTGCTTTGTTTGTCTGATCTGTATGCTCCACAATGGAATGGAGAGATCGGTGAATCATTGAGGTGTCCTTTCTGATCTGTTCCCAATCACCCATAAACAAGGCTGTGTGTTAGCTCCTGCACTCTTCTCTCTGTAGATTGCCACCATGATCAATGAGATACACCCGAGCCTCTCCCCCGGTGCCACTAACAGACTTTTCAACTGTCAAAGGCTTTGTGTAACATTAAAAATAAACATGGATGATGGAAACTATACATTTCTAAACTTAATGCCACTTAAGAAAGCATGAAAAAATAAGTGTGAGTGGTGGCAAGGGGGCATGCCACTACCACCAAATATACAGAAAACAAGATGTTGCAATTAATTCTTCAAGAAATCATTACTCAAACATTTTTGAAAAATTCAGTAACCAAGATTAAATTTTATACCAGATAGCACAGAAGACAATATTTTCTATAACTGAACTGGAATTATAACAAAAGTATGAATTTATTACTGGATCAGATGAAATTCATAGTCCATTCCTAAAAAAATCAAAATAATCCCAATCCTTAAACTTTGATAAAATCTAGCCATTGGTGAATGGCAGACAAATGTTAGAATGATAATGGAAAAAATTGTTCGGACTAGACTCCATGCAGGCTGTAGCTACAATACTCGTAAATTAAAAAAAAAAAAAAAAACCATGCTGGACCCTAATAACTGACTATAGATTACTGGGTTTGCAATGTATACAAGAACCAATCTACATTAGGTTATAAATGGAAGATTACTGAATGTGATTTTACACAGCATGCACCAAATTTTAATAGTCATTCCAGTTCATTCTAATCTTAAAAAGAAGAAAAACTGCATACTATTGTTGGGTAAAAACTTGAAATTAAAGAAGTTTTATCTTAACTTAGGCTTTTGTTGTACTTGATGAAAATAAAAACTGTTTTTGGGATATTTGGTACAAGCTATTAGATATCCCAAACTTCAGTTTACATTGTGAAAATGGGTTGAAAGTGAAATTTCCTTCCATTTCAGCTATTTTGCTTATTGCCAATGTTATTTTGATAAAATTAAATGGATTTTAATCTTTTCTCTTTATAAAGATACAATTCTTCCTTGTGTGTGATGATTAATTCTTATTCTATATCCCTTGAGATTATATCACTATTTCAATGACGGGCACTTTTCTACATTTTTCAAAGATAATTTCACAGTGATGTTTTTCAAAATTGTTGTGCTCGAAGATGTCTCCCCCTATACATATCAAAAAAAAAAAAAAAAAAAAGATTCTTGTCAATTTGGTGGGCCTAAAATAGAGCTTGAAGAATTGAAAATTTTAGTGGATGTAGTACTAGAATTCAACTCTTTAAAAAAAAAAAAAAATTATAAATGCACCTTCTGGTAGAGCAAGGTCTCATCTTTAATAATCAGTTGATTTCAGATCTCTGTGCTCAGACAACTTGAGGTGCAAGCAGATAAAAAAAGAAGGTATAATAGTGCATTCATTTTGTGCAAAATTGTTGGATTTGATGCATGAAAACTTGGATTGCTGACCAAATGAACATCGTTAGACTTGTTTCATTGATGGATTTTTACAGTTTAAATCTTTTCCTTATATTTTCTTTTATGATGAATTTTAAAACTGTACTAAAAATACTTACTGTATTATGTTGAATCACTTTCCCTTTGGTTGTTTTTATGAATTTTATAAAAAAAAAAAACACAAACAAACCTTAAGCTGAATTCATATTATAAAATAAACAGAAACTGGATATATTTTTGGTTCTGTAAATTTTGCAAATTCATGTTTGTCCATAAAAAATTAAAATGAATTTTAGACTAAAACATCCTATTTTTCCTTTAATGGTCATTTTATTGCATTGACATTTTTTGTGATGGGATGTATTTTCTCTAAGTCATGGATCATATTGAAAATTTTATATTTCTTTTCATAGGTATCACCACTAATTTTTAAAAATGAAAAAGCTTTCATTGAAAGCTAAAGGATTTAAAATTTACTATTTCCAGTATGCAAAATACTAGTGTATTTCAAACAAATTATATTGATTGATTGATTTTACTGAAAAAAAAAAAATTCCAATCAAAAGAGCCTTTTTTGACACATTTGTAAACAAAAGTTAATTCTCCATTTTAAAAAACTTGCAAAAATAAAATATTTTTGAAACATTATTTGAGGAAAATTAGCAAATTTAAAGTTAAATTAATCTGATTTGAAACAAAACAAATATTACTTACTTATAGCATAAGAAATGTTTGTATACAACACTAACTACAGCGTCTTGTTTTTCTGACATGTCCAAACGTGTTCAGATAGAGTTGGGGATGGGCGGTCCTTTTAAAACACATTGCCATTTAATGGATTTATCGGTTTTTACATCCATGCTTTACAATATAGTTTTACTTAATTGTTAGGAAATATTGTTCTCATTTAAATTAATTTAAAATTGTAAAAATTCATTTTTCATCAAAAAAATCTTTCTTCAGACTAGTCTTTAATATATATTAATAAAAGCAATTAAAAACTTCTATAATTAATGTCTTAGTTTTAGTGTGTATTTGTCAATTTAAAACAGATTTTTGCTAAGACTGGGTCCAATTATCAGCTGTAAAAAAAAAAAAAAGCAATAACTACTTGATTATGCAACTTTTCTAGAAGACATTTTTCTATGATAAACAGAATTGCCTTAAATAATAAACCATAGCAGTGATAGTTTTTCAAATGGAGATGTTTGGTTTAGTTTGAATTAAAGAAAGTCAAAAATTAATTGGAATCAAGCAAATAGTGAAATAAAATTGCAAGAAAATACTAATATTTACAAGTTATTAACTTTTCATAACAATGAAGCATGCATCTTTTCTCATGCGGGGGGGGGGGACAATTTAGTTTAAAATAAGTTTAGTTTAAAATAAAAAAATATGTCAAAGTAATAAATTTAATATCTTTTCATAACTAATTTAAATCTAATTTAAATTGACTTGGGGAATTACATTTTGAAATTTTTTTATTTTAGTACTATTTTTAGCAATCTGTGTCATCAGAATGTAATTTTTGAAAGTTTTATTTTATTCAATTACATTTTACAGATTATGTGAGCATATTTTTTTTGCATAATGTTTAAGTACTCAGTAATCTTAAAAAGTTAGGAAAAAATTCTCTGTAATCTAATTTTTTATTGAATTTTTAGATACTTTGGCTTTAAATTTTAGTTATTTCTCTTATTTTCTGATAATGTCATATGGGCTTCTGTCTCTACAAAAATCAGCATGTTTATATACACGAACACACAAATTCTTTTAAAAATGTTTTAGATTTGTTAAGAGCTTTCCAGTTATGATTAGTAAATCATTTTTACTTAATATCATCTAAGAGGGTGAAATAAATACAGAAAAACTTCATAGATTAAAAAAAAAAAAATATTTATCAAAAAATTTTTCCAAGACAATTGTGTCTTTATATCTTATTTAGAAAAAGCAGAATTTTGGTATTTCTCCAAGGAGTTTGAATATCAAGATGAAATTTAATTTCTTGAAATGTTACCCCCACCTACTTAATTTTATGACAAGAGAAAGAATTTCAAAATCACTGGAAAAAAAAAAAAAAAATCCCCTATACTAATCTGCAGACCTAAGACAGACAAAATTGTGATTAAGTCTTTTTCATCATGGTATGTTCTTTTTCAGCAAGTACCTAAATTTTTTTTTTAATAAAAGACAAACCAATTTTTTCCCCCCACAAGTTTTATTTGATTTTTAAAAAAAAAAAAAAAAAAAAAAAAAACAAACTTTCATAACCCATTCGTCTCTTTATTGTAACTGTACACACATACAAAAAAAAACAAAAACTGATTTAACACAAACTAATGTTATATACACTGCAGTAGAAGAAAGTTACCCCCCCAACTCAAGAAAGGTTTTCCCCACAATGAAAGAAGGAGGATTTTGTAGGTGGGTGAATGATAACAGAGCCCAGATATTGAGAAAAGTTTACAAAAATAGAGCTGACATTTTCAAGTGATTTAAGTCGTCTCTTTGGTGAAGTCTGTATTAACAATTTGGAATTTTGTTTAACCCTATACAAACAAGTGAAATTGGTTAATGAATGATGTCCATTAGTTTTAAGAAGAAAACAAATTTAACTAAGTTATTTATCCCAAGTTAGACTCAAGACTGCTTTCTTGATTTTTCTTTCTTTCATAAAACCATTTCCTGTTTCATCTTTAGAAAGTCAGGTCCTTATTAGTCCAATGTTAAATCAGTACATTCTTTTACTTTTTCTTGCTTACACATCCGGATATATTGAACATGGTCTTCGGAATTCCTGTCCTCGTTCATGAATCCATTTGTTCATTACCCATTTATTTCCAACCAACACTGGACAAGCAGCATGTCGTGTGTTAAAGATTCCGTCACCATTTTTCTGCAGATTATACCAAAAGGCAGCAGTACCCTGTTAAGAGATTGAGTTTCAGGTTATTATTGTTGCCATGTCTATCCACAACTTTAATGATACATGGGGAGAGGGGGGATGTAATGAGTACTTACTTTCTTGGGGAATAATTTTAAACCAAGATAAGGGAAAACAGTGGCTCCTCCACTTGGAACATCACTCATCTGAAATGATAAATTACAAATGGTTGACAGTGCACAATAAGGAATATTTGTTTTTGTGGAAAGAAACAAAAAAAAATATAGAAAACAGTTTTTATTTCACAATGTATCAAGTTTACTAATGTATCCACTTTCTTCAAGTGCATACATAAAGAAAAAAAATCATTGCAACAGAACTGACTTTTTTCTTTTTTTAAATGTACTTTAAAAAAATGAAATGAAATTTTGGTTGGAAATTATGTAGTTAAACACTCAAAATAAACAACAAAAAACAAAAGAAAATTATCATGTACTGAGCAAATCCATTTTATGTCAAATTAAGTCTGGGAGCTGATACAGCTAATTACTGTATAATAGTTTGTTTTTTTTTTTCTCTTTAAAAGATATTGCTGCCACTTCCAGGCAGCAATTTTAAGCTTATAAAAGAACTGAGGGATGAAATTTATATCCTTTATATACAAAAGAGGTCATAAACATTCTCCCTCACCACCTTTGCAAGGATTGCATTTATCACTATAACATTTGAAATAAGCTCAATATGTACAAATGAGGAAACAACAATCACCAAGTCATTTTATATGTTTACACATTTCATGTGAAGTAACCAGAAATATTTAATACTTGTGAAAGAATGGGCGATGTATTTAAGGTAAACAACATAAGAATTACAGTCATATTCACCTTGAATAAAAAAAAAATAAATTTAAAAAAAAAAAAAAAAAAAACAACAAGACAAGGCAAGACACTTCACTTACATAGATTAAAAATGTGGCTATCCGGTTTCCTGTACCCAATCTCTTGAAGGCATTTGTCTCTTCTTTCTGGTTGGTCAATAAAGGATATGAAAAAGCTATAGACTCAGTTTGGGATCAATCAAAGAACACGTTAAAATAGACATCGAAGTGATGAGCGAGTGCTAGTGCTTACAAAATGAAGAAGTGCAAACACTTATGGCAGACCTTACAACAAAAATAATTGAAGCACAAAAACCTTTCAGTGCCAATTCCTTTCATTAATATTGAAGTTTTTGAAAAGTATGCCCAAGAGGCCATATGCAAGTTGAATTTTATTGATGACAGAATAACATCTGTATCAATTTTTTTTCAACATCAGCAAGCCACATTTGTAAATATATAGACATGACTTTCTAAGTTTTGCTGGTAAGAATATCACTCAGATATTTTCTACATAACAGTTACAAGGAATTTGTAAACAAGATAATTTTGATTTAAATATTTGAAGGCAGAAGAAAAAGTAATAGTGGAAGGTCTGCCATTGGAAATGCCTTCAATTTGTAGACAGTCACTAGTTTGGTTGGGTGGTTGATTAGTGATTCATGCACAAGTGGTGGTGCCTCTTGCCTCAGTTTACCATTAACCCTCAACTTTCATAATAATAATAATTATGAAAAGAATTAATGTCACCATGTTACCAAGATTTCTTTCTGCTTTCCGAAATGTTTTAATCTTGTATCAGCATGTTTGCTCAGCACATGACCAACATACAGTTCACAGTGAGCACTTACATAGACCAGGAAGGTGGCTATTCGGTTCCCCACTATCTTCTCAAAGGCATTTTTCTCCCGTTTCTGCAACATCATAGCAAAAGCCATACAATAGACACGAATACATTGAAACAGACTGATACAATTATATCAATACTAAATATTAATACTAACACTTCAAATATAAAGATAAAAAAAAGATAAACTTGTGTATAAACAATTAAATACCAAGTTATGTTGAGTAAAACATTTACAGTGTAATGGCAACTTTTATAGTTTAATTCCTTATTAAAAACAATAAAATATATATATATATATATATATATATAATAAAAAGAGTCATTTAAGGCATAAAAATAAATTTTAAATTTGTATTTAAAAAAAAAAAATACTTTGGTCTACCATTAATTTTTATTCCAGTCACTGAGGAAAGTTGAAACACCTTAATTGGACAGAGGCAACACTTGGAAATAAAATAATTTAAAATCCCAACCAAACTAAAAGTTGTCATTTTGCATTAAGAACAAGCAGAAATAACTTCAGACTACAAAAATGTTTAAAATAATTACTTAACTATTAGGAGGAGGAGGCTGTGAATATTCTTTTAGCTTACACTTGAATAAAAAAAAGCATTCTGAAAAGTTAGTGGTAAGTAAACTTATTAGAGATAATTTAAAAAAGGTTAGATGCAGAAAAAAAAGAAAAGAACCATAATGTTAAATATGAAAATAGAATTACGTCAGTAGACGAGAGAGAAATGAGCATACCTACTTTAAGCAGATAATACCTGAAGAACTTTACCTATTATTCAAAATTGGAGCTAACAATACTCACCTCTCTAACAGCTACTTTTACTTTTCGGTTATATATATATGTATGTTTCATTAAATAATATAGACAAGTTTTGTTTATTTTAAGTAAATTCCCTTTCATATTATCTGATAAGCTTAATAACATTATCATTGAAAGAAAAACACCATATTGATATGTTTTTTAATCCTATCTAAGCTTTCGGCTTATATAAGCCATTATCAAAGATGACAATTGCATTTCAATATCACGGACAAAACAATAATGATAGTCTGTTTTTGTTGCATGTTGTGTATACGAGACATGGAAGTGAAAAATCGCACTGCAGCTCGTGGCGTGACACATAATACTTCTTGTTTTCACTCTCGCGTGGTTAAGTATGGAAAGCTGTTAGTATAAACCAATGGCTTCTGTTATCAATTATAGGCATTTAAGAATATTTGTGGAGATTTCATAATTTATTTTGTTCAGGTTAGGTTTCAACTGTTATATAGCTTCAAGAATTTTTAGTTTTTGTTTGTTTTCATGTTTAAGTATAGTTGGATTTTCAATGAGGATTTTCTGGAATTGTGTATGCAGCCAGGTGGTTCTTTTACAATGTTAGTTATCATTCATATATATATATATATATATATATATATATATATATATATATATATATAATTAATTTCAGTTGATTAATTTTTGGAGCTGGGTATTAAATACTGGAATTTAAAATTAGGATGGCAAAGATTCCATTTTCAAAGGAGGGGAGGGAAACTGTCAGGATCATGTATTTTCTTGTAAAATAAAGTGATCCGACAAGCCTATCTGTATAATATATGCAGAACGTGCAAGAAAACAGTTGTGCAAAAACAAAGTTGACAAGTGCATAAGACAAAGAGAAAGAAAACAATATTAATCAACAAGACAAATGTATAGTTAATATCTTTTGAAATCTTTGACAACATTCTGACATGCCATTATGAAAGAATTCTATAAAAATTTATTGCAAAGAACATTGTAATAATTATATTTGAATTTTGATAAACGTACAATTTATAGCTAATAACTAGTTTATTTTCAGCTTAATACTTTTACAATCATTGAAATAATTTTTATTTAACCATTTCAGTTTAAAATAAGATTTGATTCACATAAAACTCCATGTGCTTTCAGCAAATATACATTAAGTATTAATTAGCAAAATATTGCAAATTCAAATTACCTATTAAACTTTGTTTTTTAAAAGTAACAAAATTAAAACTTTAAAAATTAAAAAAAAAAAAAAAATTTAAGGTAACAGTACACCTATTAATGAAAATTCAATCAAGTAATTCCTACTTTTAAGAAAGATGTTTTATAAAACTGTTTAACCTTCAAATTCCACTAAATTGTTTTTTTAAGTTCATATAGAAAAACAGGTTACTCATAATGAAGTAACTGAACCTTTTTCTTTAATCAAATCCTAACGAAATACTAAACTCCAAACTTCGTAACTAATCAAAAGTAAATGCCTTTGGCATACAATTGATCTTGACATTTCAAAATGTTCAATTTAGATAAAAATATTTAGACATTTTGACCGATATGATTTGGTCAATACAATCTATCCTACCTCAATAAGTGATTAATTTTTGTTTTTTTATATTAATCTGAATTTATTGAATAATTAAACAGTTTATCCACTGTGCCATGTGGATAAAGGCATTAGTTAGATCCAGTGACAGGACCCAAAGTGTGTGAGTTCAATACCTGGTTAAGGCGGTGGAGAACTTGGAGAGGGAATTAAGCAGGAGATAACTGACATCCATTAGACATGGCACGTGGAACTAGAACAGTTTACTCCAGTGAGCGAAATAAAGGGTTCAGTTCAACATTCCAACCACCTGAAGAAGGCCGACGTGTACAACGGCCAAAACATTGTGATAAATATGGCCACAATGTAAATATATTTAAAATTCATTTTAAACTCTAATTCACAAATTAAGTTTCAGTTCAAAAAACTAAATTTTTTTAATCCAAGCTGAATTTTTTTTTTGTCAACAATGAAAATATATTTCAAAGGGGTGGAGAATTGTCTTCAATCAAGATTTCTTAGAAATGGAATAATTATCTTGGAGCAAATCACGAGTGTATAATTGTAGGTGGAAGAGGGATTAAAAAATAACAAAACAAACAAAAAAACATACATACCCGGGCAAAATCAAAATGGGGCTCATAATGACCACCAATGCCATAATTGGCAACCTGGGAAATAAAGCATCAAATCAGACAAGAGAATAAATTTAGGGGGAAAATTTTTTCGTTTTCAAAATACGAGAGAGAATCATCTTAATATAGGTGTCATTGTAAAATAGTGAAATCATTGCTATTTTGAAATAACAGTTTTGTTCAAATGTACAAGCTGAAATCATTATTATTTCTCTTGACTTAAACTGATTAATTTTGTTTTTCAAAACAATTTTCAAATAATACTTGTAAATAAGATTGAGTTTTAAAAATATGATCTATTGAAATTTCAAATTGTTCAGATTGTATTTACAAAGCAACAAATAACAGGGATTGGGGCTGGGTCTTTTTTCAAGAGTAATTTTCAATTTACCTGTAGTTCTTCTGCAGTACTAAGTGTTAGATTTGTGACTGTCTGAATTCTTTTATTAATTTTTTCAAATATCTCATGTTCTTCTCCTTTCAACCAGGCACTAAAATAAAATAAATAAATATATATAAAAAAAAAAATCACAAGTTATAATGGTTCAAAGATTGCAAGATTTTGTTGGTATGAGAAAGGTCACAAGTTATAAAGAAGGAGACTAAAGCAAGCAATATGAGCAAAATATTTGGTGACAATTTGTGTGTGTGCGTATACCTCTTTCAAGTGCTGTGTCTCTTCAGGACATAGCCAATCATGGCTCTCCACAATTTCCTTTATCTTGTGTTTTTTTTTTTAATAGAACAAAGATAAATTTATTAATATCTTTTTCATTACTATTTTTCTCAAAACTTTGTTACTCATATGATCCATCCATGCTCTTCTCAACCTACTTCAATATAGCTACATTTTAGTTTCTTCATCTGTGAAAAAATGAGCATTTGCTGCCATTGATGCACAAATACACAATCTTTCTTTCAATGTCAGAAACAATGCATTCTAACAAAATGCAATTTATAACCAAAATCTTTTTCCCACTATAAACACACAACACTTCATCTAACAAACAATAGTTCAGCTAAGTAAAACAAAGTTCAACTCTCAATATATTGTCCTTGTGCCAGAATAAACTAAATAAAATTCAGTAAATAACTGTCAAGAGGAGCTCCTCATTATAGAAGTGATATTTTGTTTATTTAAATAGAAAAGTTTAAATACCTTTTACTTATTCTGTATGTTGCAGTTTCCAATTTTCCAGTCACAGAATTTTGAACAGTAGCACGATTTAACTGGAAAAGATTTTAAACATTGAGAAAAACAAGACATTTTATATAAAATTTCTGTAACATTGAAGGAAGTGACTACATTAGTAGAGAAGGAAGGGGGGGGGAACCCCCACCAAGAACAAGTTATTCATTTGAAATTACAAAGGGATGCATAAAGTTATTAACCAACATCTTCACTGTACAATGGCCTAAATATTTGTGATTGAAGTTTTTTTTTCAATGCATTTATGTTTAAACATTTAATAATGTTATAAAGTGTGTGTGTGTGTGTGTTATAAACTCATTAAGAAAATTAATTTTTTGTATATCAATATTGATGAGTCATGTATTGATTTACTTCCACAATGGCAGCTTCTTATCAATCCATATAAAATGCTCAATTTTTACTCCTTTTCTACTTTAGATATGAATTATTCCTAGAGGAAATGGTTTCATGAATAAAAAAATAATTACCTTTGGTCGAGCATAGTCTTTGATAAAATCAATCTCTTTATCAGTTACAATATCATGATAAATCACTAACCAAGGGTCTAAATGCATCTCCTCCTCTTTGACACGAGCATAGAACAAATAAGGGTTTCCATACCAAGCATATTGACACTTGAGCTTGTGGTAATCTTTTATTGGCTGGCAAGAGAAAAAAAATAAATTTGATATCACAAAGTAGAATTCTTTAGAATACATCAATGATAAATTGCTACATATAAAATACAAGACTCCTCAAAATCATTTACTTTTATCAAGTCCATTATTCAAAATTATGAATGTGTAAGGAAAAAAAAAAAAAAAATAAGAGCTTAACATTTTTAAATAATCATTGGAGAGAAAAAAAAAAAAAAAAGAATGGAGACCATTGGGGTCAGATTTGTCATTCATTATCTTATAGATTAATATTCAAAAGGTGATCATTTTTGTACAAGGTGCCCAATAAGAAAATAAAAATATAATAAAAAAAAAAAAAAAAAAAAAAAAAGTTCTATTTACCTGAGTTTCTTCCCCTCTGCACAGTCTTTCATATGTATAAAATTCTTCAGAATTTCTGTATTCATCAATATGCCGTGGATTCCTAAGTAAAGCCTCTCCAGTGTCTCCTCTCTGCTGTCCTGTACTGGCTTGTTCCTCCGCAATTATTTTTTCAAAATAATACTTGTTGTTCTTTGCTCGTTGATGGTCAGGAACTAAAACAGGTGAGGGAATGAGTAAATATTTTGAGGAGTTACTTGTAATATCATCCCCCACCCACCAAAAAGAGTTGGAATTTCACATATGCATCTCATTAAAATCTACTTTTCTTATCCTAAAATAAGAGGACAAAAAGGACAAATGATTTCATAACAAGAAATTCATTCTCCCCACATTTCAACCTAAATCATTGATGTAACCAGAATTACAAAACGTTACAAATCATGGCCTGACTTGATTTCAAAATCATTTTTCCTACCAAAATAATCTTTACCACCACCTCCAAGACAATAAGAGATATAGTTTGGAAGGAAAATAAATCCTGGCATCTGATATGATGTTGGGTCTAGTACCTAAAACACCTGCAATGTAGGAAGAACTACATTGGTAAAACATCTATAAATCTAAAAGCCTGCATCATAAGAGAAACCTATGTTTGGACAACCCTTTAAACTCACTCATAATACACAGAAACAAAACAGGCCATAACTTTCATTTTAATAATGCCACCCTAATTATAAAAACACAATTCATTACACAGAAAACACTTAAGAGTTCTGATAAATATTTAACATATATAAACACATGTTAAATACTTTATTATATCACCAACTTTTATAATATCCATACTTAAAGAAAGTGAGATATGTCTACCTAAAACCACAACCAGTATAACAAATTCTTTCACCATCACACAAAACGTCCACAAATCAATATGTGGATAACCACCAAATATGGATAAAAATGGCTACTAAACACACGCATTATCATTCAAATCCTGCATAGACAAACTAGAATTATGATACACACATGAATTATACACAGAAATACTGCTTGACAGGACAGATACACAAAATCTAGTTAACCAATGAAAAACATAAAAATACCAGAATTTTCATTTCTCCTTCATATTTCATTTCTGAAACATTAAATCTGTTTCCTATTTGTCCCTTATACTATTGTGTATGTGTGCATATAAAAATTCAAAGAATCTAAATTGTATGTTCAGTCTTGTTTACAGAAGAAAATAACCAATTGCCTTCTTATAACATTAATTTTATGCCCTCTTTGTAAAGACGAGGAGATAGTTTATAAACTATATACAACTGTGGCTTTATTCAAAACAAACACTTTATAACTTTACAGGTTCTAGTGTTTTGTTTTCTGCTTTATTTTTCTTCACCATAAGCAAAGCTGAACCCTGCTTGCATGCTAATAAAACAATCCCTTCAAGTTTTATAATACTCAAAGACAAAGAGAAGAAAATTTATTAGCATCATCTGCCCACTAAGTAGTGTGCAGGTGAAATTGATACTTTTGGAGTTAATGGATTAGTGAAGGAATCAAAAAGTTCACTTAACACAAAAGATTTATTTAGAATTGTTCATTTCAAATGATAAATATAACTTTGAATTCTTGTTACCCTTTAAGTGAAACATGGTAATATTAGCCATTTCTTTATAAGGAAACATTCTCTGACTGAGCAATTAGCACTACTGTTGGTTGAAATTTATAAAATTTTTCTATTAAAACAATTTTCAGGAAAATAGGTTTCTCAAGTCCAATGACTTATCACTCTTTCTAGTATTGATAGAGGGTTTCCTTCCTAACCTTTTATTTGAAGTAATATGTGATATCCATTTTAGTTGTTGCCATTGTTGAAAGTCCTCAAGTGATGTGGTTTCTGTTATCTGTGGCACCAGTCTAGCGTTTGAAGAAGCATAGTCTTCACCAAGACACATAAGCTTCACTCAAAGCCATTTTTAACCATTAAACTTAGAAGGCAGTTGCATACAGCTGACAGTTCAGATATTTCTGAATGGGTTTGCTGCTATACATGATAACCATATGAAAGCCTCGATCTGACAAGACTATTTAAGAACATTACTAGTTTTCAGGTTAATGTTTTAGCTTTGTAGCAATTTGCAGTGTTGAGTGAAATTGCCTTGAGCACAGCCTATTCATTTTCTATTTCCTTACAATGGTGAGGCGCAAACTGCGGATTTAGATATCACAAAGGTGCTTGACAGGTTTTGACATGCCAGCCTTCTTCACAAACTCAATGGCTATGGTCTGTGTGGTCAAATATTTGACATAATCCAATTGTTCTTAATGAATTGCATAATAAAGATTTTGCTGAATGGCCATGCTTTTAGATAGTTTCACATTAATGAGCACCCCCCCTCCCAAGGCTCTATCTTTGAATCTGTATTGTTATCTTCAACAATCACAATAGGCATTTATGCTGATGACAACTATTTACTCATGTCTTAATAGTAAATCCAAAAAGATCTAACAAAGTAAAACTAGTAGCTGCTCTTGAAAATGATCTCCAATTAATTGTTAACTGGGGCAAGAAATGGCTTGTAAATTTTAACACCTCCAAAGCAAAACTGCTATCTTTCAATCATAACTCTCATAGAGAACCATTTTTACCTTCCATCAGCAGAGCAACTCATTGCACCTTCCTGGTCTCATGTTTCCCCCTGTCATAAAGTGGAGTCATTATTATATTGAATAAATTGCTAAGTACACTGCCAGGAAAGTTGATGCACGGTGCTGTGCCAGACAATTTTTCTTGGCAGAATCCATTTTGCTCATTTATATTCATCCATGCATTGAAAATTGCAGCCATATAGGTTTAGTGGGTTTGTAATGTTATCAGTCCTGACCTGGCATAACAATTTCAGTTACTTTCCCACCACCATGGTGTAGCATCCCTATAAATATTTTCAAGCCATTGTTCTGATGAGCTCTCCTCCTTGGTACCTCAACCACATGAATGTAAGCATACTATTAGATTGGCAAATAGATTTCATCATTTTACTGTTGAAATAGCTAAATGTAACCAAGTTCTATTCTAATAGTTCCTTTTCTGGCCCGTGGAACTAATTTCTTGCTTCCATGCCACCTACGTTTTTCAAGAATTTAAATGCAACATCAATCACCATCATCTTTCTCTTTGAAAATTTTTCTTTTATTGTCCTTTTCCTCTCACTAAACTTTTCTCATTCTCCTTCACTACCAGTAACCTCTTGTGTTTTCATGGCATTATCACCTTGCTTGGGGTGAAATAAAATTTAAAAAAAAAAAAAAAATTTTTTTTTTTTTTAAATTTTTTTTAAATACTGAAGTATAGTAAATTCATTAAGGGAAGCTCTAGTGACGTCATCCCAAAGAAAGAGCGAGACAATAAGAAAAAGCAGATGACAAGAAGTTCATGAACCGAGGAAGCAAATAATGCCAAGGGATGGTGCAATGTATAAATAAAACCATTAGAAAAAATGAAAGGAGGTGAAAGATAATCGTCTCACTGAGAAACGGATATTGGAGGTATATATAAAACGATAAAAGAATTAACATGACAGAAGACATGTTACTCAGTAGAATGCATAAAATCTAAAAAGTGAACACTCCTAATAGGAAAAATACTCCATCGATGGAACAAATACATCAAGTTACCTCTTCAGACAATGGCAGAGGAGAGAAACTAAAAGGAATATTAAAATCTGAGATTGACAGTAAGATGAACAGAAACAAGCAAAACCAGATGGGATTGTAGTTGGAAGCACTATTGTTTAATAATTTCAGTATTAACAAGATTATGGAAATAAATGAAATCTACAACAGTAGCAACATACCAGAAGGCATTAGTAAATTCATTTTTAGTGATATCAAAAAATCCAGGTGCAAATGAATGTGAGCTCCATCAGACAGCTTAATGAAGTTATAATTTGAATTCTAATAATCAGAGCTTATAGCAGAACAATTTGACTTTGTTAAAAGAAACTAAAACAAGAAAAGCTATTTTATGAAAAGAATGTTATCAGACAAAGCAAGCAATATAAATGCAAAAAGATCTATATTTATGCATCATTTTATCACATGCTTCCATGAAACAGTCTATCTCAACTGATATGTAAGCTCACCTAATGTGCAAAAGACAGTAAATATTACAGAATATTCTAAGAACAGGCCACCTGTAGTTAAGCAAGTACACAAGAATAGAAAGGGCAAAACAAGGATGTATTTTCTCACCAAATTTATTTAACTAGTTACTGCCAAAAATTCATTAAAAAAAAAAAAAAAAAAAAAAAGCCAAACCAAAGATTTTGATAAAATTTTGTTTTTGGAGGGGGAAATTAAATGATTTTTTAGTAAAATTTCTTTTTAGCACCTTGGAAATTTTGGTTAAAACTCTTAGTTTTCTGGCATTAATGCAAGAGAAAATTTTGTATGAGAAATTTGCAATGAAAAAAATAAAAAAAATAAAAAATTTCTTGCAAAAATTAAACTTTTTGGAGTTATATCAAAAATAGTTCCACTCATTTTTTATTTTAGAAAATTTTTGTATAGAAAATCTGCTCTGAATTGTAAAAAAAAAAAAAAAAAATGCAATAAAATGAAGACATTTGTTTTTATTAATAAAATATATTATGGATGCTATTGTCTTAAAAAATTTAAGGAATAATGAATATTTACAAGAATTAAAATCTTAAATTTCTGTATTGATTTGTAGTGGCCAAGTTATTAAAACTATTTACTAATTATAAATAGAAAAAAATTTCATGTTTTGTCCATTAGGACATCATCAGACTAAAGTGATGTTTATGTTGATGTAGCTACACAGACACAACTGAAAGCGGATGCCAAAATTTTAAAGCTTTTTTATTTTTTTTTTTTTAACTGTGTTTGGATATATAGCCTAGCCAATTTCATTTAATACTATTTTTGTTTCTATTTTATCACTTTTGTTATTAAGTATACCTCATTGTGATAATATCTCTGCTGAGGAAGGTGAAATATAAGAACCGCAATGAATTTACTGTGGATCATCTCAGAATTAAAGCACTTTCTATAAACTTTTGCCTAATTAAAAGAAAGCAATTTGCTAAAAGTAGCATTTTAAAAAAAAAAAAAAAAAAACAACAATCAAGATCATTACATTGAGCAAATTTTGTAAAAAGATCCCTTTTTTTGCTCATATAGTCTTATTTAAATTAGAGAGTTCTTCTATGTATTTTTGTGGCAATTATTAACAGGGGATTGAATAAATTCCTCCTTTAATTTTTAGCTTATTTCGTATGAAACAAAGATTAAAACATTTGTTAACAGGAATGTTGGTGTAAAGGGATTTAATATCTAAACTAGCCATAAGTTTTTCTGCCATGTATATTCCCCTCAATTTTTCCATCAGGTTGCATAAATTTTCATGTCATGGACTAATTCCAAGGAGAGGGGTTAAATTTTTTGTTCTAGCTTTCACCAGTTTTTGGGTATAACTACCAATATGAATCAAAATATACTATTCAACCTACCAACCCTATCACAGATAAATTCTTTTCAAATGTTAAGCTTAAAACAAAATTTGTTACAATTACTAAAACCATATAAGACTTAATACAGAATTTTTAGAAATTTTAAGAGTTTATAAATTGTTCTAATTAAAAAAATTTTGTAAAAATTCATTGTGTGTGTGTATATTATATATATATATGGCTCATTCCATGTCAAATCAACAAGGGGTTAGATCATGTCCGACACGGATTTTTTTCAAATTTGCTACACTTATAGATCTCCATGAAAGGAATTGAATGGCACCTGTTACATATCTCAAGGTCAAGGGTTTCCTGAGATATGACCTTTTTACGAAAATGTGAATAGTGACCAACTTTAAAAGATGATATCTCAGTTGTTTATGGACCTACAAAGTTCATTCATATATCATTCTAAAGTACTTGGATGGATTTACAATTTTATCTTGGGATTTTTTTTAGGGGTCAAATAAAAAAGTTGACCTCGATTTTGTCCTTTGATCTGACTTATCTCAAAAAACGTTATTTTAATTTTTTTAAAATTTTGACAAAAGATTTGTCTATCTTATGACAATATATATTCCAAATTTCATGATGGGCATTCCACTAGAACTGTTGTTACAAGCGTTTTATAGGACTGGGCAAAATTCAAAATGGCGGAATGTAGTATCTGCTACTTTCTAATATTTTTCTAATAATTTAGAATATCAAACATCAACCAAAATTTGTTCACCATTGAGGTCACATATTTTTTATGCTATAATTTAATTAAACCATAACAATTTTTAGAATTCTTTCTTTATCATATCATTTATTCCATGACAAAATCTGTGTTGCATTAGAAAAAAAATGAAGAAAATTCAGTTTCATCACCAGAAAAAATTTTTTATTAATTTCATGACCATGGTCCTTATGTGAATATTAATCAGCATTAAAATAGCTTTACAAAGATATACAACTTGACCATATTGAGAAATATCAAAATGCAGATACTACATTCCGCCATTTTGAATTTTGCCCAGTCCTATAAAACGCTTGTAACAACAGTTCTAGTGGAATGCCCATCATGAAATTTGGAATATATACTGTCATAAGATAGACAAATCTTTTGTCAAAATTTTAAAAAAATTAAAATAACGTTTTTTGAGATAAGTCAGATCAAAGGACAAAATCGAGGTCAACTTTTTTATTTGACCCCTAAAAAAAAAAAATCCCCAGATAAAATTGTAGATCCATCCAAGTACTTTAGAATGATATATGAATGAACTTTGTAGGTCCATAAACAACTGAGATATCATCTTTTAAAGTTGGTCACTATTCACATTTTTTGTAAAAAGATCAGAGGTCATATCTCAGGAACCCTTGACCTTGAGATGTGTAACAGGTGCCATTCAATTCCTTTCATGGAGATCTATAAGTGTAGCAAATTTGAAAAAATCCGTGTCGGACATGGTATTTGCCAACCCCCCCAAATTTGATTTGACATTTGACATATGAATATATATATATATATATATATATATATATAATTTTTATGCATAAAGACTTTCTAAAAAATGTCAAAAATAATTGAACTTCTGAATAAGTGCTGAAATTTTCATTAAAATCCTACAATGATCAGATTTAAAAATTGCTACTTTAATTCAAAGAGAAAAAAAATTTTTTTTCAAAAGTGATTTGTGAGAATCCACAGTAAATTTGTGTCCACATTCTTACATTTCATTTTTCTTGTCAGATTCAAGATTACAATGTGGGATTCTTAATAAAAGTGATAAAAATATAAAGAAAAAAAAAAAACTAAATGAAATTGGATAGACTATATACTGAAATACATAGTAGTTAAAAAAAAAAAAAAAAAAAAAATTTTAGCATCCTTCTCATTTGTGTTTTAATTTAGATTAACTAAACATTAAATCAGCTAATCTTTCTCAAATAGTATTTCAGAAAAGTATATTTTATTTTTGAAAAACTGTCAATAATAATCAGAAAAAAGTTTCAATTCAGTTTGAAATAAAGCAAAATATTTTGCTTACTGGGAATATTAAATTTAATCTATTTACTTGGAATTAAAAAAGCTTCAAGAAGGATCTTTCATTTTTATTTTTTTTAAAATGTATTTTAAACTTTAGGTATCACATTTTTTTTTTTTTAAAATCTTTAAACTTATATGGTGAAACAATCCTAAGAGAAGTAAAAGACCTACCAGGATTTATCAGCAGCAGATATTCTTAACATTAGAAATACAAATGAGACCATGCTGATAGACTCAGAAGGAAAGCTGCAAGATCTTTTAAACAAGGTAGCAAAGGAAAGCCAAGAAAGGACTAGCCATTAACTATAAGAAAATAGAATGTATGGTTTGTCAGCAAGAGACTGCTAAATGTACAAGCTTTGACTGGGAAACATCAAAATCTTTATCTGGATAGTGTAGTAATAAATTACATAAGTAACAGAAATTTGAAGGCACATCATAATAGTGAAAGTGCCTTTCAGAAACTAAGCAAAGCATTAAGGGACATGAAAATTTCATTACAAAGAAAAGGAGGTGCTGAACTACTACATCATATCTGTCTTGTATGGGAGTGAATGCTGAACAATCTCCTCACAGATGTAAAAGTGACAATGTAGTTCTAGAGACAGATGAATATGGACAGATGTGATAAGAGAAAGTTCTGAAGAAAATTGTAACAAGAAGCACACTTATACTTAAAATCAGAGAGAGTTGAAATGTGAGGGTGATGAATGGTAAAGAGTCAAACAGGGTTGACCACATCCTGCTCATAAAAGAATTGAAGATTGATTAAATCTACATGTACAAAACTGGTCCCACAAGTAAACTTTAATGGAGCAACAAGCACATTGCAAATGTTCAAATCTAATGAAAAGTTTTCATTCGTTTCATTATCCAAGACTTATTCCTATAAATATTAGATAAAGATAAGACTTGACTTTACCAAATGTTAGTATCATTATTTACTTACCAAGTTCAAGTAATTCATTGGTTAAAACCAAAGCAAGACGAGCATTTCCTTGCTGGAAGAGAAAGAACATTAAAAGATTGACTAATATGTTAATAAAAAAAAAAAAAAATATTGTATTAACAGTTGACTAAAATACCACAATTTGAAACAATGTTAGCAATAAATGCTACTATCGCATACAAAGAGATGTCAATTTGACTTTTAGTCTTACAAGCAGCCATCCAGTTTTTGACTAAGTCTTTCATATTCTGCCCATTTTATAGGATTAAAAAAAAAAAAAAAAAAAAAAATACATGAAACAAGAAAGCAGCTGATGATTATTTGAGAAATATTCTATCAAGAGAAAGTACCCCAAACTATTATCAGGTTGCTACAAAAATGATTGTAATGATTTTTATTATTATTATTATTTTAAAACTTATTTGGAAATAAACTATTTATGTAATACATCATTTTACATTGCAAATTTCCTTATGTTGATTTAGGCTAATGGTCATGTTTTCACAGTGTTATTGTAGACTGTCAAAATGAAGATTTGTTGAGAGTCAAGTAGAGCAATTTTATTGTCTCAGTTTTCAAAATGGGATATAGGAGAAAATGTCAGCCAAGCATTTGGCCAGAGAACCATCAATAAATGTACAAATCAATATTGGTTGAAGTTTTCTAACATTATTGAAATAATCACATTAAACAATTCTATATGTTGCAAAATGACTAAACATTGACTGTTCAACATGTGTGAAATTGGAATAATTAAAAGCTGAACAAAAAAATTCCACATAATCTGAACAAAAAATGTATAAAGAATTTGTGTTATCAAGTCTACTCTGTACTTTCATGTAACAAAGACAACATTGTAACAAAACATGGATCCTATAAGACAACTAAGTACACTATGTAGTAGCTGAATTGAGGTGAAAGCTAAAGACTTCTTCAAACCAAAATGGCATCCATCTAAATGTTATATGGTCATCGTTTTGTGGCTAGCAAGTATAGTTATACATTGGTGAAGCCACTACAACAAAAACTGAATGAATACAATACTACCTCAGCTACTTTCTAGGATGAGAAAATTATTTACACTTTGACTATTAATTGAGAATTCAATCCCTGAGCCAGGTGGTGTGTATTTGGACACAGTGGAAAAGGGATAAGCAATAACTGCGCAATAGTAAGAAAAAACTAGGCAAGATATCCCTAGACATGGAACAAGGGACCCATCTACTCCCATAGATTAAATAAAGAGATCAGTTCGAAATTCCCTGTAGGTACCCGAATCAACAAACACCTGATGAAGGCCAGAGGGCACAACAACAAAGATGAGGACAACAATCCACATGTAAATACTTCATCTAACTTACTCTCCAGAATTCTAACAGATTACCACTTAAGATAAAATTTACTTCCTGCAAATTCAAGCAGCAACTAAAGATGCTTTTAAAGAATTCATCAGTTCTAAAATTCTATGTGACTTGAATACATTTGTTTGTTTCTTTTGAATTGTTGACAAAAATGTGTATGTTATGATTCTTAATTTGATTAAAAAAAAATATCATTTCAAGCCAATACTGCTTTAAAGTTACTTAAAATCCAGTTGTCTTTGTAGCTCCCACCACCACAAAACAATCCACACAAGGCTTATGTAAACACAGAATTTCATTGTATAATTTTGTTTAGACATTAGGGCAAATGAATACAATAATTCTAAGGTAAAAAAATATTTGCTCTAGCCAATATAATATTTAAACAAGACAATTTAAGTTTGGAACACCAGCACTCATTCGTGTGTGTGGGGGGGTACTTTTACATGTTTGATTGTAAAAAGTTAAATTTAAAAAGCTTTGACAAGGAAGGGTGGCATTTTAAGTTAAAAATAAATAGCCAAATTAAATATTAGGAAAATAATAGCAGTATTTAATTATGAGTCTTAACCTGATTCTTTAAACAAAGTAAAACTTCTTTCATCTAAATCTAATTTTTTTTCTTTTTAAAATCTAAAAAGAAAATATAGAAGTATATTTTACAGGCTAAAAGAAGCTGATAGTAAATATTTCATACAACAAAAATCCTAGAAAAGGAATATTAGGCAGAGAGTCTATAAAAGTTTTATGAGTAAAATTTTTGTGCACTCTCAAAGCATCAAATATCAAAGAGGTACCAGCAGTGAGTAGGTCAGAGAAAGAGACTTCGCAAAAGGTCAGATAAACTGATTTTGTTTAACAAAATTCTGACTCGGGCTACAATTGTTTCTGTCTAGATTAAAACCCCAAACTCACAGAAAATGTTTATAATGTTCTATTATCAACAGTAAATGGCAAATGTAGAAACTAAAAATGTTAGCATTGAACTTTTAAGAACAATTTCAGACAAACTTTCCTAAACTTAAAAAATGAAGGGTAATGACTAATATATTTGTGAAGCTGAAAGCATAAAATACAAATATTTAGACATCTTTATTTACTCCTCATGTTATATTTCAAATTATGGAAAAAAAAAAAAAAAATTAAGGGCTTTATATAACTAAAAATGTCTTTAAATATCAAGCTTGTTCAAATAATAAAAAATAATTTGTTTTTTATGACAGTCTAATTTTAAAACAAAAAGTTAATTTAATAAAAATGTTGGATTTTGTTTATAAAGTATTTTAGAAAGTCAGGCAGATTGTATTAAATGAAAATTTGTCTAATTTTGTATTCCAAGAACCATGGAATTAAAATAATTACTACTCAGAATAAGAAACACTCCTCAGTACCAGTCCCAAGCTGGAATGTTCATTAATTATAAAATGCCTTTAAAATTTTTCAGCATCTTTTCCAATTTACTTAGGAGGTAGAATTAAACTTAGTCTATTCAGATTATCAAATATTAGACTGCATCTCATTTTAAAAGTATTAATGTTGTAAAGAGTCTCATGCAACTATTTACCATTCTAGTTTCATACAAAAGACATTTTAATGAGTTAGACTTGGAATCATTTTTTCTCTCCCTTTGATTAGATAAGAAAACATTTAAATTCTGATTCCTTACCATTGACATGGCAAATGATAAGTAGTCAAGGATTAGCGATCTATCAACCGTTTTGTTGTGTTCTTGGCCTTCCAGTTCCAATGCCTCCTGCATCCACATGATTGTATGGTAGAAATCTTGCTGGTTGTAGGCATAACGCCCCAGCTCAAAGCATTCGTCAGCTAAAATACAATGTTCAATAAGTCATTTGCAAGTAGGATCCAGTCTTATGATCTTGCTTTTTTTAGCATTATTAAAGCACCAAAAAAGAAAGAAATAAATAAAAAATTTAAAAAAATTAAATTCTAATAGTTTACTCAAGAAATATTTCAGGATGCTAGAGTTTTTACATAAATAAAGCATTATAAAAATAAATGAAAACTGATCCTTCAAACAGAAGGTTAGCATCTGAAAAAACTTATGCTGATCAGAAAAAGAAATTGATTGCAATAGAAAGACAATGAACCTCAAGATTTGAAGACAAAAAAAACATTACCAGTGAAAGGTGACAACTATTAAAAAAAAAGAAGAAAAAAAGTAGCATCAGTCAAGAGTATCATGACTTAAGACAAGTTTAGTGAAGGAGTTAGTGCAACTTAAAAAGGGAGTTAGGCTGCATAACACAAAATGAGTGCAGCTAATAAAATGCAGTCTGTTTTAATCATGCACTTTGGTCTATGCAAAAACCATGCAATTAAATTTTCAGTTCCTGAAAGTGAGAAAAGCAGTAAGAACTGAATTTTTTTTTTTTTAAATCCATTTTTTCATGTGCTAACATTCAAATTATCCAAGATAGAGAATAATTTTAGTGCCAACTTATTAACTTGCTTAAGGAGCTTCATTTTTAGTAAATTAATATAATTCACTTTATTATTTCAGTTATTTTCTTTTATCATTTAACAATTTGTTTAAATGGAAAAAATAAAAATAATAATGAATTGCTTGTCAGTATCAGATTTCTTACAAAATGCTATAGGTAAACAGTTAATGTAAAAAGAAACATTATATATCTCATACACACAGACTTCAGGTAAGTTCTATCTTAATAGGTGCTTTTTGAAAGCAGACTGAAAAGCAGCAGCAAAACTTAGCAAGAGTTAAGACCAGCTTTCCAAATTTTTAAAAATGTCTACTGAAATGAAGATTACTGTTGAAAGAGGGATTTTAGAAAAATCTATTTGGGCTGTACATTTAAGGATGAAAGCCTTCATGTAATCTGTTGATCATAAACTTGAAATTGGGAAATTTGCTTAAATTTACTTCTATGGTAGAATAGAAAAAAAAAGTAAGGCTCTGAATAGAAGAGGTTCTATCTTAGTAAGAAATTAGTGAAGATCATTGCTTAAACTTGACAAAGGTTAGACAAAGCTTGTGAAACATCCAGATGACAACCATTTAAACTTCATGAGTTATATTATTACATAATATTGTTTTTTTTTCTTCACTCATTTCAAAAAACTAAATCCTATCAGAACAGGTAATTTAGTATTTTTTGTTTAATATTATTCTGAATAGTTACAAAAAAACAAAACAAAACAAAAAAACACTGAAACCACCTCTGAAAATTGATTTCATATAATAGCATGCAATGAGTGCTAATGGTTATAAAATAGTGTTCACTGTATAGTAAGAGCTAAAATTTATACTAATTAAAGTAATTTAATTAAAGTCCATTTAATTATGGATCAAAAGAAAAATATATATTTCTAAAAAGTGGATTATAAATATATATATATATATATATATATATATATATATATATATATATATATAAATAAAACAAAGATTAAAAGAAATACACTTACATACATCCAAGTATCTATATTTGATCAATTTTTAGTATACATTTTAATAGTAGGTTATAAATATTGATATTTAAATTTTACAACAGTCAGTTTTCCATTCTGTGTCTGACAATTGTCATGTGCATGAAAGTCAGTTGTACCAAATAGTGAGGAACTAAATGTATATTATTAGTGTGTATATATAAAATTTGAAACTTTTAAAATTTTAGTTTAGAAGAGAATGTCTTATTTGTTTAGAGAAACAGTATCATGTAACTAAACTGATACTTTACAAATGACTAAAAAAAAAAAAAAAAAAATCACTCCAAATACTGTTTTAAGCCAGGAAAGAATCTTTAAAAATACAAGCTTTCAAATTATGAAGAGAGAAAAAAAGGGACCTAAAAAAATTTTTTTTTTGGGGGGGGGATTAAATGAGAAGACTAGGAAATAAAACATTACAATTATTTTGAGGAAATAGTGAATAATGGAGCAGGAAGGGGTGGTGGTGGTGGAAGATCTTTAAAATTTATAATTTTAGACATGCAGTTTAATAAATAGACTAGCCAAGATCTAGGTGGCTGCTGTTGAGACTCAACATTGAAACAAGTGGGTTAGGTAAAATGCCCCCCAAGAATCTTTACCTTAAAAAACACTTAGGGGGAAAATACTCAAGCCATTAATAAAACATTGTTTGAAAAAATAGAAAGCATAAAAGCTTTATACAGGAAGATTCTTTTAAAAAAATTTTAGATTTAAATATTGGATCATAATCCAATGTTAAAAGCTTTTTTTTTTTTTTAAGTTTATTTACAAACATTTCAATTTTTCAGATACTAGTAGTGCTTTTAGTAGACATCAATCTGCAAAATGGTAAAAAATAGCAGAAAAAATTCTAATGTATGAATGGATGTCAAGCAGGTTCACCTATAAATAATCTTTATGCCAAAAAGCATCTAATGTTTATAAAGCAGAAAGAGTTAGGAAAAAGCAATAATCTTTCTCATGGCAGTAGGATACTATTCAGTTACTATGAAAGGCATGTTTTGTTTTAATAAAAATTGTGTTGAGCATGTCCAAACATTTAGAGACAGAAATAAACCCAGATTTGTACCACACACAATACAATATTCATATTACTCAAAGCAAGTAAAATTCTTTGTTCTTGTAGGATTCTTGGCTGTGAAGGTGGTAAAAGAAAATTACAGATTTTTATCAATATAGACAAAAAAGATTTTCAACCAGTTTCTCAACACATTGATCTTGAGTACATACCTTATAAGTAGCAAATGATAAGTAATCCAATAAAGTATCTTTAGTGATTGTTTTATCTTTTTCTTTATCATAACGTATCATTGCTTCATCCATCCACAGAATGGTGTGGTAATAGTCGTCAGAATTGTATGCTATTCTACCCAACTCATAGCAGTCTGCAGCTGGAAAAAGCAATCGGTGTCGTGCGGTTAGTGAAGAAAGATAAAAGAGGAGAGTTAAAAGTTGCGGTTAGGAGAATGGAAAGGTTATTAATTAAAAAAAGACTTTAATATCAAGATTCATGCTGATTTGGGTACTGTCTCAGAAAATTAAGTCTAAATTAAGCATTTATTGATTTATGAATATAAAAAAAATTAAAATCAGTCTAAATTAAATATTTCTTTGCTATAATAATAACTTGGATCCAGTGGTGGATTAACTATTCTTAGAATAAACAGAATGGAAAATGTTACAACATACACCCGAGTAGACGCCTTTCATGTGTAGATATTAATAATACTGTTTTGCTTTCTAAATTAAATTCCAAACAAACATGTTTTTAGCAGACTTGATGCTTCAGCAGCAATAACTTTTTCAACCTAGTTGATAGATAATCTCAGCTTAAAAAGAAACCTAAGTAGCAGAATAATTTAATCACTTGAGACATGTAAAATCCATTCTCCAAGAACATGATGAAACACTTGTTTGGGTTAATGATAAAATTCTCATTTTTTTTTCCTCTCAAATAATCAAATATTTAAACTTCCACTGCAATATTACTATTATTTTATTGCTGTTGTTAATTTAGATATAAAAAAAAAAAAAATCTGATATATAATCATCAGCTTCATATAACTGCTTTATAAACAACATTTTCAGTTTCTTATTCTTTCCTTTACTCACACATTAGCTTTTAGCTAGGTACTTCCACTTTTTCAGCATAAATTTTTGATACCTAAGGTTTAAAATGAATTTTTAAAAATGAAAAAGCATTCTTGAAGATTTCATTTTAGCTTTAATTGAAAATTAAATGATTAAATTTATTATTTCCAGTAAGTAAAATATTCTGGTGTATTTCAGATAGAAATTATATAGATTGGAATGTCAAATACTTGCTAGATATTTTTTTTAAATTCTTAAAAGCAGCCATTTTCTTATTTTTAAAAAATTTGCAAACAAAAAATTTTCAGTTTTAAAAATCTTCCTAAAATAAAATGTATATATGTAACATGTTATTTGAGTAAAATTATCAAATTTAAAGTTACATTAATCTGATTTGAAATAAATATCACTTACTTATAGCATAAAAAAAAAGTACTATACAAGAACTTCTTAATGATTGGTCTTGTTTATCTGAGGTGATAATTGATGGATGATTGAGTGACAAAGTGATGATAGCTAGTATGGCTGACCAGAATTGACAAACTTACGAAATCAAAGTGAAGAAAATTTTTTTCATTTTTAACTACCTAGTAATTATCTGATATTTTATTGACCTTTAGTTATGTTTGAAGATGTTTTATGAAAAAAAAAAAAAAAAAAAAAAAAATTGAAGTACTATAAAATTTTCTTAAATTAATTTTAAAATTTAATAATAGATGAAATTAAAATAAAGATAAGCAATAAAATCAACAGTGATAAAGATTTTTTTATAATAATTAAAATATTGTTTAATCATAATTAGTTAATAAATTTTAATTAACATCAGCTAAAAAAAACATTTTTCTATTTTCTTCAAGCCAAGCACATGACCTTTTCATAATAATGACATGTTTAGGCTATCATAGATGAAAAAAGGGAACAAAATATTATTTTAAAAATAGAATAGTAAAATGACTTATTAATTTTTTCAATTTTGGATTTGTGAATTTAATTTCCACTTAATTGCAATATCACATCCAGGAAATAGCACAATTACAGAATTTTAAATGACTTGAAATATTATAAACTATTATAATTAAAAAAAAAAATAAAAAAAAATAAAAAAAAAAAACATGAAAATTCTTGTAAAAATTCATTATTCATCAGAAAAATTTTATTTCTTCAGACAATAGTGTCTTTAATATAACTTATTTACAAAAGTAATTAAAAGTATTGCATTTATATTTTTTTCAATTAAGAACAGATTTTCAGTTAGAATAGTGAAAGTTTGAAAAAAAAAAAAAAAAAAATGTGATTTACATTCTCCAAGTAATCCTACTTTTAACAAATAAAAAAATTCAGGAAATAGAAAGGTATTTTGTGAAATTTCATGAAATTAAGTGGGGAGTAACATACGTTAAAAAAAAAAAATTTTAAAATAATTTCATTTGTGAATAAGTCCTGAAAATTTCATTAAAATTGGACAATTCAAATCCATGTGTTTTCAATGGAAAAAAAACACAAAAAAGTCAATGTAATTATTACAGCACCCTGATGACATAAACAAAACAAGATTTTAACCAAAATTTTGAACGTTAAAAATGATTAAAAAAAAAAAAAAAAAAACTGCTTTGGTCTTTCATCTTACTAATAAACATTTTGACAATAAAACTTTATTTTAATTAAGTTTGTGGCCTTTTTCATTACACTATGCTGTTTTTCGTGAAAAAGTGGGAGGTACCTACTTTTAGCTATTTCACAAAGGCAGCATTTAAAATGGCACAGAAAAAGTTGCTTTTCTTGAATCAATAAAGAAGTTATTTCCCTTTAAAGAATTGTTCCATCCTCAGGGAAATGCTACGTTAAATAAAATCATAAAAATCCAGCCACATTACATTAGATAACAAATCAGAAAATACCTAACTTATTTTCAGTTGTGAGCCAGATTTTAAATTGAGACAGCATCACCAGAAACTAAGAAATAGCAATTAACATGTTATGGGAAGAGAAAAAATATGTATTCTATTTTGGAACCAGCTTTTTTTTTGAATTTGTATTGGAAATGTCATTAATAACATTTTTTGTTGCAATACAGATTTCATGTGTTAGTTGATATCATCCATTATGTTTGATTTAAAACAATTTATTACTTTAATTTTTAGTGCTCAGGATATTTTAAACTTGCAAGGTTCAAGAGAATTCAGTCCATTTACTACAACCGAAATGATGTGACATGCATAGTACCAAAACAAAAATTATAAAATACAAACATGCAATGTTCTAAGGTGAACAAACATTATAATTAATTGATACAAAGCATTGATGATTTTCATTAATTAGATAGAAAAATGTTTAATTTTACACCCTTTTTTGTAAACCTCTCAATGGATCAACAACATAAATTTTATTCTAGAGACAATGTTTGGCAAATTCTTATTGGAAAATACAACTACAATTTTACCAACAGTTATGCATTTAAAATTTGATAGAATCCTTGAGTTACATTGCATTTTTAAAAATGTTTAATTGTTCTTTGCATACAATTTCACTTTAAATAAAAAAAAAAAAATAAAAAAAAAAATCCTTTTTATCTGTTATTTAAAAGAGCAAAGATTGATTGCAAATAACTGAATTTTAAAACTTCACATTTAAATTTTAACTATTTCACATTCAAAGATAGCATTATTTAAATCTTTAAATTATTCCATTTCAAGTATTTTTACTTAAAATCTGAATATGTCATCAAAAGCATGTCATTTTGGATTTTTTTTTTTTTTTTTTTAATCAGAACTGATTTCAGATTAGCTAAAACTCTTCAGCAATTTAACTGACCTAATAAGGGAAGTTAAACATGTCCTATAAAGACCTTGTAATAATCTGAAAGCTATAAGATTATAATGTTGCCTTTAGATTAGATTGACTTGCATACTGTAAGACAACATAGGCTATTTAAAGACTTAATTGGGAAAGGAAAGTTGGGATAGATATATCAAATCTTAGAAGTAATAAGCTTGGGATAATCTAAACCAATTTAGAAAGACTCCTGTTAAAGTGTGCAGGGCAAGAATAAAAGTTGTAATTCAAAATTAATTTGAAAAGTTAAAGTTTGCCATTTATGTAGGATAAAGAAGTCAGTAATAAAAATAGTAAATTGGAAATGTCAAAATAGATAAAATAGAAATGAGTCAAGCAATAACAAAATTAGAAAAAAAATACTTTGATGTTTACTTTGTATCATATGATGTTGAATTCAACTACAAATTTCAAAATGAAGGACACTACCACCCAGCCAAATAAGGTGGGGGTGTTAAAGCAAGAAAACAAGCAAGCATAGTTATGAAAAGATTTATCATGCAGACAATAATGGTCATATAAAAACAGCTAAACATTACCACAGAATGAGGTTAGTGAAAAAGTGAAATATGGAGATAAAAGATGGTGGTGAAGAAGGGAAAAAAATATTGATAATTCAAACTATATATATATATATATATATATACACACACACACACATTTTATGAAACTTATATAAAGTTTGTGTACCCTTGTCCTGTTCACATTTGTTTGCCTTTTGTCACTACCCACAAAGCAGAATTATTAGAATCTTTTTTATATCTTTTTTTTTTTTTTCATTACTTTTGTATAATATTGAATTTCTCTTAAAATAATTTCATATTTAAAATTTATCAAGCCAAAGAAATTTATGTAAAACAAAAACTTCCTTAACCTGAGCAATGTAAAATTAACTTAAAATATATCCAACCTATTTAACCCAATGCAATATACTGTATGCTAGTGACAACACAATTTGGATTTTCACTCATTTCAATTTTTACTATAAAAACCAGCAGACCATGACTCTTGCTACAAAACAAGAGTCTCAGAATAAATGGGCTTTGAAAGCATACAATCTGACCTGCTTCCCTCATCCAAGGTTCATCGTTTTGGTTTTTTTGTTGCTGTTTTTTTTTCTTAAGCATTACCATTTATCTTAGGTATTCCCCAGAGAAGCAGGGTTTTTATAAAAATCTACTTAAAATTTTCATTACTCTCTGAATAAAAAAAATCTATATCGTGGAAATATTTTAAAGATTAAGAGAACATTAATTTTTTTTTTTTTAATAAAAGCTAAAGACTGAATATTAAACTAAACAGAGCACAACATATAAATTTAAAAAAAGTTTATCTTTTAACATATTTACAGTAAACTGGTTTAACTTTTCATCTTATTACATGAGTGATATGTTCACCCATGTCAGTTACACAAGACCAGCCATTTTACTGTTAGTAGATATGGGGCAATACAAACACTGAAAATATACAAAGTTATGTGCTCAAATGAAAAATACCATTATATTTTATTCACCAATTTGAAGCCTGACAAATTTATTAAGTGTCAATATAAAAATTGATTAATCTAATTCATGCAAGTGGTCATAGAAGTGATTCTTGTTTAGCTTTTCTTACACAAAAACACATGCACAACTAAGATCTTCACAAAACAATCTTTAATAGAAAAAGAATGAAGATATTGGTGATAAAGTCATTATGAACAAAACTGCTAACATTGAAAAGCTTCAGTTGATAGTGAATAATGAATTACAGAGTAAAATATGCTGGAATAGAAAAGAAAGTTGATCATATATCATCAACAGGTATTAGAAAATCTAATAGTCTATTAATTGAATGTTAGCTTGTTCAATCTTCCAGAAGATAGAAAGAGGGAAGCAATTCATTGGGAAAAAACAAAAAGTAAAAGAAAAAACCTTTCAGAGTAAAGATTAGTCAGGCTTCAATAGAACTGAAGCTGAAATTGTAAAATTTAAAACTCAAAGTTGATTCCATTTATCAAATACTGAAATTAGAATAAATTTTTGAAAATGTAAATATCTTAATTCAAATTTTGATTGCCTCAAAAACACATTAAACTAGTAATTTACCAACTACATATTTTGTTAGGCATTAGCAATATGTATTACTATATATTTATTTCAATGGATTTGCCAGGCATTATTTCTAATGTCCAAGTAGCTATCTGTTTATTTATTTTCTTAAACAGAAATTAATAATAACAGATTGAGAAGTTCTACTAAAGAAAGATTGTGCTTCCTTAAATAAGTAATTCAAACCTTGCTATATTAACACAGCCTCTGTAAATGAATTGGCAAAGGTACATTTCTGCTATAGAAAAGGTTTTTCCAGATTGAAAAAAAAAAAAAAAAAAAAGAGGATACGGGTTTGATTTCTGTTGGAGGCACAATCTTTCTTTAGGACTTTCAATCTAAACCTGTTTTATTAATTTCATAGCAACTCAAATAGATGTACCCACTAAAAATAACATTTATAGTAATAAAGAAATATATATATATATATATATAGTATGGGACATAAGAACAATCTATCCATTTGGATTGATTAAGAGCTTTGGGTCAATGTTCCAAGAAGGTTATTTATTGAGTGTGACAGGCAACTGGAGAGAACAACAGCTGAAATGTTTTTTTTCGTATGACCACCAAAATGATCATACTCAGCTGAGTGTAAATACATCTAAAAACTAATTGCTTTAATATAGGTGGATTTTTGTTGTCTCATTTGAAATTGGAAAATTATATTCAAACCAAGTTTTTCAACGTTAGTTTTGAAGGGAAAAATTTAAATATTACCTGTAAGTTCTACTGATTTCACTCCACCCAACTCTCCTCTTGCAATTTCAGAAGCATCCAACTGATATGTATCTTGTAAACGAAGTAAGGCTGCAGCAGCACCATTCAGATCTTCATAGTCAGGGAGTTGTTGTCTTTTGATATCTATAGTTGCTGCAACCTCTGGAAGAAAAAAAAATTGATGGCTGCAAATCAAGTTTTCATATATAAAAGTTCTAAAAGGCAATGATAAATTTAAGCTGATCTCACAAAGTTGGAAGCTATTGTAGATATTGACATATATGAAATGGTTAGCATGTTAATAGAACCCTGAATAAAATGATAGCTTAAAAGAAACAAAATTAGTTTAGGTATTGGTAACTAAAGTTTTATTTTTTTTGTTTATTTTTATCATTGACATTTTGTTTTATCTTTCATCATCTTTAGAAGAATTTGATCTCAGAGATTGTTGTTTTTTTTCCTCTCTCGTCTCAATAAGAGAATTGCATTTATAAAAAAAAAAAAAAAAAAAAAAAAAAAAAAAAAATTATATATACAATCCTAAAGGCCCAATATCTGCTGAATATGGTGGAGGAGAGAGAGAGAAAACATTGGCAAAGATTAAGCAATCTGTGGGATTTTTGCTTAGGTAATTCTTGCCACTTTAGGGATTCCTTTAAGGATCATTAACAATTATACTTTAGTAGATGGAAGTGGTTACATTAGAATTTTAGGAGTCTGTAGGACTACTTTGGTAAATGATTTTTTGGTATTGTGAGAAATTCTTTGATATATCCCCCCCCCACTGATGTTTTGAAACAGTTTATAGTTTGTTTTTGTTTTTTTGGGGGGTGGGGGGGTCAGTTTTGTGTGTTTTTGCAGTAGCTATAGTTTTTCCTAGTGTTTTGATTTCTTTTATAAATATCAGTCAGTCATCTAGTTCAAGTTTCAGTAGCCTCTCAATAAAAGCTTTGCATTTATCCAATTAGAATTGATGAATTCTGTGCAATGATGGTGTCTTCTATATTTAAGATGTCCTCATCTTTCCTTCAAATTTCACATGTTCATGCATGTGCTGAGTATACTAAGACATTCAATTGCTGTGTCACATTCTCCATCAAGGTGGTCAGGGTCTTTGTGTGTATCTCTGACATGTTGGTCACATCCTACATTTGCCTTTGTGATGTCTGTATTTCTCTGTAGCATCTTAGAGCAGTTTCTCAACAGTAGAACATTTTGACTTATGGGTGTTGAATGTAACTGTGCCTGTCTTCAAATTACCTTACCTTCCTTGTTATGCTTCTAAAGTATAATACTTTTACTTTTGAGACCCATTTTTATCTTGGCCAATGTGCAAGGGGATAGTTCAGGGTTTCTCACTTTGCCCTTGTGTTTAGCAGGAGACCTGTTTCTATTTTTATATGTAAAATAGACTTTCGAACAATGTCCCTCCCCTCCACACACAAACCAAAAGATTTAATTTTTTTTTTTTTTTTTTTTTTTTTAAACTGTCTTTGTAAGTTATATGTGAGGATTGAGCTTTTTCTATAATGAAGTATTATAGTATTGACTAGGGAATGCACAACCATTAATTCAACATTAGAAATATTGTGAATCCTAGCAAGCCTTGTGCATCATTTTCACTATCTGAATGAATGTTAACATCATACCTCCCCACTTGGGTTGTTTTCATTTCAGCAGTTCTTTGTATCAGTGCTATCAAATACTTTATTGGTGTCATTTTTTAAATCTTCATAGCCATCAGCAAGCTGGGAAGTAACCAGATTCTATGGGAATTTCACCCGGTAGTTATTTTGATTCTGTGGAGATTTTGGATGTGAAATCCTCACAACCATGGTAAATTCTTTGCTGATTTCAAAACACAAACTGTTGATGTCTAACAATGGGTTTAATGATAATAAATTGAAGAATTTAAAAGTATATAATGAGTAAAGAATTATTAATCTATTTGAATTATTAATCTATTTGATCTGGTTGACAGTCTTTCAGCATGAAAATTATTCTATCAATAATTTGTAATAAACGAATTACTCCGAGCATCAGGGATTAAAGCCTGGACTTAGCCTATCTTGTGTCCCTGAGTTTATATAAAAAAAAAAAAAAACACCCTCTGGCATTGATTTACTGCATGTTTTTCAAGAACATACCATGACCTTTCTTTGTTTCAAAAACACATGGCCTTATGTGGAATGCATTAATTCCCAAAACCTCTAAAATTGGACTTAGTAAGCTATAAACATGTTTGAAGTTTGATAGTGCCTCTGAAAATTGGGTACGTTGGAAGATCTAGTCTTACTAAATATTATTGAATTTTACTTCATTTATTTCAGGTTCAAATCATCCCAGAGCCTTCTAATTATTTTTAATTCATTCTTTCCTTTTTTTCTCCTTGATGCTTAATTATTTTCTCAGAGTTTTCTCAGTTTAATCTTAATTATTCCCTGCTTGAAATTGTCATTAGGAATTCCCATGCATTAAAAATTTGAACAAGGGTTACCATTCTGTTATATTAGCATGTAGTTGCTAGGGTAGTTTATTATATGCCATATTTTTTATTGATAGCAGTTATTGTCTATGTTCCTCACCAATCACAATATTGGGGGGAAAGAAAAAATAAATCAAAGGAAATCCATTCTCTTTGACAGGGATATACAGACAATATACTTTTATTTGAAGAACTGATTGAACTTCAGGAACCACCACCTGATACAAATGAAAAATCAGTTTTATGTTGATCTTCATGGTATTTGCATTGATAATGGGTGAATATATATATATATATATATATATATATATATATAAAAAGAAAGAACAGTAAGATATATAATCCGGTGTTCTTATTGATATTTTTTTAGTTTTATTTTTACAAAACATTGCTCAATGTAAATTTACAGAGCATAAATATTATAAATTAGCTGATTTAAAATGTTTTTTTTTTTTTTCACTACACAGTAATAACCATGTTTCAAAAACTGAAGCTAAAAAACTTCAAATTTAATTATATAATTAAATTAAAAGCATTAGTTCTGTTTCATCTTCAAGCGAATATTGGAATAACTTATTTTTAAATTACTGAGTTTTAAATGCACACAAATTCATAATTTCCTGTTTCCAATGATACAGAGAAATCCAATCATTCAGATGGATGGTAACGTGTTCATTTTTATTAACTATTGTTGTATCAATTATGAGTTACGTTTGTAAAAGAGGTTAAGTTTAGGGAGAGTAGGGGTGTATTTTTCAACATTTTTTTTTTTTTTTTTTTTTTTTTTTATTAAGGGCAAAAAGTTTTTCATACTTGTATACTTAAAAGATTCAATCTTGTGGTGTTTGGGTTAGAATACCTTTTATTTAACTACAATTTTAAAATATTTTTTACTCTTAATTACTAATAGACTATATTTCTTTTTAAAATGAGTAAATGTAATAGAATTACTTAAATTATTTAAAATTACTTTTTCTTATCAAATATAAGTATGTATATTCCCAGCTCCCATTTTTAATTTTATTTTAAATTTTATTGTTGAATATTATTTAAGGAAAATTTTTGACAATGATGGCAAAAAATAGTTATTTCATTTCTCTGATTCAGTAAATTTTTATAAACTTAGTAATATATAGTTTCTTATGTATGCACAAAGGACATGGGTCATTTAATGACCTACAAATTCTAGCTTTTCTTATTAATTTCCATTTTACTATAGGTTTTTATTGGATTCTTTTAAGTGCCAGAAATATTTTGAAAGAGGTCTAATTTCTGTATTCATTTATTTATCCTAAATGAAGTTTGAAGTTGATTGAATCTCTTTTTGAACTCATGGCTTGTGCAACCTATATAGATTTTTATGTTTTCAGGATTCTCAATAGATGAGATATTGCATTGGTATACTAATGATTCCGTGCAACATTTATTTTGTAGAGGACAGTTATGAGGGTTTCTACAGTTACATAATTTTTGTTTATCTTCATCTCTTTATTTTTATATTGTCTAAATTTCTTTGGTTTTGGTCTAATTGTTTATTAAAGATATTAGCATTATGTTTCTTAATAATTTTTTCTAAGTTTTCAGTACAGCTGTAACTTAATTTTAATGTATTTTTATTGAAAATAGTGCTTAACTATTAATGCATGGAATTTATGTACTAATTTGTTCTTTACCATTTGGTTGTATGAGGGTGTATACCAAATTATTTTTCTATTTTTATTTTTCTATGCTTTCCATTTTCTTTTATACAAGTTAGTTTTGGGTTTTTGTAGCCACTATTAGAGCTTTATTATAGAAATTAATAGGTTTATAGAAAATCTTCTCATTTGCTGAATTTGTACTTATTCTTTTTCCGATAGATAAAGGTATATGCTTAATTATAAATGGAAGATGATTTGATTTAGAGTGTATATATAAAGTATTGATATTGGGTTTTTTTATAAAGGTATGTATACATTTTTCATTAAATCTAATGTTAGATCAAGGAAGTTAACTTTTTTTAATTTAGTGCTTACTGTAATTTTTAAGTTCAGGCTTTTAAATTCATTATATAATATCTTATATATATATATATATATATATATATATACACAAACAGGTAGGCCACTTCTTTGTGATAGTTCCCCCTCTGAAGGGTATGCAGTTGGCATATAGGGACATCTTTAATGCTTCTATAATTAAAATACAGAGATATAAGGAAAATTACAAAGTGGAAATAATTTTTCATGCGACACATTTCATCCTTTAGCACTCCACTGAACTAAAGTTAAAGTAAGTGCTCATGCACATGAAAGAGAGATGCTTTAAATCAAGATATATTTTGATGGCTATTTTAGGTAACATTATTAAATCACTTCATCTTATTAAAAAGATCAGCTTCAAGAGAACTTGATAACAGCTTTTATCCTCATGGCAAAAAATAAAATTTTATAAATGAAGACAAAAGTAGCAATCTTCTTCTATAGAAAATATAAGCATCAGAATTGAATAAAATTATCAGTTCACTTGCATGAATACAAGAGACATTTAGTAAGGACAAATTTAAAAGCAACCCAAGCAAAAAAATAAAAAAAAATAAATATCAGAGAAAGCTACAAAGTGAATAAAATGTCAATCTAATAACACAGAATTGCAAAATTGGAAATAATTTGAATACAGAGAAGAATGAAGTTCTTAAAGGAAGTCAATAGGAAACTACCAAGTCTCAAAAACTTGTAAAATCTAAAGCATGCATATCCGGTTTGAAATTCAAATGAAAAGCAACCTTGATAACTTTAAACAAATATCAAACTACTTTGCCATGGATTTTTCTCTACTTCTTAGTTTATCTTTGTAAACTCTATTCAATAATTAGAATCATTTTCCTGAAAATAAGTTTAAAAAATGTTCAAACGTTTGTAAACATCAGTTTTGATTGTAATTATAAGTTTCAAACGTATTTTACACATGAATATTATGAAGCATCAATATCCTAGAAATATTTGCTTATGAAACAAGAAACAGTATTCAGAATTATACATGTACTCATATTTCATTTGAAACAACTTTGTATTTTCTGAAATTTTGTAGATAGGTTCACACTTGCCTTAAAATGCACAAATGAAATCAATTTCAAACATATTGAGAAAATAGTTTGAAAACAATTATTCAAAAAACATTTATTTGAATTGTAAATTGTTTGAATGAAAATTGAAATACCCATGTTGAAATACATATGCTTTGAGAGAGTCAATGCCGATTTACCTAGAACTAATAATGCCCTTGAAGGATGACATTGGAGTTTTTTGCAGCAAGTGTCAACCCATCATCCCACAATATGAAAATTCTTGGATGCTCTTAAAAGAGAACAGAACTTGTAAGAAATTCATATTGCAAAAATAAGGGCAGGTTGCCAAAATATCAGGAGCATTAAAAAAATAATGTAAATGGGAAACAAAAAAATTAGTGACAATCTTTAATGTTTACATGCAGTATCATAAGTTAAGGTTATCAGGATTTTTTTTCTTATTAAATTATTTTATTAACGATATTTTTATTTCAAAATTATCATTTATGTATTTCCTCTCTTAAATGTTCATAATTATTTCAAGTGTTTCATTTTGTTTTTATATACAATTCTAAAAACCAAAAAAAAGATGAAAACATGAAAGAGCAAGGGTCATGCAAAATACACACAAATTAGCAAGAAGCAAAAGCTATCAGGGTAGAACTACAGCCTGACAGATTTGATCTGAAATCCCAATGATGGATTTGTTTTCTATGGCTATTTCACCCATTACAGATTATTTAAAGCCAGAAAATATTTTTAGATTGGAAGGTTTTTTTTTTTTTTTTTTTTTTTGGAGATAATGATTTAGTGATACAAGTTTTACTAATTAATCCATAGCAGGGGGAGAAGAGGTGGATTCCTACTTTTCCCAAGGGTGTGCACATAATGAACCCAACTGGAATTGGAACTCAGCTCCCCAATCAACAATTTGGAACCATTATTCATTACAGCACATGGTATTCCCAAATGTATGATCACTGAAGCGATAATGAGCCTGGTCAGTACCAAGATGGGTAAACCCATCTAGGTACTGATCAGGCTCAACATTGCTTAATTTTGGTGATCATACAGGCTCCAGTGTTTCAACACCATATGGCTGTAAGCCTCTGAAATTCTACTGTATAATGTCAAATACATATGATTAACATTCATCATTGAATTCATCTTTGTTAAGGCACTTGTACTTAAAATAAGCCTTTGTCATCATAAGGCTACGTACTTATTGTCTTAGCTGTATAAATCTCAGCACTCCATTGTTAGTATGTATAGTTCACAAGTAGTTAGTTATTCACCTAACAAAAAACAGTATATGACCATCAGATCATAAAATCATAGATAGTTGATGCAATTGCTCATCTTGTGACCTAATTTGCATAACGTGATTGTTCAAACAAATTTTTTGTTTAGCATTTTAGCAGATTCAAAATAGTTACAGCATTCTTTGAAATGAATTTGCTTTTTTTCTTTTTTGAAAGTATCTTAAAATTTTAAGCCACAATTTTATAAAATGTTCTAAAATTATTCAACAACTTTCAAATGAGAAAGTATTAAAACAAATTTGACTTCTTAAAGCAAAGTACAGAAAACCTTCAAAAACAAAAATTAGGAAAATTATAAATAGGATGTAGTAGTGGCATGTCAAAACATTTTGAAAAGCATTCAGAAGAGAAAAAAAATTATAAAAAGGAGTTGGCAAAACAATTCTAGAGAAAAAAAATGTTCAAAAAGAAAATTTTGGTACTCTTACCAACTTTTCATAACTTGAATAACAATGATAAAAATGTAGATGAAAAGATCCGATATTTAGAAATGTTTCTCCACTGTCAAATAAAATCTGGGTATATTAACCATTTCTGTCTCAAGTGGAATAAAATTGTCACGTATAGGATTCAAATAAAACAAGAGATAGTAATCTGGTTAAAAAAAGAAGCTAGCTTTTCAATGATCAAAAGCATTTAAAAGTTCATGGAATAAAGTTGATTGGGCTTTAAAACTTCTTTTTTTTTACCACTTAAGAGTTAATGGCCATTTTAAATAAAATCTAAAAAGCTGAAATACAGTGAGAACATTAGGGAGACAAAGCCAGCAAACTCACCATTTGTGATGTTGTCTTTGAGTAAGTGGAATGTTTTTTCCCAGTCTAAAGTAAATCTTTTCACAAGTAAAAATGCATTTACAGGATTACCAAGGTAAAAGTCTGGATTTTCTAATGCATGAGCACTATGATCTTCATAATCTTCAGCAAGTCTGAAAGAGAGAAAGAAAAATGTTAGAATATTTCTGTAAATATAAAAAAACAAGAAATATACACAATAAATTTAGCACTTTAATAGTTCATGCAGGAAAGATGTTCCAAATTTATATTTGGATATAAAAAAGTATCTATGAAGGACAAAAATTATATGAGGTAAAATTTATCTCTTGAAATAGATTTAAAAAATCTTCATTCTTTGTAATCAGTCAACTATAGCCACAGAAATAATTTAGTTAATGAAGAAGATGGATAAATGAAATAAAATATTGATATCTGAAAGGAAATTTTAGCCATTTAACAAATTAGGGCATGGTTGATTAAGCAAGCAATCAGGTTAATGTAATGAAAGGTAAAAGTACCAAATACATTTCATTTCTTCAATTGAAGCCATCAATCCAGATAAAATGTTAAAGCAAAATGTTTTAGACAAAGAATATAGGTTAAAATGCCAGAGTTGCTATCTGCAAGAGAGAAATTCCTTGATTTAAGAGCAATGCCAAATATTAGCAGCAGGACAAGTCACAAGAGATCTGGAGAAGAACTGAACCAAATTGGAAGAAAGAAGCCATCTGATCTAAATCAATTTGTAGAAAGGAATACCAAAGATGGAATCAGTACAGAGTAAGGTAATCATTTTAAATGTAAGGCAGAAATCCATTTTCCAAAACTACTTGGGGAACAGCATTCTGGTTTGGCATCCCTTAAAATAGAAACCTTAAATTTTCTTTATTTTAATCTCTTAGAAAAAGCTGATCCAGAATAATGCAAGTTACTAAAGTCAGGGAAGTGGGGAGGGAAGCTTTTGTTTTTAAAGTCTGGCAAACAGCTATTCTAGTGTCATTTCCTCTTCCAACAACCAAATGTCAAAAGTTATACAGCAAGTCATTTTGTTTTAAACTTTAAATTAATCAAACTGCTTTGAAAAAGAATAAAATGTCCTATAGCTGTTATCTTAATTTGAATTCCATTTTAAAAAGATCACCTGACCCACTTTTGTAATTCAAAAAGTCAAGATAATAGGTTCCAGAAAGTAAAAGAATTTACTCATTTTAGTAACAAATTCTTATTTTAAAACTAGTCCATGATGCACACCACACATATATAACTTACTATCTTAATCATTCATATGCATGAATACCTTTTCAGGAAGCCAAAATTTAAAGATTTTGGAATGGAAAGAAAAATTCTGATCTTGTTAAAAATAGATATGCTTATAAGAATAATAGCAAGCGCCCCCAGCCCCAAATAATTTCTGTAATCTGAATATTGGGATAATGATAAATTATAGTTAAAAAATATATAAATGAGAGACGATAAGAGTTAAGAGAAACTATGTTATTTGCAAGTGCAATTTTTTTTTTTTTTTTATTTAAATCACACATGAGAATGGGACAGCGGGAAGAAATTATTTTGGTCAGTTTTTCTTGCAGAACATTTGAGAAATTAAGAAAGTAAGCAACTCATTTATTTCCCTGGATGGACTACCATAAGATTGAGAAGGAATGAACAATGAAATTATAAACAATGAAATATATATACTGGATGTAACAGGAAAATTGTCCAAATTGTGTTACAGCATAATTATCCATCCCACAAAATGTTTATATATATATATATATATATATATAACTAAACAAATTGAGTTTATTTTTCCAGGTTTTCCGATAAGACGTTTAGCCATCTTGATACTATTTTTCATAAGAATCACTGAAAAACACAGTTATTCAGCTAAAAAGAGAGCAGGTTAAAATTGTTTTGTGTCAGACCCACTGTCCTCCCAACTGAGCAATGGTGAGAGGAAAAAGATTATTCAAGCCTTCAGTAATGGTACCAACATTCATACTCTGGTTTCCATCTTCAAAGTCCATTAAGAGAATGGTGAATAAATTTAAAAAAAAGAGAGGAAAACTGAACCAAGACGTTACAACAGGAAGAGGGATCATCATTTCAATTTAGAGCTAAAGAGATTAATTAGAAAAGATCCAACTCAATTCATAAGATGTTTAGCACATGAGAGAGGAGTTTCAGCTATGACAGCTCAAAGAGCAGTGAAAAAAAGACTTGAAAATGAAATCCTATGTGAAATGTGTGAGGCACCTTATCGCTCCAGGACAGAAAGTTAGGTTAGAGAAGGCGAAGATCATATTGAATAAGTTGAAAAATTATCCTGGAATTATATTTGAACTTTATTTCAATATTTCATGAGCTTCTGATCTTTAGCTATAATTAATGATGAACATGTCATTTTCATTCAATTTTCTCATGATTCTTCTGTTAAGCTTGGAGATTAATTAAACATTTTTATTGCTCAAAGAGTCCACTAGCATTATAAAAACTTCAGAGGATTCCAGTAAGATATCTTTAATCATTTCTAAGATACTATCGTTCGAAGCTTAATCTAACAATTGGACAATTTTGCCGTTACATCCCGTATATATATCTAAAAGAGAAAAGAAGGAATAAGGAGACAAGAAAATTATGAAAAAGAGAAATAGTCACAATATTCTGCTCATATGCATACACACACACATAGGAGGGGGAAAAATTCAACAATTAATAAAAACTGCATAAATTATTTTTGAGCTTTAAAAAACTGCATAAATTATTTTTGAGCTTTAAAAAACTGCATAAATTATTTTTGAGCTTTAAAAAACTGCATAAATTATTTTTGAGCTTTAAAAAACTGCATAAATTATTTTTGAGCTTTAAAAAACTGCATAAATTATTTTTGAGCTTTAAAAAACTGCATAAATTATTTTGAGCTTTAAAAACTGCATAAATTATTTTTGAGCTTTAAAAACTGCATAAATTATTTTTGAGCTTTAAAAACTGCATAAATTATTTTGAGCTTTAAAAACTGCATAAATTATTTTAAAAACTGCATAAATTATTTTTTGAGCTTTAAAAACTGCATAAATTATTTTTGAGCTTTAAAAAAACTGCATAAATTATTTTTTGAGCTTTAAAAAACTGCATAAATTATTTTTTGAGCTTTAAAAACTGCATAAATTATTTTTGAGCTTTAAAAAACTGCATAAATTATTTTTGAGCTTTAAAAAACTGCATAAATTATTTTTGAGCTTAAAATAAAAGTAACAAGAATGAGAAAATCAGCAGTCAATTGCTGATACCACCTGAAAAATTTTATATTTGTATTAATCCTATATATCTCACAACTTAAAAATGTCCCTTCTTTAAAAATAACTAATATTTTCATGAAGTAAAAAAAAAAAAAAAAAATTTTAACATTTAAAGTGGTAATTGATTTTCTCCATTATAGAACATTCTACTTAGACTATTGTAAAATTTAAAAAATGGAAAAGAATCTAGGGTTGCTAGCTAACCCATGTGGCAGATGCCTGCTCAACCACATGTGTTTCTTTAACACCTACAGAGTCAACTTTTGATTTATACTCCAATTATTCTGAGCAGACCTGTGGGAGAATTGGTTGAAATCACCCACAAAAAGAAAAAAAATGCATACAAGTCCAATAGGCAAATCAATTCCACCATTATCCCTCAGGCATTTCCCTGATATGTGCACTCCAATGGTATGTGTCTGATCTTATCACATTTAAAACACCACATCTCACGGCAGATCCTTCACGCTCACTTATCCAACTCCTTTGAACACCCTGCATACAGTATCTAGCCATATGGTTAGAACCAGAGCACCTGTAGCAAGCGACCACCTCTCTGCGGAAGGTAGTGGGACAACTTTCTTGTCTGTACACGTTTGTTGTGCAGACACTGTGACCAAACCCTTGTGCTCCTTGTCATCAGTCATGATAGCTCGAGCCCAGGTTAGCAACTGCTCCACAGTCTCAGTCTATCCTAGATAACACCTAGAGTAGCTGCCTAACATGTTGCGGCAGACCAGATAGGAATGTGCATGCCATCCAACATTCAGACAGCGATTCTCCTACCAGCCAAGCCAGGCAATGCAATTCAGACAAAAATTCTTCTACAGTTTCATCCCATCAAAGATGTTGTGTCATGAATTGGTCAAATGCATCTGTTGTGTATGCAGTCATAAGGGCCTGTTTGATCTGTTTCAGATCTGCCCTCTGTTCCTTATTCAGTTGCCGATACACGGCAAGAGCACCACCTTGCAGTCATAGCAGCAAGACACACTACTTTGTCCATAGCACAGTTTGCAGACTAACCCAATGTTTTTGATCCATTCTACAATCAGCAAGTTGGTCACAGCACTGCTGACCTCTGGAATCAGCTAGATACCAAAGGCCTTGTCCAACATCATGAAAATGGAGGAAAAAAAAAAAACAAAAAAACAAAACAATTGCTGAAATAACTCACAGAAAAAAAAAAATGTATACAAGTCCAATAGGCAAATCAATTCCACAATTATCTCCATTCCTCAGTCTCAAGTACGCAACTCCTCCTCAGAAACAATCCCTTTTGAGTGTATCATGCTTTTATGCACCTGGCGTGGCCATCACTCAGCCAATGAGTGCCTAGAACCCACCAATTAAAATGGCTACAAGCAACACAACTTCTGCCCACAAGAAGTGCTGCTTGATTCACCTTCAGTCTGAAGCTTGTCAATTTTCCGTCTCCACTACAAGACCTTGGTTACAATTTCTGAGAGAGTGCATAACTATGTTGTGATGAATATGTTCAGACCTTCAGTCACAACGACTTGTGACTGCTAGCACAAAAATTGGTAACTTCCAAACGGTTTAGTCTATCCAATTTCACTCACAAGGCATGGATCAACTCATGGCATGGTTTTTCAGGTACTTACCATCAGTGACACATGCTGCAATGATTTCCTTAAGTTGATATATTATGGCACAAGATTATAAATGGACAGAGGAGATGAGAGAGAGGTTCATCAATTGAGAAGAGTTCCCAGATATAATTAAGAAAAAAAAAAAAGAAGTCAATTGTCATTTCCTTTGATTGCAGCCAACATGCATTTTGATTTTAAATTTGAATAATTTCCAAATGCCCAAATTTTAAAATTTTATGCATATGCATTGTGAATGCAACATTACACTCAAACTCCATATCTAGTTTTATTGCTTGCCAAGTTACAGCAAGGTCATGCAACTGGTTCCCAAGATTTAATCTACATCATTTCTGGACAGAACTTTTTTTCTTAAGATCATTATCAGCCATTTTGATAAAGTATATACTGCTTGCTATACAAAATAGGAATTAAGTTTAAATGACTAAAAGGATTTGATACTGCTGGAATTGTGCAGCATCAAATCCTTCATAAACATAACATTGTATTGGCATGATACAATCTTACCAAATTCGTCCTTCCCATAGCACTTTATAAGAATAGGAACAAGATATTCTACATTAAAATAATCAGAATATCTTGAATTATGAGAGAAAGAAAAAGATCAAATATAAACCTTTTGTTATTTTTAATGCTTCACTGCAAATAAATGGATTTATTTGCCATTAATAATAACTTCTATTAAAAAAACTTCCATTTATTTACAGAACAGTTAAGAAAAAAATTGGAACAATACAAAGAAGCTTCTTATAAAACAAATAAAATTAAACTCTTAATGCTAGTGGGTTAATTGTACAAAATACAAACTTTTGTTTACATTCATTTATACAGAAGGAAAAACAATTACGACTATGAGCATTAAGACAGTAATATTTTTTAAATATCCAAACCACACACACTTATTCTACCCACACAAATATATATATATTAAATCTAACAGTTTGATAACACATGGAAAAAAAAAAAAAAAAAAAAAAAAAACAACTGACTAAAGCCAGAAATCAATTTGTGAACAAACTTCATATGACACCTTATTTCTATTATAAAGTGAAATTTCCTCTCAGTTACATTAAGCGGCTGTTGCATAGATGGGTTGATTTCTAATAATGTCAATTAAGATAATTCTTTGTGTTTGATACCTGCACCACATTGGAAACAAATCACAAGAGGCAGTTTGAAATGAACATAAATAATTTACTTTGTTTACATTTATCATTCCAAAAGAACACCTGAGTATGGTTATGCTTAAATTTCTGGACTCCAAAAAACATTTGCATTAAATAGAAGTGATTTGGTCAGCAAGAAAATTAATCATTTTATTCTTCAGTTTCTTTTTAAATTGATTAGAAACCAAAAAAAAAAAAAAAAAAAAAACAGTTCATACAAGAAAAGGATGTAAAAGACCTCAAATGTTCATGGAACCTCCTAAATCAGTTGGTTAAACAGACTTCTGAAGAATAAAATATCTTAAGATTTGAGATTTACATTTGACAACTCATTCAGTCAGCTTTCAATTATTTTTCCAAAATATAGAGAAATCAATAGATTTGATTAAATGCGAAAAAAAAAAAAAAAAAATTACTTAGCACCAAATCATTTCTTCTTCTATATGCCCTGAACCTTCAGGATATGGGAAACCATGACTCCACAATTTTCTTTCCTTTGTGGCTCTTAATTTTTTTTTTGTTTCTTTCTCCTCAATACTTTCCTGATAATTGTTCTTATGAACTTTCCTCTATGGTACCTAGACTATGAATTTAAACACAGTACTAGATGGGCAGCAAGATCTCGTTTTACAGTTGAAATGGCTAGATGTAACAGTAACTTCTATGCTAACAATTTCTTTTCTCACTTTTGGAACTCTTCCATCTTGCTTTCCAGTTAATTTTGATCTTCAAAAATTTAAAGGCAATGTCAATTGTTATCTTCTGTCTTCTTAATTCCTGTTCTTTTATTATCACTCTTTAATCATGCTTTTCTTTTCTTATATTCTTTCACTCAGTAATACCCTGCGTCTTAGTTGCTTTGTTGCCTTCCTTGGAGTGAAATGATTAAAGAAAAAAAAATCTTGTTCCATCAACCATTAGGTAGGTTATGCACGGTTTTCCTGTTGCTCTCGCCTTCAATATGTCCTGTGACTGTCAGATTTTTTTTCTTCTTTCCTTATGTACCCAAAAAATGTCATCTGTGATTGTCCAGGATTCACAGTCATATAGGAGGGCCAATGTTACATAGTAATTCAGTACTCTTTTCTTTGTTTCTATTGAAATTTTCCTGTTTCTTAATACTTAAATTAAATCAGTTTTAAAGAATTGCTAAAATAAAAACTGAACACATTTCCATATTGAGAGTTGGATAGATAATGTCAAGTCAGCACTTTAATAAAAACCTTAGAGACAAAAAATAAAAAAAATCCACTGAGAAAAGAAAAGAACATTTAAAAAATAAATCCCAACTATGAATATGATCAAATCAAATGTTAAATTTCAAGGTTTGTGCCTATTACAAAAACTTGAAGGAATGAAAAAGAATAAAGACGACTTAAAACAATGTTACTCTACTTGTACTAGAAACTGCTATCAAAATGTAGATTCTTTATTCATTTTCAATTGAGTCATTTAAAGACTAATCTGACTAAACTAGATAAGCATTAATCAAAGTTTTTTTTTTTTTTATTCAATGTCAAACTTCAGTTGAGCATTACTTTGAATCACTCACAGGCTTCTGAGTTAACCTTGCCTTATGTATATATAATATATCCCAAGAAATTTATCATTTTATTTTTCCATTGTAAATTCAGTACAAAACAAGTCTAAGATTTTCGAATCAAATACTTGAAACATGAGAAGTGGTTTGTCATCTTAAGATCTGACAGTTCTTTCTCAAGACTTCCGCTGTACAAACACTTACACGTGTACAAAATGCCACAGAAGACAACTTTTGGTTGGCAATAAAAGAAAAAATACAGTAAGAAAAATGTTAAATAAGCGAAATTTCTTAATTTCACATTTATTTTTCATTGTGCAGGAAAAAAGTAAAAAATAAATAGAATAAAACTAAAAGTTTTACTTTCTGAAGAACTGAAGACTTCTGGGATTGTTAAGAGATTAGAAACAATGACGTGGTCTCCACGTAAAAAAAAAGAAAAAAAGAAAAAGACCGGCTGATGTTGAAAAATACTTTTTCTGCTAAGTTAGCATTTCTTATTACTTGGAATTGGGGGGTGATCACGATTTTAAGAAGTTTCAAGAAAACTTATTTTGACAATTCCAGAAGAATAGTTCTAGGAAGAAAAAGAAAAACTTTTACGTAGTTAATGGAATTAACGAAGTTTTAATTAACTTAAATAAGAAAACACGTTAGTATAGCGAAAATAAAATGTGAATAATAATAAGAGACTACACAGGAAATGTCCTGTTTTCCAATGAAACATTTTAAAAAAAATACATTTATATTGTATGCCAATTGTATCAAGCACACGTTTTTAGTATTTTCATCCCATTTTTGAAATGTTGGAATCTTGTGTGGGATAAAGATTGTGAAGAGGAGATTAAATAGAGAATTTAGGTCATAACAACAGGTATTTATTTCCTAGTGCATCAACCAATGTGTCAAACAGAAATACAAACATTCAAGTTAAATACTAAATAGTAAAGAAATAATAAAATAGCGAATACATTCATAGTTATTTTTTTCTTTTATGGAAAAAATATCATAAAGTGATTCAATAAGCTAACCTTAACATTTTTTCATTTTATTATTCATCAATCATAATTGATAATTATAATTATTAATTCTAACACTAAGCAATGACAACTTAATGAAATGTAATCTGGTAGTTTATCTTTTCAAAAAGAAAATCCAAATTACCTTCGAAGCTAACTTTTCGGTTTCGTTTTGACTTTTTTAACACAAACAAAAACAGCTTTTTTCTTCCAGATTTAAAAAGAGGTCGATTATTTTATTTTACAAAAAGCATTTCTTTATTATTTTATAGAAAAAAATTATGTTTACTTTTTTTTAAAACTGAAACAAAGAATTAAAAAAATAGGGGAGGGTGAATACAAAAAAGTCAACTAAAATCACAGTAGGTTCTCTAATGTTAGTTTATGTACTTTTAAGATAATTTTAAGAGTAAGACTAAGAGTAATTATTTTGATGAAATCACAGAAAAAGAGGAAGAGGAAAAAAAAAAAAGAAAAGAAAAAAATCAAACTCCAAACATGCAAGAGTTAAAAAATTGATTTTAAAGAAAGACGTCAAAAGCGAAATAAATTAATAATATCCTACCTTTTTAATTCTTTCAGTCTTTCTTCTTCTTGGATAATATAACTTTTGAGTTTTTTTGCGATGTCTCGTTCTGCATAAAGTGCTTGCTGCAAGTCGACCATTGCCGTAAAAAGTTCTGAACGAACAATTTGTGCCAATAAGGCAAACATACAAATATGTTGTAACAACATCGTCATTAACTGTAATTAATTCCAACACTTTGGTCAGAAATCCCTAGAATAATAAATTAAAGATTTTACATGTAGAAAATCATAAAAAAAAAAATAATAATATGGATGATGGACGGAGTTATTTTCGTTTCGCAATAAAGAAAATACTCTTCAGCGACAGTTTATTTTTATTTTTATGTTGAAAACTTAAGTCTTACAATAATTTTTTATTGAACAACTAGTGTTGTTAAACAATTTATTTTTATTTAGTTGCTGTTTGTAGCAACAATGAATAAATTGGCTTTTCTTTTTAAAGTCCCATTTCAGAATGAAGTAAAAATTGTTTTGACTGAAACAACACTTGTTATGTTTTGTTTTTCACTTATGGGGGTGGGAATGGCATTAAGAAACGTCAAATAAACAAAAAAGTCACCACTTGCATCTAGTGAAAAATCAATTTTTAAAAAGAAGTACTGAGACAAGATTTCTTTGAGAAAACATCTACTAAATAAAATGCATTCTTTGATTTGCCCTTTTGGTGTGCTGACCGATGGCAAAGAATGCTAAATATTTCTAATTTCTTTCACATTGGATATCAACACAGAAAAAAACTGTATATTTATATACCTACTGTCCTGAAAATTCGAGTAACTGCTAACAATGCCGAAGTGTGTTTGTCTTCCAAGGCACAACAGAGCTCTAATAATGGCAAATACGATTATTTTGTAATCTCTGCGTGTCTATGTACAAATGTCTTTTAGGATTTGTTTAAATAAACAGCTAGAGTTCTGTGCGTGTGTTCTGTACAAAAAACAGTAGTAAGCCAGAGCGTAAAGTCGTGTCTTCTAGATGCGGCCCAAAAGTAGAAGTTACTAAGAAGAAAGAAAGAAAAGTAGCTTTTTTTGTGTGGTGGGTGAGAGGAAAGAGAAAAGCAGTATTTTGTCGAACGAGTAGTAGGAGAGAGTCTAGTAGTAAAACTAGAAAGAAAAGAAAAATAACATTGACATTCACTAAATAGTAACGTGTGTGTGTAGAGGTAGGTAAATGGAGGAAAAAAAAAAAAAAAAAGAAAAAGTGGGGGCACTTCTTGCTAACGTGGACGTTTTCTTAAGAAATACGTGCCGCCAATCGCATACACCACATTGGTCGGCTCGGTGGTGGTAGCAGCAGCAGAAGATGGCCCCTCACCCAAATATCTACCCAAGTTCGCATCGAGAGCTTCGGCTACTGCTGCCTGTTCAGTGATCAGATAGAATTTCACCATTACGCACAAGATACGCCCAGGCTGCAACTATGAAAGGCTGACAACTTTCACAACAGGGACGATCCAACTTTATTATGAATGGGGGGGTAACAGATCTTTGTACGTGCATATCAGAAAGTAATTTATTACTCATTCGACAATTAATAGAAACTTCAGACATAAAAAACTATGCATAAAAACAATTTATAACATTAAAAAGCCTGGTTTGTAATTATATTTGTTCTCCAATAAAGAATTACGTATAGAAAGTTGAGGATTTAAGACAATCTAACACCCCCATCGGACGATGTCATTTTCTGAACGCATCCGAGTTTCATTCATGGCAGGACATCGTTGTTTCGCATTTCTTCCAAAAAACGCCTTTTTTATTATTGCTTTTCTTTTCCATCCTTCATTCTAATTATTTTCACCATAACAACAGGTATTCATAGTTATATCCAACAGGAGGTCATATTCGTTGATTTTTTTTTTTTTTTTACGGACAATGAAAATTTTAAAATTACTCTACTGAACTGCTCTCTTTCTTGTTGAGGATACTTGCAAAACACTTTCTTTCCTCTTTTGAACAATAAAAAAAAAGACATTAATGTTTATTTAAACTAATAATAATAGTAGTAGTTGATCACCTTTACGACTTAATTATCAATAAAAGATGCATTAAAAAAGATTTGGAAAAGAGCTGGTGAAAATTTAAATTTCAATTAAAAGGGAGATAACTCAACTATTTGCATTGGAGTGTCAAAAATATTAAATTTATAATTTAATTAATATTTTTTAAATATATTTCTTCCTTGTGTTTTTTTTTTTTTTATTTCAATTGTTTGTTGTATTGCTTTGAATATAAATAATAATTACTGTTAGTAGTGTTTTTTTTTTTTTTCCGAAATGCTATGTAAACAATAATTTAATTATGGAGGTTTGCCAAAAAAAAAAAAAAAAAAACTTGAAAAATACTGATTTATTCGGATTATTGTTATTCTCGCAACGTTTCGGCCGTTGTACTCTCCAGTCTTCTTCAGGTGTCTGCCATAAGATTTCGACCCAAAACTTCGGGGATAAATTGTGCTTTAAAATTTAAAGTTTACACTTCATTGTGTCATCATGCTTCAGCCTACACATGACCTCGTGGATAGCAAACGTAGTTGCTTGGCAATCGTGAGTTTGATTTTTAGCGAAAAAATTAATTACTTTTTTTGCTCAGTGAAAGTAAGAGACAACGACATCACAAAGTTGAATTTATGGTGGTGTTGGTAAAGAAAGAGTCATAGTCACAGTTAGTTAACGGAGTTAAAACTGTTAAATTAAATAAATTAATGAGTAAAATAATTTTGGTAAATTTTAATTTTAAAACTTCAATTTATCCCCATTTTTAAAATAAATTTTTTTTTATGTCAGTGTGCGTGTAGTTGTTGTAGCTGTATTTTTTATTCATCATAGCCTTACCATATAAATGTTAGATGGACATGAATTTGATATGGAGAACATTCATAGAACTTACAGGAGAAAAGTTTGACTTAGAGAAATCAGTTTTTGTTGTCCGTGTGCCTTTCGAACTTGAGCTGATCTGCTTGTATTTTGGGGGAAAGAGTGTTGTTACTTTGGCGTAGATTTTTGCCGACAAGCAGGCATTTTTGAGTTGATTGATGACACAACCTGTTGCAAAGTTTTGTGTTCAGCAGGGTATATGAATAAGGTTTTTGGATTTATTCAAATAATGATTGGTTGAAAATTTTCTCTTTATATCTCTTAATTTTCTACTAAATCCACAATTAAGAATCTTATTTTTGGCAGATTTTCCCACTTTGATAGGGATTCAGATATAAATAAAATATCTGTAAAAAAAACTGAATACAGACAAAAGGAAAACTTCTTTATCAAGGCAAGTATATGGATTTATAAATACATGCTGCAAAAAAATAAAATCCTTACATTTGCTTTAATAAAGAAAAGTCCATCAGAGGACAGAAAATGTTTAAACAAAGATTTTCCTTCTTTTTTTTTTTTTCCTCTCTCATATATTATATATATATATATACACACATATATATATATTATATATATATATATATATATATATATATATATATATATATATATATATATATATATATATATATATATACACACACACAATCTTTGATATTGATAACATTTACCCATAAATATAGCATACCTTAAAACTATATTTTTATGATAAAGAGAGTGAATCACATGTTGTGTGACATCCTGACATGCCTCCGACATCTTCACACCCTTACTATCTTGGTTATTAAAATTTCAATGGAATTAAAATAGTTCCTGCCCAAAATGGCATCTTAGCATGTATGAGTTTCAAGCCCACGTCAAAAAAAAAAAAAAAAAAAAAAAAAAAGCTTTCTTTGGAGTATTTAAAATTTTATGATAATTTCTATCAGAATTACTGAAATTAGTAAAACTCAGCATTTATGTCAAAATTGCATGCCTTATCACCTGTTAGTCCTTGAACACTAGTATCACTCTCATATGGATATAAAGTATCATTGTTTGAAATACTATCTACAGGATTTTTGTTATTTTTATCCTTTAAATACTTTTATTTTAGAATGTTTCAATATAAGGTTTCAAGTCTGTCCATAAACACTTAATTATACATATTATCATTCATCTCAATGAGGAATGTTTTCTTGGACACTGATACAGACATTTGTAGGACTCTTTATCAGCTGCTTCCAAAGGTTTCCTAATACAATCCATTTAAAGTCATACTTTATCTCAAGAACATATGGTTTATTCCAAATGAGAATTTCCCTTTGAAAATTAATGAAAATCAAATTGTAGCATTCTTTTATACAAGTTCTTACCAAGCTTACAATTCAATGAATTATCTTTCATGATATCAGGTGAATTGAACAGCAATTGGGGAATTAATATTGAGTAATTAGTTACAGCACAAAACATAATAAAGCTGATTCATTACATGTACTACATTTATTGAACAGCATAATTGAAAATTCTGATTCTTTATGATTTGTTATTGCTTTTTTTGTTCTTACTGTTAAACCATTGATGATAAACACTTGTCCTTGAACACTGGAAACCAACACTTTCTGATAGTTCTAAAAACAATTCACTTTCAAATTACATCTCCCTATCTGTCACATGGATGAGAACACCAAATTTTGTAATCTATGTATTTACAAAACTTTCAAGTACAAATTTTGCAATAATTTCAGTTAATGGTTGGGCCTCATTTTAAATGGTCTGTACATATTGAACAATATTTATAGGGACATAAATACGAATCTAAATCATTATAGCCTGAAGGGAGTGATCTGACAATATTTATATGAACATGATAAAGGGAATTAAAAAAGTTCATGTTCTGAATGTTTGTGTTTATTAAATTTTGATTGTTGGTCGGGCATACTCTATTAAAGATTTATTCCATGCTTGGCCAATTGTATTTGCATTTGACTAACATTTTAAATGAACCAAAACTAGGACAAAATAATAAATGAAAACTTACAAAAATAGATTGGCAGAAAGTTTATTTTTTGTATAAAAGGTGTAGGTTAAAAGTAGATATATCTTAGAATCAAAGACTGAAAAATCACTAAGGTTAGTAAAGAAAATTGATTTGATTTCTTTATAATTAACTTGTACTTACATCATTGTTGACAAATCACAAACATTTATTCATAGGCATTGATGCTTTTGTGCCTTCTCAGAAATACCAAGTGAAACCACAAACTTCTCCTTGGTTCAAACTGGCCTGTTCAGCCACTATAGTCTACAGGCATTACTTTTTTTCAGCTATACCAACGTGATCATTCTGATTACAACAGATGTCTTTGTATCTGCTTGTAATAATTGTAAACATGTCTTCAAAGAGGCTAACTCTTTGTTCTCTGACAGAATGAGGCACTGTATATCTTCTAATAAGTTTGGTTCTGGTTACTACTGGGGGCACTAACTAGATAACTATTTCTTCTCTCTTTACTCAATTTAAGGTGTTATCTTCTGCTGATAAAGTAGAATGTTTTGCTTGTAAATTCTCTTCCAATTCTACTCTTGACTGATAACTGGCTTGTGTTCTTTCTAACATCTACAATGCCTTGCTGCTTTTTGCTTTCCAGCTTGTTATAAATCCTCTTCTGTAGTTCCAGTCTTTAAGAACAAGCAAACTGTCTGATCCTTTTATCTGCCTATTAGTCTACCTCTTTTTGGCAAAGTACTAGATATTCTAGTCAATTACAAACTAGTTAAGCATCTCACCTCAAAGAGTGTTCTTTCAGACAAGCAATGTGGCTTTCACTTATCTAGGTCAACTGCTAATGTATTATCAGTTATTGCTGAAAGTGTCTATCAGGCTCTACATAAAAATGGTGAAGCTCAGATTGTTGCTTTGAATATCTTGAAGGCATTTGACAGACTTTGGCATCTGGCCAAATTTTTGATTTGATTCAGTTTGATTCTTATCAAATCATTAAATGAAAGTTGGTATGAACAGCCACTCTTCTAGATCCTTTTGCATTAACATGAGCATTTCTCAAGGTGCTATCTTGCAACCTACTTTGTTTCTAATTTTTGTCAATGACATTCCCAGTGTTATCATGTCAGTATCTATGCTGATGACACAACCATTTACTCTTTCCTTAAATGTAAGTGTGAACAGATTGATATGGTCAAATTGGCAGCCAATCTCAAAAATTACCCACAATCTGTTGTTAATTAGGGCAAGAGAACTTTAATGCATTCTTATAATCATTTTACAGAACCTTTTTTGCCTTCCATCAGCATGGCTGATGCTAACTTCCAGGAGAATGATTTGTTGCACCTTCTCAGGATAAGGCTTTCTACTGACATCAAGTGGAAAGATTAAATTGAATCAATTGCTAGGTCTGCTGCTAAGAAAGTTGGTTTATTATGTCATGCTAGATAATTTTCTTTCACCAGCATTTATCTGGAATATTTATAAGTCAGCTATGCATTGAATATTGTGCCATATCTGCTCTAGTGCTTCTGCTATGTATTTAGAGATTCTTGATAAAATACAAAGAATAATTGGCAATGTTATCAGTCATGACCTAGCATCTCAGCTTCAGTCATTTTCTCACTGCTGTAACAAAACTTCCTTGTACCTTTTTATAAACATTTTTCTGGTAATTGTTCTGATGAGCTTTCATTTTTGGTACCTCAACTTTACAAATTTAAGCAGAGTAATAGATTGGCAGCTAGATTTCATCATTTTGCAGTTGAAATTGCTAGATGTAACTATAAATTCTATTCTAACAGTTTCTTCTCTCACACTTCTCACTTGTGATCTCTTGTTTTCCCCGTCAACTTTGATCTTCAAAAATTTAAATGCTATGTCAGTTGTTATTCCCATTCTTTTATTGTTCTCTCTTCTTAATAATGTTCTTTTTCTCATATTCTTTCACTCAGTATTCCCTTGCATCTTAGTGACTTTATTGCCTTGTTTGGGGAAAAATGATTAAAAAAAATTGCATCAGTGACATAAGGCATGTTGTATTGTACAATCCAGCTGACATTCTTCAGTCATGGTGAATGAATTTCAGGTCAACTGTTCTTTTTATATCTATTGGGAAAAATTGTAGATCAGGTATTTTGAATTTATTTCAAATCAGTTTAGTTCAAAAAATATTTTCTTTTTTTATATCATGTGACCTGCTCTTCACTAATTTCTTATTTTTAGTTGTTTGTCATTTCCTTTAGAGTCTAGCAAATTGACTGATCTGATTTTGAAACAATTGCAATGGTGGTCCAACAAAAAAAAAAAAAAAAAAAAAAAAAAACTTTGTATATCATATAAATTTAAATCTTGTTGGGTTATTTAATGTCAAATTTTGTATTAAGCACCCAGGGAGGATCAAAATCACTACTCAGTAGTAATGGTCAACCAGACTAGCCATTACATCATGTCAAGGTTCCTATATATATATATATATATATATATATATTATGACCCTCCTCAAACCGGGTCAATAGAGGAGGATCGCAACCTGTATCATTATTTTTAACATTTATACAATTCTCATAAAATATTTCCTTTCCCAAGGGTCTCATTTGGATTGATCAGACACGGCCGAGCAGAATCGATTAAGGAACAAAAGCAATAGGCCACAAACAACGGTAGACCAGATATAGAGACAAGGAATAAATTCATTATCAAACATACAATCGGGGAGAAAATGAGATACAGGCAAAACAAAATAACAATGTGTCAAAAATAAACATTGTGGACAAAATAGTGGGAGGGGAACTTATCCTCTCAGAAAGGTAAATTTGATCTTGTGTCACATTTGCACAGTTACAAAACGTGAAGAGGTAAAGCAAGCAGAGAGAAACAAAAAAAAAAAAAAAAAGATCTCATGCCAGACTTGCATGAAAGTACAAACATAAAAATACATTAAGCAAAATGAAAACATAAGAGAAACAACGAACTTATCTGATCATCATAAGTTCTTTTACTTTAATGTCTTATATCTATTTCTTTTTTTCCTTTCTGTATTATAAGCATAATTTTTCAAGCTCTTTTCTTTCTTTCTTTTTCATTCTATTTAGTCTAGGGGCTCTGGTGACAAGTAAATTGAATCTCTCTCTCATGTAGCAGCATTCTTTGTATACCAGGGTTTGTTTCACAGAATCCAAGCATTTCTTTTGCATTCATCGCACTTGTGGTCGATTGTCCATTCAGTTCAAAAGGGGACCTTTTTTCAAAGGACCGATTTTTTTAACTGCTTATCACCTTCATCGCTGTCTGACTATTCCATTCAAAGATGGACTCACTTTCACATACCCAACCAAATCTATAGATGACTCGACCTTCCAGTCTTAAAGACTTGGACAGGTATTTTTTTTCGCATAACCATCACAGGACTGTTGCATTTATAGTGAACCCGTTTGTCCACCCTCATCACATGGTCCTTATTTTCAAATATGAACCTTTTTCCATTGTGAGCGAGATGAGGTTGCTGACCCTTTCTCTCATCTGTGGGGTCAGAGAGTGCTTAAAGTGTTTCAATGGAATCCATCTGCTTAAATCATGCTGTCAACATGTGACCAAAAGAAAGAAAGTGCACAGTCTGGTTAATATCTGTCTGACATTTAATTCTATCTCTTTGCTTTCCTATTTTTACATTTTCTGAAATTACTGGGCTCTTTATTTTAGAATGCTTGTAAAATATAAGCATTGATATAGCTTTTATAATAAATTTAGGTGATGGGTTGTAATTGTATGTGTGTGTGTGTATATGTGTGTGTGTGTGTGTGTGTGTGTTATCCAAGAAGGTTCCATAAATTCTGAACATGTTCAAATTGTTATTGCGTATTTACAAGTTAGTTAAACTTTTATTTTCTCTTATTGAGGTTGAATAATAAAATTTTGCTTCCACAATCCAATATGTCTGAAACAACAACTTTGCTTTTACCACATTTTTATAAATGTAAGAATGAAATTTAAAAAAGAAAAAGGTGAGGTCATAGAATCCACAACTCTGTAACACAGTTAATTATGAACTCCATAATCTTTTCACTGGCTACGTAGCATGCACCTTGCCAGGACTGCATATAAATTGGTTTTGACTTTAGAGTTATCCTTCTAGACTGGTTGCCAACCATGGTTAGAGAACCCAGTCTGCCCTGCTACTTGAAAAGTAAATGGGAAAAGAAGTTTTTTTTTTTTAAATCATTTCACACCATCACACCACACAAGGTGATAAAAAAACCATTAAGATACACAGGGTTACTGAGAGTGAAAGAAACAAAGAAGACAATAAATGAATAGGATTCACAGAGATGGAAGATGACAGTTAACACTGTATTTAAATTTTGAAAATCCTACTTGACATGAAAGCCAGAAGAAAGAAAGTTCCACCAGCAAAAAGTGCAAGAGAAGAAACTATTAACATAGAACTTATGGTTACATCAACAGTATGATTATAAGACATAGCTACCAATCTAAATTCATGCTTCAATTTGTAAAGTCGAGGTACCAAAAATAAAACTCATCAGTGAAAATATTTATAGAAAAGGCACAGGGAAGCTATGTTATGGTGACAGGAATGTGACTGAAACTAAGATGCCTAGTCTGAACATTGCAGATTCTCCTTTGTACTTTGTCAAGAATCTCTAAGTGTGGCATAAATATTTACCCATATTTTAAAAATAAAAATGTGCACATTATTTCAACATAAATTTAAACATAACAGTCATAAAAATAGTTTCCAATTTTGAATAAGGCTTCCTAATATTCTTTTGTTTTATCGTTTACAGTTTAATTAATCATGGCAGTGCAAACGAAATGTGATCAAATTGTTGCATTGAAAATGGCCGGTATGAAGAATTGCGAAGTGACGAAACAGTTGAATCTTGGAAGAAAAAACTGTTCTTAATGTGTAGAAAAAATTTCAAGAGAAGCAAACAACCTAACCAAATCCAATTACAGAAAGAAATTTTACTTCATACTAGGAGAGTCATTGAAGCTGTCAAGAAGAGAAATCCACAAGGAAGCAAGACGAAAATGGCAAAAGAGCTGAATATTTCAGGTAGGTTGCTGTGGAGGATTTAGAGCTAAAACCATACAATATTCAATGACAACAATTGTACCTCCAAGCAAAAACATCTTGGCAGAGGGGAGAAAATGTTGGAGGAGATGGTGTGTGCCAAAGACAAAGATTGCATTTGGTTGGATGAGATATGAAGGCCCTGATCAACTACCAAAACTAGGGTTCATTCCAATTCCCCAGGAATCATTTCCAAAAGGCCTCAGAACAGATTTCAAGTGATAGAAACCAACAGGTGTCATAGTTTGGGCTATTAATTTTTCTGATGGTTTGAAATTGCTATTGATGTCCATTGAAGGAGGAGTGAAAGTGAATAGCATAGTTTCCCAGAAAATGTTGGAGAGAGATGTGTTGCTATGGTTGCCAGCCACATTTAAAAGTTGCTATGTCTTCACTCAAGATGGAACTTCTGCACACATGGACAATTTAATGTAGAAACATTTCCATAGAATTAATGGAGAGACATTTCTTTGGATTTTTTATAAGTCAATTTGGCCTCTACCAAGCCCTGCCATTAATGCTATGAACTTTGTCATATGGCCCATACTGGAGAGTGAGGTTTCATGTATCTCATACTCAAGTGACAGACCTCTGAAAGAAGCTCTTGATGTTGTGGTATGATATTGATTAAAGAGGTGGTGAAGAAGTCATGCACTTAAGTTGAGAAGACATTAAGAGCTATAGTGAAAGTAAAGGGGTGACCATTTTGAAATGTAAATATAACAAACAGTCTGTAAACTTTCATTAACTAAAACCTAAAAATTTTATTTTTTTATGATAAAAAATGAATAATAGGTAACTATTTATGTCATTCTCAGCAGATACATAGCAGAAGAACCAGAACTGATGTGGCAACAATATATCTGATGCATAGACAAATAGTAGACTTATAAATGTTCCAGATAGATTCTGGCAAGAAAAATTGACATGGTGAACCAATTTTCATAGCAGCAGACCTAGCAATGGATTTCATAAAATCATTCAAATTCATATTAGTGGAAAACATTATATTGAGAAGGTGCAATAAGTCATTCACCTGGTGGTTAGCATCAGCCATGCTAATGAAAGGCAAAAAAAAATTTCTCTTAAGATGATTAAAAGAGAACAACTTTAGAGATGTTCAAATTAACAAGCCATTTCTGTCTGCAGTAACAGAATTTTTCCTAGTGTATTTATGTGTAAGTGAATGTAACAAAATCAGCTGGAATTTGAGATTCGCTTGGAATTTCTCTTTCAATCTGTGGTTACTCTCTCTGAACATCCCTCTGAACACTTTGATGTGGTGTAATGGTTAGCAGTCTTGTCAGATCAATTATGACTGAGTAGTGACTTTGATCCTTACTTGGGAGCTCCAAAATTTTTGCCTTGTGCCACATCTAAGCTACACTTAGAAAACCACCTTCCCCTATCCCTGAAACCAAAAAATATGCAAAGAAAAAATAACAATTTTTTTTTTTTTTTGCAAAGTTCTTGAAAAATTACAATAATATAAAATTATTTTTCATCAAATCACTATAAATTTCTAAGTTACCAAGTAATGATTTACAAATGTAAATTTTTCTCCAAATTGTGAAAATACATTATCTATTTTATAGCTAAATAGGATTTGTCATGAGTTTTTTTCTGGTCATAACTGCTATCATGACAATCCACATCTGCTCAGAAAGTGAAAAAGAAATTTTATGAATTGCAGTAACTAAGTAGGCATATGGTGGTGGGGTTCTGTCTGGCAAAATTATAGAACAGGTCTCGGTGAATAAGAAAACTCTCAGCCTGCTATCTCGACATTGTGAACTAAAATCTATTTGAATAAATCATGAATTTCTTATTTTAAATAACTTTATTCACTTGCAAAATATATTGAAGGAAAGAGTGACAGAAGAAATCAGTGTTTGTATAAGTTTGTATAAATGGCTCTTAGAACAGGGCTGAGGAGGGATCATGAAGAGATAAACATTGCTTAGAGCTATGAGGGATAACAATTGTGGAGAGCCATGATCAACTTTCTGATGGGACACAACACAAAGAAAAGATTTGTTTTTGTATTTTTAAGAGAGTAGCCTAAAACTTTACATCATTCATCCCCTAAGGTGTGACCCAAAATGCAGGAAGTTAGACCACAAAAAAATTTCATCTTACACTTAGTTTTTATCATATCCTTTGAAGTATGTCATTATACCAGCCACTGCTCACAAAGAATACTGGCAAAAGTCTGTACTATATTCAGTTAAAATGTATTGTTCAAATTTCCTCATCCTTTAGTGTTACTTCATAGATCCACTTCTGACACGAAAAGAAAATTGTTTAAGTAAATTAAAGTTAAAGCTTTTTCCTCAGATGGAAATAACAATAGATTTTAATGTAAATTGTTCTTTATTTTAAACTGCTGCATTTTTATAGATTATTATAAGAACAGAAAGGCCTAAATTTTTTAAACTGCAAAAATCAAATTCACTATTGATTGATTATAAAACCAATGAGTTTTCCTCACAAAACTGATTTCTATTCAAGAAGTAAATGAGAAAGAAGTTTTTTTGATGAATCAAACCATTTATAAAAAAAAATCTAATGTCTTTGGGTTTAAAACCAATTTCTTATTTCTTCACTTATTTCTTTCCAAAGCTATCATTGTCCAAGCTATCATTGTCCAACCTCTCCTCATAACCTCTGAGCTAAGTAGTAAAAATTATATGAAGTCCACAAGAAGTCACTTACATAAGAGTCATTAGCTGTACCTACCCAAATCCTTTAATAAAGACATATGAAAGGCACTTCAATGTAGTTAGAAAGTTTGTCTTACTAGATCAGTTATGACTGTGTAGGGAGTTTGATCTTCACTGGGTACTCTACACTTACATTCTTGCACTATATCTAAGCTATGTTGAGTAAATCAAAATATAGTTGTATGAAAGGTACTCCAACATAGTGTAATCATTAGCAAGTTTATCTTGCTAGATCAATTACAACTGAATAGAGTTTGATCCTCACTGGGTGTGCCATATCTAAAGTATGCTTTGTTAATCATTATATAGCCATGTGAAACTTACTTTAAACCCTATTTTCTTAAGGATTTTCAGAATATTTGTATAACATACAATTCAGTATAATAGTATAATTTCATGCTTCTTTAATCAAATCAGAATGAGGAAAAAGTCATCAATGTTATTGCAAATGTCTTTGTATATCTCTATAGTTTCATAGAATTGATTTCTGTATGTTTCCAAATGATCAATATTTTATAAATTAATATACTGAAATTTAAATCCAAAAATCTCCAATGGTCAAATTTGTAAAAATGATAATTTCCAATAAAACCCATTACCAGATATAAATAAGGAGGTGCTGAAAAGTTCTTAACCAAGCTCACTCCCCCTCCCCCGGCAAAAAAAAAACTGCCTGAATGACCAAACATTAATTTTTTTTTATGTGTGGCAAAGAGAAGAAAATCTTTTGCTTAAGCCAAGAACTTTTAAGGGAAAACATTTTTTTCCTCTTTCATTCTTTATTTAGAAATAATAGAAAACATATCACTTCTTATTTTTTATTATTATTATTGTTGCTTAAAAAAGCTAACAGTAAAATAGTTTTTGATATGATCAGTTATTAAAACCAAACCCTTCTAAAATCATTAGACATTGCAGTCATACTGAGTATAATCAATCATTTCTAAAGTAAAAAATTCAAACTTTATTTCTCTTTCTCCTCACACTCATAATCAGAAATTTAGGAAGGAATGATGTTACACAGTAAACAGAACATCATCTTTTCATTGTTGGGTTATCAAAAAGTCAACAGATTAAACCATTTGATTTAACAATAATGGTAAAATCATGTACTAAATGTCATCATGTCCTGAATGAAGTTGTCCATAACACTCAAGGGAAAAGTTTGCTGGGTAACCATCATAAATGGACAGTTGGCCACTTATAACAACATGGTCAACACTCAAGGTGTAGTAATGTTTTTCTTTTTGTATTAGTTACTGACATGCATTGAAGATGTTACTCTGCTTTAACTTCTTATCAAGATCATTATTGCTTTCCAGAGATGATAAATTAAACTAACTGCAATGCATTAAACTGACCATAAAGCTAAGACTGGAAAACACTCAGAGTCCATACTTCTGTCAACACCATTAACAGTGATTAAGGCTCTTTTTTGTTATTGCACTACCAAAATATACTTCCATGACATCATTGATGTGCTTATATATAAGAAAATAATTCTCTTATTCATTGTCACCTCTATATGAAATTATAAATTTGGGTTTAGTTGGAATTCATATTTTTTAGTGAGTTTTAAATGAAAGAAATGTTCAGAATAAGTGCAGTGTTAAAAAGAACAGTAAACAATAGTTGGGGTTAGAGAATGTAACTTGCCAAGTTAGAAAAGATAAAACCAGCACTTTCCTTACATGTCAATTTTGCCTTTGTGTCGTTTATGATGCTATTTTTTGAAAAATATCAATGAAAATAAAATATGATAATATAGACACCAATGTACTAGAAGATGTGGTTTTTATCTTGCTCTCAAGTTTGTTTGTTTTTTTTTTGTCTTATAACCAGCAGATGGTTCTTTTTGAAGTCTGGATTTTTAATCAGCATCCACTTTGACTGAAAAGGAATGGAGAAGTAAAGGAGTGGTTCAGGAATTTTTGGAGACCAAGTGACAACAAACTTGGTTATTTCTGGGTGCTAGTCTATATTAATAGTTGTGTTTGAGATTGGGAGAGTTAGTTCTTGTCTGCTGCTGTTGATTTGTCCATCATGTGATTCTGAGGCCACACATTTGTATCACCAACCACACAGGATGTATTTGGGAGGGGGGGAAAGCTGATCTATGTGATTAATATAACTCAAGTTGTCCAGGATGGTTTTGACCCAGAGAAATGGATACAGATGAAGGAATTTGAAGAAGACATGATTGGCATAAGAAAATGAATAGGTAAGAAAATGCAGAAATGAAAATTCTTGGCAAATGAACTAAAATTCAGGAATACATGTACACACAAAGAAACTTCAAAATAAAGGGAAACACCGCATATATGAGGTCAGATAATAATTTCAATAGATTTATTGAACATCTAGACCTGATGAGGATTTTGACATGATTCTCTCAAGTCAATCAATCAAAATAAGTCAATTGAAATATTGTTGTTTTATTGAATATTATAGCTTCAGTTATCTATTGAACTCTTTAGGTAGAAGTTCTGCTAGCCTGAAAAATGTTAATATATGTCTCATAATTTTCACATTTTTTTTCAGTTGTATTATTGTTATATATGTAAAAATTCAGATATAAATATAACTATAAAGACTATAAATAAAAGAAAAGATAAAAGGGAAGCCTTTTATGACAATAGGTTTCATTCCTTAAAGTTCTTCAAGGAATGAAACAGGCCATAAACGGTTTTCCTCGAACAGTAAGATTTATAATCTGGTGTTCTTATTAATTATTTTTATTTTAAAAAATAAAAGTGCTCAATACAATTATGCAGAGCATAAATATTATAAATTTACTAATTTAAAAATATGGTTCCATTGCTACACAGTAATTACCATGTTTCAAAAACAAACTAAAAACTTCACATTTAATTATAGAATTAATTATAGAATTAAATTAAAGCACATACATTCTTAATATCAGTTTCTAAGGATACCTTAGAAAACTTAGAAACTAATAAGAATGTATGTGCTTATAAAACTCAATAAATTTCAAAAGAAGTCTCACAGACACGCCGTCGACTCTGTCTTTTTTACAAATACTTTCATGGTAATTACTCTGATGAGCTGCTTTCACTGGTTCCCAGACTCCATGAATTCAAGCGCCCTACAAGGCTGGCATCCCGCTCCCACCCTTACACTGTAGAAACTTTTAAATGTAGCCATCTCTTCTACTCCAATAGCTTCATACCTCGCACCTCTCACCTGTGGAACACCCTTCTCAATTACTGTTTCCCTGAGAGCTATAATCTCCAACTATTCAAATGTAATGTCAATCAACACCTCCAGTTACCTTGATCTACCCACTATCCTTCTTCTCCTCATCCTTTCTTCTATCACTCCTATCTGCTCTCGCTCCAAATCTTCTGCAACCCCCTGCATCCTAGTAGCTTCATGCCTTGCTCAGGGTATAATGCTTAAAAAAAAAAAAAAAGAAAAAAGTTATTCCAAAATTCACTTGAAAATGAAACTGTACTAGGGATTTTAATTTAATTCTATAATTAAATTTGAAGTTTTTAGTATCTGTTTTTGAAACATGGTAATTCCTGTGTAGCAATGGAACCATATTTTTAAATGAGTAAATATATATTATAAAAATGAAGAACTCTCTCTTCTTTGACAAATCAACCATTCTGAGTTTTATGCTGTCTACACACTGGATAAAACCCAGCATGTTTGATTTGTTAAGGAAGTGAGTGCATTCTTGATAATATCCACCTGTATGAGATCATCCCAGCATGTGGTACATCATTGTGAAGTGTCTAAAAACCTTACCCTGGCGTGACCCAAATTTTATGAGTGAAACTGGGTTGATGAAACTGTTCAAAAGTGCAGTACTAAATGAAAGTACTCAGATAAATAAGAAACAAATAGTCTATATAGTTTAGGAGCACCTAGTGAAGACTGAACTCATTACTGTGAACTTGTTAACTATGAAAACCAGAAATAGTTTATATAAGCATTACTGAAATGTTCTCTTATCATAAATCAATGTGACTATTTGTCATAGTCACAATTAATATAATAAATAAATAAACTTGAAATAATTGTGGTAAAATTTTAAACTTCAGTTTATTTTCATTTTTACAAAATATTTGTATGTAAAAGTGTATGTCAGTTGCTTTTCTGGCTTTATGTATTTTTTAAATAGTAAACAGATTTGGCAAACTGGTTGGTCAACTTCACACATTTTATTAGATGTCATTAATCAGTTCACAGGAGAAAAGAAATTATAAGCAACTTAGATAAACTGGCACATGCTGTATTTTCTTAAATATAATTCAACCCCATATTTCTGAAGCTAAAAATGGGGAATAAATTACATCCTTGAGTATAATATGACCCTGTAGTACAGTCATCCTTATGTAAATTTTCTTTTTAAAAGTAGTACCATATTATCCATTAAAATCTCAATGTTGTACATATAGTTCAAAATATTTAATCATTCATGATATTAATGGATAAAAATGAACCAGATGTTTAGCCATTTCATGTTTCTTTTAATTTTCATTTCAAAACTTATTTTCAAATTTTTGTGGAAAGATGTTAACTAGACATACCCACAAATACATTTCAAGGTTTTACTTAATCTATCATACTTTTCTTTTTTTATATGAATTTATATTTTTATATATTAATAAAATATAAAAATAAAAAATATTGTCTTTCATTAAGAATGAAGAGAGAAATATATTGCTGACATATCAAATACCTTTTGTAAACAATTGTTATCAACACCTGCCAACTTTGTGTTTTATTATCTATTGTACTGAATTTATTTGCAAACTTGTTTTTTCAAATAAGAGGTTTTTTTAAGCCAAGTAAAAATTTCTGAAAATGTTTGTGCATAATGTGGTGCCTTTTTTTACCTTTAATTTTCATTCAAAATTTCTTGTATTACACACAAGATAATACATTAATTTCAGTTATCAGCGAGTGTTTATCTCTAGCTGATTTTTCTTATTACTTTGGATAAGAATCACTTACCATAGATTTCTTTTAAATGAGCTAGTATTTCCGAGTTGCAAACTTTTGTATTTACCGGTTTTCCATTTGGTACAAATTTGTGGGTCATTTAAGTTACTCAAACCAACTGATTGGTTGAAAATGCTCTTTTTATACCTTGTGATCTATTATGTATTACATCAGTACATTTTTAATCTTATTTTCTATTTTATTTTAGCGCTTTTTTGTCCTTGTTGATTGCCATTTTATTGAGCCTCTTGTGTAGCTATTTAACATCTCTCTGACATAAGCAAGGTATTTTATTTAATTTTAAATATTGCTACAACATTTTAATAATTTCTTTTGATTTTTTTTATCTGACAACACAAAACTTAATGGAATTATTTCTACTTAACTGAAATCATTTTTGTGATGCAATTACTCTTTTTCATATTGTTTTCTTCTAATGTAAGAAGTTTAATTCTTAATTGCATTTAACTCAACATTTCTTTCTTTATTAACATAAAGAAAGTACAATTTTTAAAAAAAGTTACAGAGACATAACATTGTAATAAAAAAAAGTTAATTGTTTAAACTTCCAGCATTTGTTAAAATTTTTCAAATAACAAAAAAGTGAAACCTCAAGCACAAACCATTACTAAAGACTTCAAATTTTCTGCCAAGCTCAACTATTTACATTTGAGATAATGTTACAAAATTCTATGTCAATCTTAAATTGTTTGTGTCAAGGGGTGCTACAATTTATATTTTACAAGATGCAGTTGGTCACCAGTTTGTAGTGGTGGTGGTGGGGGATTATGACTTGTTACTGATGAAGATGAAGACTTTCAGGATTTTCAAAAGAAAGGAATTGAACACAAGGAATTTTATACATGTATTTATATTGGACAATATAACTCACAAAAGAAGAGGGAGTCAAAATTATATTGACGTGTGTACAAATAGCTGAAAAAGTTAGAAAAACATTTATAGGTTGTGTTGTAGAGAATGTGTGTGTATGGCCGAGTTTGAAGTTTAGTAGTTGGCCACCCAAGGAAAGAAATTGACAAGATATGTACATACAACATTCTAGAGCAAAAGAAAGAAAGAAAAGTGTTTATGTCTTTCCTTATATAATCCTGAACAAAACGCTACCTAGCAGGTATTCTTGCAGACAAGATAGAGTAATCCCCACAAGTTACTACTTCTACTGACGGAAATATGAATATAAAGGGAATATCTCCCCTAAAGAGCAATATTGTTTCTTATAGTTTGAAATACAAATTTTGAATCAAGAATATATCAGGACTATTTTTTATGCCTGGTAAGTATAAACAAGAAAGTTCAGAGTTCAGTATGTAACGCCGATCCACTCACATGGTGTCAGTTGTAATGCGATCTCTGGTCAAGGCATCCATGTGACACTGTATCCTAACCCACTGGGCCGATGTCATCCACAAGACCAGCCACTGGTCCTGTATAGTCCAGTATTACAGGTTAAACCTAAGTCTCCAGTTTCAAATGTCGATTCAATTCCACTCACCAGCCACATTGTGATTTTTGATCCTGGCGACTAGTTATTGGGTTGTAGAATTCCGAAAACTTTCCATTGGTCTACTTGCAAGCTTGTTGGGTGAGAATCAGGTTAACAACAAACAAATATGGCCAAGTTGATCCGATTTTAGAGGGACAAAAAATTTTTTTATATATATTATATATAGCATCAACAATACGTATACAATTCTCATGGTAAAAAGTTGAATGTCTCTTGTATATGAACGATTATCAACAAAACAAAAGAAAATACTTTGTGTAATTTCGTTAAAGGGGAGTTGGCTTTTTAACCCTTTTTGGTCTGTTCTTAGCGCAACTACTACCACCATCGATGTTCCCGTCCTCATTAGAAGTAACAGTAGTAGTAATATTAGTGGTAGCTGGAGCAGTGGTAAATATATCAACAGCACATGTTAGCAGGTGCTTTGTTTCAATCTTTGACGTCACTTCCTCTCTCCTTTGAGCCTCCAACTCAACTCTGCTCTGCTCACTGTCTCTAACCAAACTTGCTCTTCTTTCGGTTGGCCTGCCTTCTTATATAGAAACTGATGACGCATTTGTTTGTTTTTTTTTTTTAGTGTGAACGTACTGACATACTTTTATTAGGTACGGGATAGACCCAATTCCCAACACACTTCTAAATTAAAGCTTCACACTCGTTTCATCTTTCAGTACCCTGACCGTATTGTCATTGTTCTAAGTTTATAGCTCTGAGCAATTTTAGTAAACTTTACATAGATTCATTCTATTTTTTATTAATAATCTGTTATTTTTTGTACGCTTAAAGAGAGAAAAAAAGAGTGTATTTCGTTTTCTAAATAAAATCTGTAACATTTACATTTCAAAGTCTTTACAGCATTTTTAACGTCTTCGTTCTTTTGAAAACGCACCCCCCTGCATTTTCCAGCATATTCTCCTTTATCATCATTATTATTATTTCGGGGTGATATTGTCCCCCACCACAAGTAGGCTGATGCTTAATTTAGTATGTCAAATAACTGCATCGTCCTATGATGAAAAGGAAGGAAAATAAAATTTTGTGGATCTAGGAAACAAAGTTTGTTCATGCTTTTTATCATTTTGCTGGTAAGATCTCAAAAAACAATAAGGACTTATGAAATTTTGCAGGAGGATACTTCCCTGTCTGTACAATTTATGTGCCAAAAATCAATACTGTAGCTATGGTAACTTCCGAGATATTATAAATAAAAATTTTAAGAAATACAACTGACTAGCCTCCCCCTACCATCATCACAAAAAGTCACGGTCAGAATTTTATTCACGAGCTTACAATTACGTCTGCATGTTTCTTACAAAATCAGCAGTCACAACGTTTCGATGGCGATCCAATAACAGGATGTTGTGTCACTTCATTTTAAGCAAAAAAAAAAAAAAAATCTCAATGAATGTGGTATGGATTTTTCTTTTACATACATCTGCACACATTCTTAAATACACACCTAGAGATTATTCTTTCTCTCTCTTTGCCTTTCAAAGAAATGCATTATTTATTTGAACAGGAATTTAATCAAGAGATTTCATTGATTTGATTGTGGAAAGAAAATCTTTTGTATAAAAAAAATATTTTCATGTATGTTAATTACATCTATTAATACCATATTATTGGTGCGAGGTCACGTTTTTCCGTGTAGCATTTCACTTTTGGAGAAGTTTTTCAGTGAGAACAATATTTACACATTTCCTATTTTGTCTTTTCATATGTCACTTGCATTCATTTGATAATTTCCTCAGGGATTAAGGGTCAATATTGCTGACTATAAGGACTGATGTTTCGTCTGGTATTTCCGAAAAGGGATGAAAGCATCTATCATGGAGTGAGCCCCAATAAGGTTCCTTTTTAATAGAGGATTGGAATGAAATATCAATAGTTACCACAGAGTGGTCCGAGTTACTAAGAGGGCAGTGTTGCGAAGCTCGGCAAGAGCGACGAGAGGAGGTAAGAAATAAATCAAGTAGGGAAGCATGTTGCACGGTTTTGCTAGGGAAACGAGTAAGGAAGTCCACGATTTGAATAAGGGATTGGGCAATCGAAAAATTTAATGTTTGAATACCGGCAACATTAGATTACTTTAGAATGTTTAAGCTACGTGTCATGGTGAACATTAAAGTCACCGAAGACAAAGATGTTCACAGATGGAAAGAAAGTGCCTATTATATATTGTCAGTTATGTTTAATATACTGCAGTCCTGAGAAGAAGTGGAGTAATAAAGGAAAGAGAGATAGCTAACGAAAGACAGAAGCACGTGAAAGAGTAGTCTGTGGCCTCGAGAGATAATTCCCTGGCCATGGGAAGATTATCCCAGATGTAAATACCAAGGCCATGCATGTGAATGCTGGAATGTTTTCGGCAAAGGGGAAGATAGCAATGGAAAAATTTAAGTTAGTATCACTGGGGGCAAAGACCGTCCAAGAGAAAAGATTATACGTTGCCGAAGTTGGAACGGATACCACGAATATTGGAGAAAGAAAGATTGAGTGGGTTAGTTATTTATTTATTTTTTTTTTTTTACTAGTTTAGTTGTATTTCTTTGTTGTCTTTTCTAGGAGATTAGTTTTGAGGAGAGAAAGTAAAGACCATCATAATTGTCACTATCTGTCGTCAATGGCGATACAAGCTAACCAGATCGTGACTGAGAACAGAACATAATGTGGCCTTAGGGTTGTCCATCAGAAATACATGCAGGTACACCTACCCATGCGCGACATGGCGCTTCAAATACCCCGATATTATGCGATTGTTGATAAGAGCAGCCTCTCTAAGGCGTCACCAAAGACTTCGGGCTCCTAACGACCAGTCGGAAGCAGCAGCCAGCAAACTGCCAACCCGGCACCTTCATAATGGAAAGTCACAGCCACTGGTTAGTCTGATCACCAAAAAAGTTAAGACAGATCTTTTTGGTAGAAGAAAGAGTGAACTGGTAAACCATATCATAAACAGGGAACAAGGGATGAACTTCTATTCCTGTTCTATAGACTTAGAAGAAGTGCAGGCCGGACGATAGGAGAGCCTATCTACGCCTTATGGGTCGTAGTCGAAAGGGAAGTCAATCAACGCCCCCACAACATTATAAAATCTCTGAAGTCCCTTTTAACTAGCACAATGTCCCAAATAGATAAAAGATCATCTAATCTAGTCATCGATTATAAAGTCAGATTCATTGAGTAGATGCGTCAAGAAGAGTCAAGATTATTAGTGTCATTTTTTTCTCAAATAAAGCTCTTCTATCTTTTACTAAATTCATACAAATGTCCTCAAAGAACTGAGCTATATATAAGTGGGCATTAAGATCAACACCCAGTGGTGGCGACACTGTTTCATGCTTAAACGCAATGTTCCGGTCATAATGAAAGATGACCTTTAAGTTTAATGAGATGGAAAGTTAATTTCTTAAATCGAGAACACAAATGCCACACTCAAGGAAAAATACAGTTTTAAAATAATTGTCAATGTGTTCCGCAATGCAAGGAACTAGAAAGCTTCGTAAGAAACGTAAAATTTCATAAACAATTAGATGCTTCTAACAAAAAACTAAAAGGAAATACAACTAAAATAAACAATGTATTTATCGCCTCGGACAAAACTAGAAATTTATATGGACTAAGACACCCACCCTACAAAAAAAAAAAAAAAAAATCTACTCAAGGACAACATACTAAAAACAAAAATGAACCCAAAACTACAGAATGTGATATTAACATGGAAGCTAAGCAAAATTAGAAAGAAAAAAAAAACAAACTCGCGCAGACACTAAATCTAGACGACCGAATAAATTGCATTGCTAAATCACAAACATCCACTAAAAGACCACAAAGAAAACTTCAAAACAAAACAAATACAGACTCCTAAATCTAAAAGTGAACTACATAAAATAACTAAAATACTAAAAAGAATTAACTCAGAACTAAGAAAAAGTTAAGAAACAACTATGACTGGTTCTGCAAACTAAAAAACGAAAAGCAAAAACAAACATAACTGCGAATTTATACAACTAGAAATAAAATATTTCTACCCTTCTATGATCGAATCCTTGCTAGATAAGACCATTTCCTTAGCTCAAGAACAAATAAAAAATAAACAAAAAGTAAAAATAAATAAATAAAATAAAATCACGAAACACTCCCTTTATTATTATTATTATTTGACAACGAACACACATGGATAAAGAAAATAAGCTTTGATATTACGATGGAACAGCGAGCTGTGAGTTTATAGGTATACATTTACTACACGAACTAAGTAAAATAATTGATAAAGATAATATTGGCCTCTACAAGGACAACGGTCTCATAATCCTAAGAAACTAACAGACAAACCCAGAAAAATAATCATAAAAATTTTCAAAAATATGTGATTCGACATAGACATAAAAACTAACCTAGAAGAAGTAGATTTCCCAGATGTCACATTCGGCCTAAGAAAAGGTATATATTAACTATATAGAAAACCCAACAACAAACCGATTTACATACACACGTCTTCCAACAACATAGATCCAGCAGGCTCTCTGACACTTCTTCCAGTGAAATCATCTTTCACAAAGCCAAGAAAGATTATGAAACAGTTCTAAAAGCTAGTGGATTTTCGACAACACTCACAACCACGCAGCACAAAAAACGTTAACAGGAAAACAAACATCATATGGTTCAACCCACTGTACAACACAAATGTAAAAACAAACGTAGGAAAAATATTCATTAAAATTTATCCACTAACACTCCCCCTCCATCTAACACTCTCCACAAGATATTCAGGGGAAAAAAAGTAAAAATAAGCTACAGTTGCACTGAGAATATGACATAAATAATTAAAAAAACACAACAGAAAAACAACCAACAAACTACCCGCACAAATCAAACCCACATATAACTGCAGAGCAAAGAAATAAATACGCGAACAGCTCAATGTTTTCTAAACATATGAGTAATTAAAACAACTCATCAAAAATATAATGGAAAATAAGGAAAACAGCATCAGCCTACAGCAATAAATACAGCAACTGTAAACTTTGTCTGGAGGAAAAATAGCTAAAATTCTTTTCTTAGATCAAAACAAATTACTAAATTAATGATCAGAACTCATCTCAAAATGCAGACGCGAAAACAATTTTTTTTACTCCGTTAAATAAACAATAAATAATATAAACAAAGATGTAAACCAAAAAATAAATAAACAGAGTATGTAAACAAATTAAACTACGAATGCACAAATAAAGTAATCAATAATAAATAAAGAGTAAAAAACGTCAACGAACAACACAAATAAAACTACAAATAATTGCATTCGGATTCACAATTATTTCTACTCATTAAAACAATCGTTACCGCCCACTTAATGACCATCAAGATAATACAATAGACCTTGCTATCCATAATGCACCATTAACCAGCGTATATAAATAGTGGAGCTAAAACAACACACATGGTCTGAAGATTGTGTTTAAGCATGAAACACAGACTGTCGCCGCTAGATGTTGATGTCAACGTCCATATTTATAGTTAAAATAAGAACTGAGATAAAAGGGGAAAAAAACCCAGCAAATTAAGTAGGTGTAATCTAAAGTTTGTTGCATAAAGAAAAAGGTTGGAATGAAATTAATTCTTTTGAGATGTTTGAGCTTAAAAAAGAAAAGTATGAATATATATGCGTGAATAATCGGGTGTGCTCACACACATCATAGGATTATATATTATATACACACATCGAAATTAACGATAAAAAACAAAAAATACAAATGAAAACTACAGATAAAGTTAACTTCCTTCAGAAACGGCCATTCACTCCTGTAGTTCACTGCTACCAACACGCAGGGATTTTTTTTCTCCTGATGATGGCCATGCTGGCTAAAGTTAGTCGAGAAATCTAATTGAAATAATAAAACAAAAAACATTAATATACAACCCAGTGTGTCTGAAAAATTTTCATTTTTTAAATATTTTTTATTATTCAAAACATAAGAGAGAAGAGTCCGTTAAACTTTCAACAGTGTCCTTCAGCTTAAGTTTTCCGGCAAATATTGGCGACAGTTTCTTTAAACTTTAAAGTCTCTGCTAGCAAAACTGTCCTTACTGAAGCGAGTGTGCCTACTGATTTTTTTGATTTGCCGACTTTGCTTATACAGTGTAACCCGGATATAAGAGAGATTTCCTCTGGTCTCAAATTAGAGCCTGTGTTAATGTAAACAAAATAGACCAAACCCGGATATAAGAGAAACCCGGATATAAGAGACTTATTCTCCGGTCCCGACAACTCTTATATCTGGGTTACACTGTATTTAATTTCTAGATGATCCGACGTTTGAAAACCAAAAGAGAACACACCGATTCTCCCACTATTCTTCCCCTCCTTTGCCATGTCGAATGGTTCATTATGTCCACGCGAGACGGATTCAATGAAACAAATATTTGAAACTTAAAAATCGAAAGCATAAGCGTTGTTTCTTGTGTGGGCATATGTGTATGACACACAGGTGATTGTTTTAAAAAGGTTTTATTTTATTCCGACATTCAAGACCAACACAGAAAAATAGGCTAAGAATAAAAGAAAAACTCGAGACATTTTGGCCTGTTTTCTCTACAACAATCAAGTTTGTTTAATTTTTTTTTTTTTTAACTGAGAGAGATCGGGAGAGGGAGAGACATCAAATACGACATTGCTGCGTCAACGTCGACCGTCTGCTAAACACAAATACTGTGAGTGTGATATTTCTATGTGACATTACTTGATTTAAGTAGGACATTTTTTTTATCGTTCACTGGAATGCTATCCTCGTTTAGAATATTGTATTGCATGCATTGACCAATCAGATTAATCTTTTTTTTTTCTTTTAACAAACTATAAACGCAAAAACTCTCTAACCTTATGTTATTGTCTTGTTCACCTTCCTCCTCTCTCATTTAGTTTCACAAGATTGTTATATTTTTCCTGGCAAACTTTACAACTTCATCCGTTATCTACGCAAAAGAGGAAAAATCGTAAAGGCTATCGTTAACAACCCCCACCTCGCATCCACTTGGTATTCATTGACCGTGAGTCGAGTCTCTAAGGGTAACACGTCGGCTGTCTTTGAAAGAAACTCTTTCTCTCTGTCGTGTCTTTTCAAGATGTGGGCGACCATGGCTCCCCACAGCTTCCTGTCTGGTTGCTTTCAGCAGTACTTGCTAATTTACGACCTCTTTTTTTTTCTATCACATTCTAAATCGGGTACGAAATGCTATGCAAATTGATCACTGAATAAATTAACCAAAGTTTCCCGTCTTGTTTTCACACATCCCCGTAATCAGATGGTAAAGAGATTCGTTTTCCATTATTTTTTTCTTTAAGGAAGCCATTTCCCACCTTGTCTAGTCGTCGAATAATAATGACTTTGCGTACAGAACAAGAAAACTTTCCCAATAAAAAACAAAATAGAAAAAAAAAAAAAAAAAAAAAAAAATAACTTGCTGCGTCAACAACTTTTTCGACTCTGACATAAAATCAGATTGAATGTGGTTTTTAGGCATACACGCGCATGGACACAGGTAATCGTCACAATTGATAAACAAAAGATCCGTTAAGTAAGAAGAGAATTTAATAAAATTCTCATCGGGGAAAAATTAGATCTGATATTAATGAATCGTTGAAAGAAAGAAAGAAAAGAGAAAACTGGAAAAAAAAAAAAAAAAAGAAGCAATTTAGAATGAAAGAAAGTCAACATGTTGTTGACCCATTCGGCGACTTCAGTGATGTAAGTTTAAGTAAAGCTAAAAGCATCAGGCCAGTTTTTTGTGTCTTTTTTGTCTTTTATTTCCGACAAAGCTTGCTCACTGTTGAGAAAGTATACGTCAAGTACACTTACACGGTCACTTGAAATGAGAACAATGTGTAGGCGCGTGTATATTGAGAGCTAAAAAATTAAAAATGCTTACAATCCACATGCTTCGTTGTTCACATACTAGATTTATTTGCAGTATCTCTTCTGAGCTTCTCTCATACGATTACCGACAAAGTATTACCGTAATTATTCGTGGATAATACGAACTTTTCCCAAACCTTCTTTTCTAGTCTAAAAACTTAGTTGTTTGATGCGTATTATACACGAGAATTAAATTTAGGTACCACCAAAGGATACTTTTTTTTCCTGAAATTTAAGCAAAAAATCATTACCCTTTGTTTAAAAAAAAAAAAAAAAAAAAAAAATCAAGGAATTATGCGATTTAAAAAACGAAATTTTTAGTACTTAAACAATAATGAATGAATTGTATGTTGCGAATAGGTTGTTTTATTTAAAAAAATAAATAAATAAAAAAATAAAAAGCCTGTAGAAATATTTTTTTAGGGAGATAGGTTCGACCTCCCCACCCACCCATTTTAATTTAGTGCGTGATTGAGAAGTTTGTTTTTTACAATAAAAGAAAAATCCAAGATGTTATTTCAGTAAAAAAATTATATATATATATAAAATATATATATATATATATATATATATATATATATATATATATATTTTTTTTTTTTTATATATATATATATATATATATCAAGTGTGAAGTGAACATACTGAAAATTCGCCCAGAAATTCAATAAAAATCTAGAGAGAGAGAGTTGGTGTTTGTATAATTTAATTTCCTTTCACACTGGACAGAAAAAAAAATCTACTCTGAATATTTTTACTTTTTCATTCCGTTGCTGTCCCTAAGAAAAGTACTTTTTTCCTTTTCTTAGAATAAAAGAATCGGAAAAGGTAAAGTTGAAAGCCATTTTCGAGTATGAACCTTTTTTTAAAAGAATTTTTTTTTTCATTTTGGTCAGATTATTTTTTTGTATGGAAGTGCAGAAAATTCTGAATTACCTATTCCCTATCAAAAGATTAATATTAAATTTAACTCTTAAATTCAGGGATACAACGAAAGTTCACACGTAGCTGCTGACGTGTCAGTCGAGAGGTCAGTCGTAATAGTAGTGAAGAATGAGGAATGGCAGATGAAGAATTCTGGTAACAGTGATGGATTTTCGAGGAAGTCTTATACTGCGATTGCTATAGGCAGCTTCACAAAAACAGTTCCTATTCTCGCTCTCAGCTGTATCAATGTCAATTGATATATTCCCGCCGTTTGTCTGACTATCCATTCTGACGGCGCGTGAATGAATTGTGATTTTCACGAAGGTAACTTTGTAAATTATCACGAGTTTCCAATTTCCCTTAGAACATTCGATTTTTATTACCCTGAGACAGACACAGAGTCACCATAAACAAGCTCAAAGTCAAGGTTTATCAAAAAAAAAGGTCGAGTCCCAAGACCTCATTGTGTTTGCTATCAGGGGTATACTCGGTATAGGCTTGCATTTTTCACAAGTTCTTAAACAGAGTTTGAGGAATAATGAAAATACCATGGCAAAAATGGTAAGTATAATTAAAGAATCAGCTAACAGGAAAAGCAAAATGTTAAGAACAAAAAAAAAAAACACACTCCAAATCAACACTAGAAGTGATGAAAAGTAAAGAAATAAGAATATAAAGTCTAAGATAAAATTGAAAATGCAGACTTTGATGACATTAAATTTTAATTAGGTTACATTTCTACCGGTTATCTCCTAGTTGGTGTTTTTTTGTTTTTTGAGGGGGGGGCATTCTTAAATAAAAATTTATTCATTATTAACTGTCAATTTTCATGTCATTACTATTGTTAGCATTTAATCACCAAGGCAGAGAAGACAAATTGAAACAGCAGTCATAAAGGAAAATATTCAAGAGAGGAAATGTTTAGAAGTACAAGGAATAAAATTAAAAATATAGAATTTAACAAACTCATTAAAAAAAAAAAAAGTCAGACATGAAGAAAAAAAAAAAAAGAAAGGAGGATAACTTGGAAAGAGTCGAAGCTTGAAACATACTAGGTCCACAACCAGCATAGCTAAATAGAAGTTGCTTGCAATTAAAAGACAGAAAGGGTAAGGTTAGCAAATGTAGAGACAAGATGCTATGAGAAAAACTGAAAAATACTGCACAAACCTGGGTGCTTGAAAAATGAATATGGTACTACAGTCATTTTCGTGTACGGACGCGAAATCTGGAAATTGACAAAATCGTTTAAAAACAAATTTGGGAAGATCAATGGAAAGAGCAACGCTAGGGACAATTCTAAAACATAGGAAAAAAAAATTAACATCATAGCGATTAAGCATAAAAAAAGAGAAATGTTAACAGGTGGAGTGAAAGGTTACTTGATTAGTGCTTAATGGGTAGAAAATGCAATAGGAAAAAACTTGAAAGAAAATGGAGAGATAAAATAAGTATGCTAGGGAAAAATTTTTTGCATTCAGTGGACAAGTGGTTAACGATTATATATAAACAACCAACTTCAATTCATGCCTACTTAACTACAATACTAAATGTCCACACAAATACAAAATAGACATAATATATAATTTAATTAGAGTACAATTAATATCCTCTACACGCACAGTTTAATGAAATGAAACAAGTATCAACAACACTATCTCCAACCGCACAATTGAACAACAAATTAAACTAACATTAGAAAAAAAAAAAAAAAAAAAAAAAAAAAAAAATTTACAAGGACCAACGAGACAGTAATCACCAACTGGATGAAAAAAATGGGGGAAAAAAATCTACAGATACATATATAACAAAACCACAAAGATAAATTAGACTCATTACTAAAAAATCTAATACAAGCACCAACAACACAAAAATAAGCAATACTTCAACAAACTAATGTCTATGAATTCGTTTGCCCACTTGGAAAATGCCTTTCCAATAATAAAAATAACAAATCAAACAACAGTAACACATACATTGGTTGCATAACCACTACATTATTACGCCGATTAACCTGCCGTCGATAATAGTTAAATTAGTCGCATATCACCAACTAACACAACAACAAAACACTAAAAAATACAACAGATCGTTATCAGTAACTGAAAAATACGATATCACATAAAATGACCACAAATACTAGAAGCTAAATATATCAAATGAATGTCATGCCAACACGCAATGAGAAAACATCTCATTTGAAAATGAGGAAACCGATAGCACACAGAAAAAAAAAAGAATAATGGCTTATGAAAGCTCAAACCCTGGACAATTTATATTTAAGTATGTATCGAGAATCGGGAAAAATGCCCAGGATATAAAGAAAAAATGAGTATAAAAATCTTTAACAGAATTTTCACTGTGTTTGTGTGTGTTTAATAGTTATAAATAGACGGTCGTTACAAAAAAAAATATGCAAACGTGTTAATGAGTGAATAGTGATATGGGAATATAAAGAGGACAGTTTTAGAACATAATTGTTAACACGTGTATATTTTCTCATAAATATGTATGTGTCATTTTTGACAATAAAATATTTACGTAAACTATTAAATAATGAATATTTATTTTCTCTGTATAGTCGGAGTCTCGTATCCGAGTATACCTGCCAGTTAAGGTAGCAATCTAACCCATGTTGCAAGCGCCTGCTCAGACACATTTGTGTTTGTTTAACACGCACAGAGCCAACCTGTGGTATATACTGTAACTATACTGAGCGAATCTTAGTTACACCTTCTCGGATAGAGCATATACTCTTGAAAGATCAATAGTTTAATAAAAGCAATATACTTAAGTCCTCGATCACGAAGACTTGTCACTTCTCTGTAGATAAACATTTATATGTGCGTGTGTAAATCTTAAATCAGATCTTTTTTTGTCACATATTAGAGTCAGACATAATTTCTAAATAGGATCCATAGAGTTAATCTAGTTCAGTGGTCCCCAAACATTGGGAGGGGGGATTTTCGGAATTAAAATTTGCTTGCACCTCACCAAATTTTATGTGATAAAAAGTACATTTAAAAATAAAATAATAAAAAAAAAAAAAAATAAATAAAAACAGAGAGAGGGTTAAAAGGAGATAACCACAGATTCAAAGCCAAAACATTACCATTGATAACTCTCTCCTCCAATTCGCGCACCCTAATTACTTGATATAATGCAAAAATATCACAATAATAAAATCGCTCAATAATTATTTATACTAGGACTCATGCACGGATTATAAGTAATCAATAATATTTTTAATTTTTGAAATCATTTATTTTTGGCATATGAATTTTTTGAAACTGTTTTAAAATCTGTCTTTCAATCATTCTGCCTCACCTGCTACCCTCTTCCGCAGCACCTACGAGGCGCGCCGCATTGTTTGGGAACCACTGCCCTAGTTGATAGCATTATTAGACCTACATACTCACTACCCAAACAAAAATAAAATGTTCAAATATATCTTCTGGATCTTATATGCAAAACTGAGGTAAAACACGAAAATACACAATTTTATTCTGTCCTATATGGCGGCCTGATTACCATGAGGCCGCCATCATTTACAGTCAAATACTTCATGTAAATACAAACCGATTGATACAGAAGTAACATTTGGATGAATAAAAATGTTTTATTCATGAAAAAATGTTAGTGGATGGAATTAAATTTCCTCGATTTTGAATGTCCATGTACAGTTATGATCTTATGGGCGTTTGTGAAACTTCGTTCCTACGCAACCAAACTCCTGCCAACGGTCATGCGCGTGTATTTCTGTATAAAGTTTCTAGAAACTTGCTAGTTACATATCGATACATTTAAAAAGAGAAACGAGGAGATATTTACAAAACGCCACTTCAAAGACAGAAGAAAATTATGCTGTTTTGACCGTGAAAACGAACTATATACTACAGTAAATGGACTTGTCGGTTACCCCACATCGTTTCGGCAGTTTTTCCAAGAATTTGATAAAGAGCACTGTCAAGCAGCTATAAAAACTAGACACTTCCTGTTTTTCTCTTATCTCTCTTTTTCTCCCAGCATGCTTTAGTTAAAATACCATAGGGATAGCTTTCCCCTTCGTAACTTGCGCGCACACACGCCTAATTCTTAACTTTCAATATATTCTTTATTTTCCGTGCATATTCGAGTATTTTCTCTCTTTACTCGGTTATATATTTAAAAAAAATATCACCTTGCTGAAATTGTTGTCTCATTTTCTTACACACGTCATTTACATGTGCAAAATATTGTTGCCACTGCTTTTACTCTAACTAGAAGTAGTGCCTACAACAGACTATATACTATAGTAAACGAATTACATACTACAGATGAGTAAAAATAGATGTTAATAGATGAACTATGTGTATCTTATTTTGTCTCAACTATGATGGATCCGGTCGGGATCAATCAAATAAACAAGCACATTAAAAAAGGTAGCTTGTTATTTCTTTTTTTCTTCTTCATGTACTATGCACATTTAGAGACATTTATTTTTTCTGAAAGGCAATCTTGTGTCTGTACAGATATGCTTAAATGAATCTTCACTCAAGTAGAAATACTTGGATATATTTGTGTTCAAGAATGTCGTGTTCTCTCTCTCTCTCTCTGCTAAAGAAGTCACTCTTCAAATAACAGCGACATTCATAAATGTGTTACAGAGAATTTAATAAGCAATAAAATATGTGAACAAGTCATTGGCAAATTTCTTTTATGTGACAAGTCCCTTCAGAACTTTTAAGGTCATGACTCTCGACAACTTCCTATTTTTTGTTGCTTTAAGTAATTTTTTACCTTTTATCCCTGTTCTGGGTCTGCATTCATTCACACAAACCTGTGAAGTCGGTTACTTGTCAGTCCCCTTTGTGTTCATTATCTTCAGCAACAGTTTTGGTTTGCCTAGGGAAAAATATCTAATTTTAAAAGGTTAAATGCTGTTTATGTGTAAAGGGCGACTAGTATTAACAGTACTTCTGTGGTCATAGAGAAATAAACAAATAAAAATAAATAACAAGATGAATATCTAAAAACAGATAATAAAAATCGCCAGGTAGGCAAAGCCATAGTTCGACCAACCAATCAGAAAGCTTTCAAAACCGGGATGTAAGAAAAAAAAATAAAATTATCCCATTTCTAAAAGTAGTTCGATCAACTAATCAGAAAAACTTTCATAACCAGGATAAAGGACGCGAGTCAATGAGAAGCAGTTCGCCCTGCCGAAACGGATCTATAAATGTGTATATAAAGAGATAGAAAATCAACCAAAATCAGAGTGTGTGTGTATATATATATATATATATATATATATAGTGTATCGCAAAAAAGTGAGTACACCCCTCACATTTCTTCAAATATTTAAGTATATCTCTTCATGGGACAACACTGACAAAATGATACTTTGACAATGAAAAGTAGCCTGTCTGCAGCATATATATAACAGTGTTAATTTATTTTTCCCTCAAAATATAGCCATTAAAAGCTAAATCCCTGGCAACAAAAGTGAGTACACCCCTAAATGTCTAAATTGAGTACTGCTAATGCTGAAACTGAGCTGCAACACAGTGGCTAAGATCATCCAGCATCTTAAAAGAGCAGGGTCTACTCAGAACAGGCCTCGGGTAGGTCGTCCAAAGAAGCTGAGCGCACGTGCTGAGTGTCACATCCAAATGCTTTCTTTGAAAGATCGGCGTAGGAGTGCTATTAGCATTGCTGCAGAGATTAAAGAGATTGGGATTCAGCCTGTTAGTGTTCAGACCATACGCCGCACACTACATCAAATTGGTGTGCATGGCTGTCACCCCAGGAGGAAGCCTCTTCTGAAGGCAATACACAAGAAGTCTTCAGCAAACTGCTTGCGGGCTATGTCAACAAAGCCCATAGATTACTGGAACCATGTCCTATGGTCTGATGAGACGAAATTTAATTTGTTTGGTTCTGATGGCCTTAAGCATGTGTGGCGGCGACCAGGTGAGGAGTACAAAGATAAGTGTGTCATGCCTACAGTCAAGCATGGTGGTGGGAATGTCATGAGTGCTGCAGGTATTGGAGAGTTACATTTCATTGAGGGAAACATGAACTCCAACATATACTGTGAAATACTGCAGCAGAGCATGATCCCCTCCCTCCAGAAACTGGGTCGCAGAGCAGTGTTCCAGCATGACAATGACCCCAAACACACATCCAAGACAACCACTGCTTTACTGAAGAGGCTGAGGGTAAAAGGTGATGGACTGGCCAAGCATGTCTCCAGACTTGAACCCAATAGAACATCTTTGGGCCATCCTCAAGCAGAAGGTGGAGGTGCGCAGAGTCTCAAATATCCGCCAGCTCCATGACGTCGTCATTGAGGAATGGAAGAGCATTCCAGTGACTACCTGTGAAGCTCTGGTAAACTCCATGCCCAGGAGAGTAAAGGCAGTTTTGGATAATGATGGTGGCCACACAAAATATTGACAGTTGACATGTTTATGTTAATATTGACAACTTTTCCTAAGGGGTGTACTCACTTTTGTTGCCAGGGATTTAGCTTTTAATGGCTTATATTTTGAGGAGGGAAAAATAAATTAACTCTGTTATATATGCTGCAGACAGGCTACTTTTTCCTTGTGTCAAAGTGTCATTTTGTCAAGTAATTGTCCCATGAAGAGATATACTATATATATATATATATATATATATATATATATATATATATATATATATATATACACACACTTCCTCCAGGACTCTTTCCCCTCTCTATTTCACTTATGTGCCAGGTCTTTTACACTTGGAACTTTCACCTTATCGTTCCATCTATTAAAGAATTACTTTTCTAGTTAAAACGCACTGTGCATTTTTAATCTTTATACAGAGTTAATATACATCCAAATCAATGATACCAATGTATGGTGTGGACGGACGTTATTGTAAGATAACTCATTCGCAACTGATAACCTCAAGCGCCATACCTCTACTGATCGATATTTAGAGACGATAAACTGAACATTTTAGAAAGACACGCCCTTTCTCCCATTAGCAATAAATTTCCATAAAAATTAGAAGAAAAAAAATGTGTAAATGTTAGATTCTTTAAAAATACACAGTTGTCCGTAAACAAAGAACACAAAAGTCGCATACACGTAAAAAGAGTTACAATTGATAAAAAGGTTAAGTAACTGATCGCCAGTCACAATGAAAAATGTCCACGCTTCATACTGATGTTATTCTTTTATTTAGGAAAGACACCGTGAAAACTAGAAACAGTTATGTCTTAGTGGCTTGGGGTGAGTGAACTCGATTAAAAAAAATAAGAAGAAAAAGATGAAATGGATAAAAAAATACATTTCAAAGAAATATACAAACAAGGAAAAGAAACAATAACAATTTGAAACAAACTTAAAATGATGAAGGGACTCATGGTGTATTAGAGAAGAATTTCAGGCTTAGCAGATAATTACCGTGTTGCCTTTTTAACCGGCAGTCACTAAAGAACTGTGATGGTCCGGTTCCTTGTACCACGGTGATAGTCCAAGGTAGAACCAATAAAGAAGAACTCGAAGGCGGATATGGAATAACACAGATATATTACAAACAGGAATATATAGAGAGAGATAGAAAAGTGTTAGTACGAACAATCAGGTTTAATAGTAAGTGTCTGAACACGACTGTTCCGGACTGCCTCTGACTCGACTGACGGACTTCACTCCAGACTGAACTCAGGCTTCAGACGGAACAGTATTTAGTCCCCCCCCCACGAGGGCATCATGTGGCACAAGGCCGGTTTAACGTGGGATCTCCGAGCCCGCAGGAAATATAAAAAATATGCCCTTTGAACCCGTATAAACGGGTTCAGGGTCGGTTTACCTCCCCGAAAGAAACTCCGCCCTTCGGCGTAGCCTCGTTCGGGTTCCTCCCCGCCCGAAGGCAGAGAGTTCAGCCGGTCGTCCGACTTCAGACAGAACTCCCTGCTTCCTCTTGAGGGGCAGTATTTATTACGTATGGACTAGTCCATTATGTTATTATGGGTAAGGTCCCATGACAAGAACAGGTGGTAGTTTCCTTACCCCTACACAGCTACATGGTAGCAGACTCTCAAAAATTATATTTTAAAAAGATTTAAATTTTTACCCCCGGGAACATTTCAGTTGTGTACCTAGCGTACTTTCCCGCGTGTTAAGTCAACACAGGAAGGCCAGACGAGAGTAGACCCTGTCTGCCGCAATTCAGACAATATCAGAACAATATGAAAAATCAGCATAAGCAGGACTTATCTATGATACGGGGCCCTCACACTGTAACATCTCAATTTTCATGAGGTAGTATTCATATAAAAATACAAATTTTATTGTAACCTAATTATGTACAATAATGGATCATATGCAATACAGGTGAACAATTCAGCTAGAAAAATTAAAAATAAATACAATGTCTCTAAATACAAATTAGAGACATCATTCATCTTAAATCAAGTTTTGCGGCAATTTTTAACACCAACTTGAGATTTTTCTGGTTAAAAATTTGAATAATTCTAATTTTTAAATTCAACAAAATAGCTAAAAAATAGTAAATTACAGTGTTTTTTTTTTTTTTTTTTTTTTCCGACACTTATTACGGGTAAAACAAATTCACGAATTAGGACGGAAAAAAAAAGAGAAAAAAAAAAGAGACCCCAGAATGACATCAAAATCTGCGAAGATTTTTCATCTTATCATTAATAATAGTCACTTATAGTCTGTTGTGCTTAGTCTGTAACATATATAGACATAGGTAGAAAAAAAGCAAACGTTGATCAGATAGCAAGGGTTACAAAACATTGCCCAGGATCCCAGCTTTTTCGGGGAAGGTAGTACACGCCGACCCTGCACATAAGAATTGTTGGCAGAATAATAACAGAACAGTTGAAATTATGAACTGAAAACGTGATTCATTCAGTTTCTCGGCAATTATTAATAACTTCAAATAATTAGGTTTGCTGACGTGTTTATCAGATGAGCTATGCGTGTGTGGACCAAAACGGATGAGAGACGCCGTCTTAGGTCTCTGGGGCTTAGCGAATAATTAGACCACGTCTTTCTCCCCCTACCTTATATATATTCTCTTTGGTTTTCCATTACTCTGGGCGAGACAGATTTTTTTTTTGTCTTTCCACCCACATGTGCGAGCAATTTCTATTCACTTCAATGCGCCCTTGCCCTCACCGGCCTCCGTGACTAACATCACGTCCGCCAATTCTTTTTTCTGTACTATTTATAATTTTCTTTCTTTTTTTTTCCCAGTGTATGTCCTTAATTTCAATGTCAAAAATATGCCTTTAAAAGACACGCGTGTTCACTTAGATGTCTGCGATCCTTTCAAAACATGTACACCCTTCCTTACGAAAGCATCTTTGAATGCCCTTTCTCCACCCGAGTTTCAACAAAATCTACAATACATGATTTCTTAAAAACAATTGTTACCACTCGTACATGCAAATATACTTTGGAATTTAAAAGTTAAATTTATTTTTTTTCTGTATGTCCTTGTCGCTGCTGATAACAGTCATGAATAGATTGTCGTCTCGAGTTTGTTAAACACGGTTTTGATTCACACGAGTTATGCCAAGAGAAGCAAATGCGACAAGACAAAACATCAAAACTGTAAAAGGAATTGCCATTTTCATTAAATAGTACATAAATTTAGAATCTTCCAGGCTTCGTATACCATGTTTTACAGGTCTGGGTTAGTGTCCCAATAAGCGCTCAACGCAAGAGTTCTTGAAAGTACATCTGTTCATCGTGATGGATGAAAATTCTAGGTCTGCTCGATGATGATAAAACGTATTCAGTTTGGTTTTCGAGGCATTGGATGTGATCAGCCATTTTCCAAACTTATATGATAAAGCTGGATCAGAGGAGAGATCAGATGCCAGACTTTGATCATGTAGGGTTTTACCGTTGTATCACCAACACAGATATTCACAAATGATCGGAGTATACTCGTAGGCAGATAATTTACGTGAAGTAGAAAGAGGGATGGACCGAGAAGTGAGCCTTGGGGGACGCCTGTGTTGATCGCTTGAGCCTCAGAGGACTAGCCTTTAACAACTACCTTCAGGGATCTACCCCTTAGGAAAGATTTGATAACCGAGAAGATTCTTCTAGTGATTTCCATAGCTAGAGAGTTTGTACAGTAATCCTCTATGCCACACCTTGTCAATGGCCATTGAAATATTTAATGCGATATAATTGTTACCCAGTGCCTCACTGATTCTATCAGTAATGACTGGATATCAGCATTGGACTGAGCCGATCGAAATTCGTATTGCTTGTCGCTCAAGAGCTTGTCCCTATTAAGGTGATCAACAGCGTTCTTGTTTATTATAGATTTAAAAGTTTGCTTATGATACTGAGGAGGCTGATGAGTCTATAATGAGACGAGGGTGAGCGCTCATTCGCACTCTTGACACCTTCCACAGATTTGGGAAAGATTTCTCCTTCAAGCGACGGTTAAATAGTTTCACCAAGATCGGGGATAACTCAGGGTTAATATTCTTAAGGACAGCCACTAGGATTTTATTTGGACCGGTAGCTTTCTTAGGGTCAAGACTTTTGTTAAGTCTTGAGACTTCGGGAGCTGTGATAAAAATATTACTGAGGTTGTATTCAGTAAAGTCATCTAGCGTTGAGTTAGAGGCTCTTTTTAATCTGGATCCATAATTTTAATTACTGTAAGAACAAACACTGAAGCAACAACAAATGTGTTTCAGTCACGAAAATGTTTTATATAACAACTAAAAAAAAACACAAAAAACAAAAAAACAAAAACAAAACAAAAAAACTCTTTACAAAAATGTACGTGATACATTTTTCCTATCGGATTTCGCAAAAATGGCGAAATTTATCTCAATTGATTTGTTTCCTTAGGAATCAATCTATCATTTTTAAAAATATCAGAATTATACGTCAAACCGAAGTTTCGCTATCATACCAACAGCCCCTCGCGCGTACGTATTCCCAAGTACATTCACACATTATAAAAAGTGAGTGTGAACTTTTTAGAGTGATTGATAAAAGTTAGGTGATAAATTTAGGCAGGTGAAAAAGAGGTGCTATTTGTATTGACTGCTTCTTTCTCTGACGAAATTTCCTTTTGATAAATTTAGTTTTTAAACAAACACGGTATTTCCATCTGCTAAAGATACTATCTCAATAAGGAATGGATAAGATAGAGAATGTTTTTGCAATCTTCATCGCTTCCACGGAAATCAGAAATATTTTCTTGTTCCAGAAATGTCTCGCGATGAGGAATATTACTTCAGTTCTCACTCACCATGTTTTAAAATCTTCGAATTTAAACACCTGGATTCAAATGGAAACAGAAAATTCAGTAGTAAGTAGCAAATAGTAGTTATCCCCCCACACACACACTATAAAGATTTAAAATTAATTTAAAAAAAAAAAAAAAAAAATTCTTTCAAGTTTTTATTTTAGCTTTAATTTCATGCTAAAAGATTAAATTTAATATTTACAATTACTTAGCTGTATCTCAAAACTAATTTAAATTGTCTGGAATGAAGTTTCGTTTTGAAATCAATAACATTCACTGGTTTTAGTATCATTTTTAGTTCTGTCATCGCAATGTAATTCTCTTTATTAAAAAAAGTCTTTCAAAAATATACTTTTCTGAAACTTTGAGGAATATTAGCTGATTTAAAGTTTTATTCATTTGGTTTAAAACAAATTACTTCAAGTTTAAAATATCGCAAAAATGCATTTTTAACACGGCGGTAGCTGTTGATTTTAGGTGTTGACAACTTGAATGACAAACGGAAGCTTTTCTACGGTGGATATATCTGTAAAATATACCTGAGGAATATAACGTGAGTACCTATTTTAACTACCCAGTAATCATAAAAATTTAGGGAAATATTCTCCGTAATCTCAGGTTTTATTGTGAGGTGTTTAATATTAATTCTGTGCAGAAAAAGAGTTAACCCAATTTTTTTAAATCTATCGAAAATCTGACATGTGGGTAAAACAAATTGGGAAATGGTTTTATCTTTTTCTAGGGAAATTAGAAAAACATATCATTGGTGAGAATAGAGGCAGACGGGGATTATATTTTTGTTGGTGAAAACGAATTGAGAAATGATAACAGAGAATGAATCCGTTGGGAGGGTTAGGATTATGAAAATCGATCCTGTAGTAACAGGCAGGTGGTCTGGTTTGTGTTTTCGTTAAAACGGCGATCGGTCCAAGGATGAAGAACAGAATGCCTCTTTGTTGAGAATTTAGGTAAACAAATATATTTTCATTAACGAAAAAATTGGGAAATAATTTTATCTATTGCTCGGAAGGTTAAACTGAGAAGTAGTGGTCTGGTTTGTGTTCTCACTGGACAGCGGTAATAGCGGGGAAGTGGAAGAGAGTCAGAGAAATTAAATTAAATTTTAATGAGGAGAATAAAAGACGCCTTTCACCTACGCACTTTAAAAATTAGATTCGTCACAAAGACAGTTATGCCAGCCCTGGAAGGTGGGGAGAGTTAGAATACAGAGAAGGAGGGCGGAAAATGTAGAATTTACCCCTGCCTGTGTGGAGTGGTGGTGCGAGGTGTGAAGCAAAGACGGTTGGATTTAATAGAGGAGCAATCCGTGTGACTACTCCTAAGGAAGGTGAATATTTCCCCAAATATGGAAAGTTGATTAAGAAAGCAGAAATAGGGAACAAAGAGCCTTTATTGAGATTAATGTAAAAATTGAGGAATCACCGAATTCTCAGAACCCTTCGGCCCCACGCCAGTTTTGGGCCGAAGTACGTATAAGCAGACGACATTAGGGAGCTCAGAGACTTCGGCTGAGAAGCCGGGTCGAGTGCCTTTGGAATCCACATCAGCTGCCACCGGATTTCGCGATCCCAAGAACTTTGAACTTAGCTCCTCCAGAAGTTTACAAAAAGCCCAGCGTTACTATAGATATTGATTCAGGACGAAGTTAATTTTTTGTTGTACCAAAAGCTGTATAAACCAATTGAAGATTAACCCCATGAAATTTTCGTTTTATTTTTCGTCGTGAAGATATTTTTCTTCCTTAATGTAGCACCCGCCACGATTTGAACCAGCGCTGCGATTAAAACGACCTTCAATCTTCTACTCTCTTATCAAGAACACAACGTTGGTAGAACTGGTGTGGATCGAAGCGGCCAGCGACCAACAACCAGTTCGAACCAGCATCAGCATTGACCAGCTCAGAGTTAGGACAACGTTTTAAACACAGGGCTAAGACGCTGAGGACCGGACCAGTAAAGGTTGTTACACCACCGAGTGTAGGCGGCGGCCAAAAGGTGTTACATCAATTGGTGACCATGACCAATGATGTAACGTTATACTCGGAAAGAAATTTACAGACAATCTATCTCTAGTTGACCTTGTGTCTTATTAAGTAAAGTTCAGTAAATACTAAAAACAAAGAAGTGGCATAAGTAGAGCACAAAATGAACAAAAGTTATTAACGTCATTCTGTCAAAATGTGAATAAAGTAAATAAAATGAGATAAAAGAAAGATACAAAAATGAAAGAAAAATCTTTAAAGATTGACTTTAAGCAAGCGTCGGAATCTTTTTGGATTATTATTTAAAAGCTATTTCTGCAAAAGGATATTTCTCTCCAGCTTGTGAACGTCAAAGTTAAAAAAAATCTAATCGCTTTCAAAGTTAAAAAAAATCTAATCGCTTTCAAAGTGAAAAAAAACAAACTTCTATCAAGTTTAGAAAGACAAAAAAATTCAGACATTTTTACTATAAAATATTGTCGGGTTATTTCCGCCTAATTTCCAAAATCGCTACTAGGGGACGCTCTCCACTTCTATAAATACTCGACGATATCTTTTCTCGCCCTCTTTCTCATTTCTACGCTTAGACGTCAACAATCTAAACTTCTAGCAGAAGAACGTGATCCCTCTTTTGGGACACGCATGAACTTTACATGCACACCCACTATACATACTTTGGAACACAAACTTTCCACATTCATTTGTTACACACACATTATTGTCTGTCATTTGCAACCTTTTTATTGTTAATACATAATATATATTTAATTTGTTTATATATATATATATATATATATATATATATATAAGGTTCTTGTTTCTTTACATTTCTTTTAAGTGGATTCATACTCAGAGTCCGCCATGTTTGTTGTGGGCATTCCAGGAGACACACGTGTTCATCTCACAACTGTAATTTAGAAATTTAAATTTGATTCCAGTAATGACAATGCAAAGCTATAAATTCAGTATAGCTCAGTTTTCAACACAAATTGATTTCCAATATTTGCAAACATTTCAATAAACTCCTGAGATAATCAGAGATAATAGGTTTTGGTGCTAAAATGTTAAATAATTCAATCAGACGCCGATAGACGCATTCAATGCAGACACTAGAAAACGAAACTCGCACGTATAAACCTTAATAAACTTCAACCGTATTTTTCTTTGAGTTTTCATTTCCCAATTCTCATATTTCATTCAGTTTACATAATTTACTTCTTTCACCACACGACATAATGACGAAGACGAAAAGGGGATCTTTGACAAACTACTTTTAATGAATCAGAAAATAAAGTGTTTCGATTTCCTTTATCAAACTTATAAGTGAACTGCAATATGAAACTTAAACATCATTTACAATATAATTTTCTAAAGTAATATCTACAAAACCCAACATGGATCTCAAATGTTTAGTGTTGAACCTTGGCTACTGTACGAATATAATAATAATAAAAAAAAAAGGTGAAAAACGGAAAAACAGCCAAAGCGGCATGCAAAATATGTACAACATTTGGTGAAAGTGAAGTTAGTAAATGTATTGCTCAAAAGTGGTTCAGGAAATTTGTAACTGGAAATGAGTCACTCAGAAATTCACTTCGTTAACGAATCTCGGTTGATTTACAGGCAAATACTCAAGAGCGAGAGCCGGATGTGAACGGGACAAAACCCCGTCACAAAATGACCATTATCTTTCTTCACAAATGTTCCCGACACACGTGTTCCGGTCGAAAAATAAAATAATATTTAAAGTGTTCTATTTTTCGTCCAATAAAAATGCTTCCCTCCTAATTATACTCGCTTCGTTTTTCGAGCCTGTTAAGCCATAAAAAAACGCTATAAAAGGGGTCACACGGAAGTTCAACAAGCAGTCCACAGGTGGCCAGGGTAGAGACCTGTCACGGTCAGCCGCTGACAGCAGGGGAGCATCAACCACCGTCAACATGTGTGAACTACTATGAGAGATCGACCTAGATCCGAAGCCGGCTTATGAACTTTACCACAAGGTAGCTGTCCCGAACCCACACGTTACTGTTGAAATAAACCACGTAAATCTATTTCTGCTGTTGTCGTATTTCTTTCTTGCAACCATACGATTGTCTATAACACACACACATATACATATATATTATATATATATATATATATATATATATATATATAATCAACAACGTAACAATCAAAACGTGAGGAAAAAAAAACCTCCAGAGACAAATACCCTTGAAAATGACTATAGAAATGTCGAAAAACGTTTGGGACAATACAAATTACGGACAATTTTTATATTTCTTAACACCTACAAAACGGAAAAATATTAGAAGAAAGAAAGGTTGCTGCCAATATATATATATATACACAAAATAAAAAAATCGAGAAAGATCGGCGACAGTGTGCAGTAATTCGAGCTTTGCTTAATAAAGAAAGTTCTGTGGCGGCTGAATGGACATAGCACTATATATATATATATATATATATATATATATATATATATATTATATGTATTAGAGAGAAAGAGAATTAGTTAGAATTCCTTTACCACACAGACACCATATTGGTTCTTGAAAATGACTGCAATGGTCAAAAGTACTTGAATAAACCATTAAGAAAATATAAACTTTGGACAGTATATCCACAACTTCATGCACAATTAACAACTTATTCGAAAATTGTAAAAATACAGATAAAATAAAAAAAAAATGAAACAGACGATCCTTGTCTGTTCTTTTTCATTAAAATTGTTTGAATTGGATGAATTCTCGCTGACTTTGCGTACATATACACAAAAACACACACACATATATATATATATATATATAATACACGTGTGCGCTGAAAAAATTACTATTTGTCGGAGTTAACTCCTCCTTCAGTTCGTAACCCTTTCACCAGGGGTCTCTCTTTCCTGGCTATAAATAGCCAATGACCCTTCGCCTCGAACTCTTTTTTTCCTTCAGGCCTGTGCACCAACACCTCGAGGTAAATTTCTCTTATTCCTAGAGGATTTCAACTATCAACCTCGAAATGTAGTCGCCAACAAGGAATAGCGTGGAAACACGCTAAGCACAATTCACACACGCACGCACATACAGAATATTCACACACTTCGTCCTTTGTACTGTTTCCATGTATTGTAACTTGTTATTAATATATATTTGTATATACATATATTATCGGTCTTGTTTTGTGTGCTTTCTTTTCCTTCTTCTTTGGACTTAATCAAAGTCCAACCTTTTTATGTAGTTGGGCTCGGCGGGCAGGAGTATCTGAACCTTGCGTTTCTTCTACGTCTGACTTCTATCAACAACATAACAGCCACGCCATGAACCCTCAACAAACCGTAACCGCCACGGGCCTACCTACATATTTCATGATTAAAAAAAAAAAAAAAAATGACTGAAACTTCAAAATCTCTACGCTATTATTAAGAGGGAAGATCAAATTATTTTTTTTCATGCTATTTAGAGCTTTCACAATTTAAATCCAAAATATTTTCGTTTTTTTCTTTGCTATCCTATTGTCCGAAGATTAGTATCGGAAATTTATGAAGGAGTGAAATTATTTTACAAATGTTTTTGTTTATAAGAAATTGGTAAAATATTTTTTTTCTTTTAACTTTTTATTTTAATTAGAAAAGATTTTAATTGCTTTTATGAATAAAATATATTATTGTCGTAAGAAAAAAAATTTCGTTGATTTTTTATAAGAATTGTTATCATTTTTAAAAAAACTTTAATTTAGAATAATTTATAAAAAGTTTTAAATTTCTGTATTAATTTGCCCCGGTTAGTTGATATCGTTAGTAAGTTAAAACTATATTTACTGATCATAAATGGAAAAGCTTAATACAATTCATCAAACACCAATGTTTTAAAAAGAATTTTGTTTGTGGGTGTGTAAACCTGCCGATTTTTGTAAATACGGGCGTCCATACACGGCATTATCAGAAAACAAGAGCGATAACAATTGTAAATTTAAAGCCAAACTACTTAAAATTCAATAAAACACTAGATTACGGAAAATATTTTCATAAATTTTTAAGATTACTGGGTAATTAAAAAAAATATATAAAAATGGCGCTAATGTTATAGTCCTCAAGTACATTTTATGATTTTACATATATATTCACCTAACAGCTACTGCATTTAAAATGAAATGTATTTCTGCGATGTTTTAAACAAAGTAATATTTGTTTCAAACCAAATGAATTCAACTTTAAATCAGCTAATATTCCTCAAATAATGTTTAAAAAAAAAAAAAAAAAAAAAGTAAAAAAGCATTTTTATTTTTTAATGAAATGCGATGATAGCGAAAAATGACACTAAAATCAGTGAATGCTTTTGATCTAAAAACGAAAACTTATTCAAGATGATTGAAATTAGGTTTGAAATGGAGCAAAGTATTTTGTTTATTGGAAATATTAAATTTAATCCATTAGCTTGAAAACTAAAATAAAAGCTTCAAATTTTTCATTTTCAAAAATTCATTTTTAAACGTTAGGTATCGCGAATCTTTCGAAATATATATATATATATATATATATATATATATATATATATATATATATATATATATTTCAGCTATATGGATTAATATTATGACATTGATTACATGGTTTTTGCTATCATCAGAAAAAATTGTGATGATCGCAAATAGCGTGGAGCCCAGTGTCACAAACTCATATCTACATAACTGAATATGTTAGCTCTATCACTGATATTGAGCGCTTTCTACAAAGTACTGCGTGTATATATATATATATATATATATATATATATATATATATATATATACACAAAAACACCCCCTGATGTTAGCGAAACAAGAGCCGTGTATTTAAATATAGAGTGACGAGAATATAACTAAACCTCAAGATCTGAGGGGGTGAAACCGCAGTAGTTTGGTAAGGTTGCTATATTTTTTTACGTTAATATTTAAGAATATTGCTCTACAGACGACAATGTGTTGAACACTTTCTAAAATGTACTGGAATTGGTCGATTTCGGACTAGACTTTATCTCAGAGTTGATTTATATAAGAAGAAATTTTATATATATATATATATATATATATATATATATATATATATATATATATGTGTGTGTGTGTGTGTGTGTGTGTAAAAAAGGCAAGTAAAAAGAAATGCGTTATCACGCTAAAATAAAAAAAAATTGTGGTCATTCAGGACTGCAGTACAAATTGTTACATTAACAGAATGCAATGTTAGCTTCAGGGCGTAGTACAGAATGATAATGGAAATAGGACATACATAAAGTTATAAGCCACTTGAAAACCCACTACTAAACCTCTTCACGTGCAAATATGTCATGTTAAATAGACAAAACACAGATTGTAGATCACTTTGTTAGTTTAGTAAATTCAAGCTTCACTGGGTATCCAACCAGTTTACCCTGTGCCTCTGTCGCTGTTTCTCTATGTATTATTATTACTACTTTAAAATTGTAGGTTACATCTACTTTATTCTTAAATATGTTATATTCTGTTTGGATGAGGTGGTGTTGAAAAGTACTTAGCCGGACCAAGTTTCCAAAATCAGTCTTTTTTTTTTGTGTAAAAAACAAACAAACGACGCATGCAACTACTGTATTGTTCTCTACAAACAAAGTCAGATATAACAACAAAAACAAAGCATTTAAAAGACTACGTTCAGTGTGAAATTGGTTGTATTCCGTCATTCTTTAAGATTCAACAATTTCTCACATAATTCAAAATGGTGTCTCCCCGCGGGCTACGGGTGGGTGGAAGCGCACTTTAGAACAAACTGAAACCTGCACCGCGTTTTAATCATTGGAATGCATGATTTTTGGCGTTGATATTTGACGTGTCAACTGTGATTTATTTTGTGTTTAGTTTTCAATAATTTGACTGAGGTTCACCATCGGAATGGTGTCAATGCGTTGGTGTTTAACTGAAAAAAGTAATTATAGTGGAAAGTGAGAGAAAGGAGAGAAAAGAGATAGGAAAAGGGTGATAGAGAGAACGAAAAGAATCTTTTCTAAATTAAACTTCCAGTGCATCACCAACAGTGTAGTATAGTGGAGTGCTGTTGGTCGCTGTAGAGCCAACCTTCAGAAATGAGGATATGCCACTGATGATGATCCTAACTGCCAATGCGGGCAATTGCAAACTATGGAACATCATGTTTGCCACAATCTTGAAAATTCATGCACACTTAACGACCTTGAAACCAGAAAACCCCAGGCAAGGCTGTGTGTGCAACAATGAGTGGGTGTGGTGACTCGATAAGAAAAATATCAACGGAGTTTTGTTTCATAATAAAAAATCAATTTAAAAGTTAATACTGTGCGGGAAAAAAAGAGCCAAGGTAACCGCAAATTACGTTAAAGTGTTAACAGAATTCTTGATAGAAACTACATTTTGCAGTAGAAAAATAACTGTCCTCTGATGGTATGTAGTTAACATGTCAGACTATCACACATGATTTTTGCAATTTGTTATACAGAAAGAGGTCAACAAACCTCAGTTTAGGATTAAAATAGTTAAATGCAAAAAGTTGAAAATAGTTTTTTTTTCCAATTTTGTTTGTAAAACATTGTACGAGTCTGATAAAAAGGCAGTCAAGTAGTCAACCGTTTGAAATGTACAAAATGGGCGCAAATCTGCAGGAAGTCGTAATGACTTTGCGAGGAAGGCATTCTTCTGTACTTTAAAGCTGTTTCAACAAGTCCCTTGATGTGATGGAGAAAACAAAAGACAGTTCCGGTGACTTCGAAGTCTGTTCAGAAATTCATTCAATCCTTTAGTTGAAGAGAGTTATCTAGTGTATAAGGTGTTAAACTAAAAGATGAAATGAACATCATGCTTCTCGGAGATCTCTACCTTTCATAGTTGTGAAATGATACTCGCCGAGCTGCTAGACAATCTCCTGCTTGATATCGAAGCATCTATTCAAGGTGAAACAAGCAATAAGGAATATGGGTTCATTTTCTGGATCCTCAAGGAGTCCAAGGAACCAGAACAGACCTTCAAATTGATTTAATGTTGGCACTTGCTGGGTAGGTCTAGCTCAATACGGCTACTGCAAAAGTATGGAAGAAGCGATGGAAAAAATTGTTAAACATTAAATTTTGGTTAGGAAGATGGATCCTCGCGGGCCACAAAATGTTTGCTTTCTATTCTCATAGACACCTCATAGAATGATGGGCATCAGGTTTTCTGATTCCATTAATTTCATGTCTTCGAAGGTTTTTCTTTTAGAAAGGTGGACAATCATTAGCTTTGCAGAATATCAAGGAACATCGTCTTGCATGAATGTACTATTTAACTGAAAGCTTAATTTACTTATAACTTGCATCATTTTGAAAAACGTCTCGTCCAAAAACCTTACAGTTCTTTACATTTATCCTGACAGCATCATCAATTTTGAAGAGACAAATCTAAACGAAACCATTACACCTCCACTGTTTTGTAAGCGGTGTTGCTTGGCTATTTCTATGAAAGATACAACTTCTACGCAAGCCATCAAATGTAACTATTGCAATGTCACGTGTCCTGTAACCTATTAAGGTTAGAGGGGTACAACATTTACTGCAGTTATAACAGCAATGGGGGGTCTCGAGTAATAATAGCCTGGCGGAGTCCATACCACTTCAGGCTGTTTTTTAGTTCAGAGCCCAGTAATTCCTGTCATTAACGCCTATAGCTGGTGTGAGGGAGAAGAGATCAAGTTACATCTATTTGGGTATTTGTGCGAAAGTAAATGCAACGGCCTAAACTAGAATTTGAACTGTTTGAAAAAATCAGTTTTCATGAACTTCTGGCCTAACTTATAAGTTTCCCTTTGTGATGCTTATTTAAAAAGGTGCGAGTTTGGTTTTATATCTTTAGACAATGTTTTTAAATTCTTTTTCTGGGCTCTCATTTAAAGAAAAAAAAAGCGTGCATGGAAAGTAAAAAAAAAACAAAAAAACTGGCTCTTGGATTTTTCACTTTTTATTTAAATATTGAAAACTATTGAATTTGAACAAATATCAAACATTAAGAGATTTTGTAAGTAAATATAGGAATTCTCTAATCTCCCTACAAAATTAATCATCCTAAAAATAAAAAAATAAATAAAAAACAGAAAAATAGATAAAGTTAAGAAACAACAAATAATTGATCAATTTCTCATAAAAAAAAATAAAAATATTTCAGAAAAAGTCGAAAATGCATTATTTTAGATTTGTTCCATTTTTTCACCTTTTTGTGGGATGTAAAATATCATTGCCAGCCATTGGCGAGCACACTAATACAACAGTATGACTTTTCAAGCTTCTGCCTAAAAAGGACCCAAAAAGTGATGTCTATTTGTCTCTATAGATTGAAATTCAAGTAGAAACAAACTACACGTCTTCGCTCACAAATCATATATACATAAATAAAAAATCTTGACATTTGCAATTACTTTGAAATTTATATTGACAGTTTGCCTCAAAATAAAATACGTTCATATTATATATATTTCAGTTTTATGTTCGTGTATTAAATGTCGACTGAAGTCATTTCAGCAAAAGCTTAGTCCAACACGGTTTGTTTCAAAGCCTTTCAAAGAATAGAAAAAGTTATTTGCACTTTTAGCTTCTCTCGTACGTTTTGATTAAATGGCGCGCCCGGAAAAATGATCCTTTCTTTAAATAAAAAAAAAAAAACAAAAAATAAAAAAACACGCAAAGCTCATTCATGAATCTGACCCCAATGCGCATAGTTTTTCCCCTTCAGCGAAATTTCAAAATTGTAAATTTTAAAGATTTTTTGCCTCTTAACATAAAATATATTTCCGCTGCAGTTTTCGAATTTCCTATCTGTTTCCGGTCTTGTCTAATTTTTTCTGTCGGAACTGCAACATAAAATTTGTTAACTTTTTTTGATGAACTAGCGAAACATCATTATTTTTAATCATTGAACACGTAGCTGAAATACCACTTCAGTATTCACCTGAATCGATTTTTGTTTAAATAAAAGATCTGACGAGGCCCCAATGTGCTTTTTCGGGAAAGTACGTACCATGATTTACTAAAATGAACATTTTTAAGGATTCATTTTCAGACCAAATTTCCCCGTCAAAATATTAATTTTCATTGGCTATATTAGGGATTGGTTTATTTTTGCAGTTGAAGGTGGTGCCGACTTAAGGACAATAGAGGTAAATAGCCAGAAATAGGCCCGTTGCTAGAGTGCTTTCAGTTGGAACGGGGGCTTTAAGTTTGGGGGCCGTTAGTTAGATTTTGCACACTAAGATTAGTTCACACCCCTTTCATGGAAACGGGGGTGGGGAACTTTTAGTAGACAGACCACTCCCCACCATGGGGACTGGCCTGATAATGTCAAACAGACAAGTTCATCAAGTGTTATATCCCCTGTTCAAGAACAAAGGATATAACACAATAAATGTAGGCGGCGGCAAGGACAAGTTTTTTTGCGGATTTTTTTTCCTCCTTTTTGTTCGTCTTTTTTTCAGACAATAAAAGACAAATGGGACAATAATTTATTTCTAGAACTGGATGCTGACCATACGTTCGTAAATTCCATTTTGCAAGATAAAATTTCTCCAGTAAATTCGGTTTCTGGTGAAACGTGACATGGATCATATGACGGGTTTCAGAATTTTCAGTTCTTGTAATAAATCATTTTTCCATTAACATTGATTATCTTGTCTAAAATGTCTTTTAACAAGAACAACGAGACAAGTTTAAGCACAAACAAAGGTCGTTTCTAGTAAAACCAATTCTGCTACATTCTAAATATTTCCCATGGCTTATAAATAACGTCCTTCAATTGATTGATGGTATCACTAATAAACAACCGAGCAAAGTTTAAAGACATTTCTCAGTCTTCCCTAATATTGCCCTACAAGTTGCACTGTGTACCTTATTAATCGATTGCCAATCGAATATGAAAACAAATTAGATTTTACGATGATTTTCTCTAATCATTTAAACCTATTTTACTCATGAAAAAGAGAAAATGAATATATATATATATATATATATATACACACACACACACAGAGGGTGCGATGGATAAATTGTCGTCTAAATTTCGCAAACCCCGACATCTCATTTAACTGATATATTTATCAAAATTACACAAAAATATCTTGAAATTTATTCAATAAAAATCACCAATCCCTATTGCAGACGCTTACTCAGGCGTATTTGTGTTTATTCATCATCCACAGAGCCCACCTGTGGTTTAAACTGCAACTATGCTGAGCAGACCTTGGTTACAGTTTCTGGGAAAGAGCGTGTTTTCTAGTGTGATCAACAATTTGAACACGGCCAACACACTCAAGCTCTCGCCCACAATGACACGTGACTTCGTGCTAGCACAGCTGCCGACGGCACCCAAGGGTTCCGTCTCACCCAATTTCACTCACTAGACTTGAGTCAATATATATATATATATATATATATATATATATATATATATATATATATATGACAAAAATGTAAATGGTAATGAGTAACGGCATGTCCCAGGCAAACAAAATTGAATAGGCTTCATGTTGAACAATAAAGTATTTATCAAAATTCGAACAAGATATTCAGAAGGATGTAGGATTTTATAACCGATTTCACAAAGCTTCACGGATATTCAATATACACACCACCTGTGACATGACAGGTCAAGTCGGTAGTTCAACTACTTCCAAAAACCGTAATGGTGACAAACACCTTGCCCCAAATAACTAAATTTCATCAGTAATGTAACATATGCGGAAAATAGTTCACCGCAAAAATTCCAAATTCATTTTGTTTCTCGTCGAGAAATGACACGCGTGTCCGAAAATTTTGATTTTTAATATATTTTCTCATCATGCTTCTATTTCTTCTAAAAGGCATAATAATAATCATAATAATAAATAAATATTTTTATTATCATAATTGTTTTTTTATCTCTCGAATTTCTTTCATCGGCCTTCTATATACACACACACATATATATATATTAATTCACTTTATATATATATATTAATTCACTTATCCATTAGAATGAATCTAGAAAGAAATCTTGAAATTTAAGATTCCTATCAAAGCGAAAGGAGCTATTTGATCGGCAAGGGTGGGCATGTGCAACAATGGAGCGGGTGGGTGGGTGCTGAAAGTTTCTCAATCCAACAAATATGGGGAAAAATCTGATGTCTAGTCAGATTTTGAGAAGTAGATCGGACTGAAAAACTTGTAATTTTCATCCATGCAATGATGCTTTCAACAAAAATCGAAACAATTTAAGTCGCACAAAAACAACTCGTGAGTATTTCTCTTTGCATATTGAGCCAAACTTTGGATAAACCAGGCAATTATGTGATTAACATCTCTTCAGACGGTTGCAATCAAACATATCGTCGAGGAGCATTCTTGGGGGGGAAGGAAAAACTGAATCTTGAATAACCAATTCTACCTTTTCTCGTACATTAAGAGAACAGTTGAAAAACCGAGTTTAGGTTTATTGAAACTGAAAATTTGAAATCGTTAAGATCTGAAGAGGAACCGAAGCGTTTTTTTAAAGAGTTGAAGTTATTTGTGTCAGTTCATTATCTAGTAAATTGTACCGTTAATAATTGACCAGTTGAAAAGTGCAAATCGTTGAAATTTGAGGAAAGAAGTCGTGTAAGAGAAAGAAAGATATGCAACTGGTCGACTAACATTTCCTGATTAAAGCAGTAATAAATCATCTAGCCTCAAATAACAGCCATGGCAGTGTGTCACAGCGGTTTAATTTTATACTGGAAAAGAACCTTTGTGATATCATGGAATTGGAGTACAACTTGATGTTATTTAATCTCAACTACGCATGAAGGTCTTGCGTGGGGATATTTATGCTCAATGATGTACAGAAAATGAAATTCGATAAATTAAATTCCTTATAATTGAGCATCTTAAAAATTTCATTTTGGTATAAAAGAATTAAACGATAAAAATGTAAATATTTCCTAACATGCAAACTTCAAACTTTATATATTAGATTCTTTTTATTTTGCAATATATGAGTTTTACGGCCGAGACTAGTTATCGATTGCTTCGCTTTCCTTTGTTTCGTTTCACTTATTTTTTTATACAAGAAGAGTGAATTTAAATGAATTCACTCTGGCCAATTAGATGTCGGCACCGATAAACCTCATTTTTCAACCAATCAGCATTCACTGCGCCTGGTTTGCCTTATCCACAACATACAAACAGGATTTCAAGTTAAAATACTGTCAGAGCCTTCCATTTCCAAGCAACTACATCGAATATTAATACGCGATATGTTCACTGGCCTGTGTTTGAACCCTCGGATGTTGGTTTTCATTTGATTTAATTTAAACGATTAAAGACAATATGTGATTCTTATATTTCCTTTCTCTTTAGTCTTATTTTTTCCTTTTCACTTTTTCTCATTTATAGTTGCATTTGATATTACGTGCATATTCTTATGATTTTTTTCAAAGCTCTTTATTATATAATAAAACTTGTCTAATGATTTCGCAGGATTTGTTCAAACTGACCAAAACACCATGCATTCAACTCTCTTATGCGTTTCCGTCTATCAACAATGACCTACAGTCTGTTGTTAAGTGGGGGAAAGAATGGCTTCTTAATTTATTGTCTTCAAAACAAAACCACTCCCTATTAATTAACTGAGAGACTAATTTTGCCTACCATCAGCATGGCCGATGGCTGACCTCGAGGAAAGCGAGTCGTTACGCCTTCTCGGGCTAACATTCTCTGCTGACATGAAGTGGAACAATTATATTGAATCCATTAGGTCAGCTGCTAAGAAAGTTAGTTCACTGTATCATGCTAGACAATTTTTCTCTCCAGAATCTATCTAACATAATTATAAGTCTATCATTCATCCATGCTTTGAGTATCGCTGCCATATATGGTCCGGTGCTCCCGCTATATATTTGGAAATTTTTGATAAAACCCAAAACGAATCGGCAATATTATTGGTCTTAATCTGGCGTCTCGGCTTCAGTCACTTTCCCACCGACGTAAAGTTGTTTTCTTGTGCCTTTTCTATAAATACCTTCATGATAATTGTTCAGATGAGCTCTTTACTATGGTAACTAGTCTTTATGATTTTAAGCGCAGTACTAGATTGGCAACTAGGTCTCATCAATTTACAGTTGAATTGGTTAGATGTAACCGTAAGTTCTCTGCTAAGTTTCTTTTCTCGCACTTTCGCTTGTGGAACTCTTCCGGTTGTATGCTTTTCCGTTAACTTTAATCTTCAAAAATTTAAATGTAATATCAATCATTATCTACTGCCTTCCTGATTACTCTTCTAGTGTTCTTTCTTCTTAATAATGTTTCTACTTTCTAATTCCTTCAAACCCAGTAATCCCTTGTGTCTTAGTGACTTTACTGCCTTGCATGAGATAAAAATTCGATTAAAAAAATGTATTTAACAAGGATATGTTCTTTTAAATGGACATTTTTCTTTTCCTCCACTTGGAAAACGATGACATTGTCATTCCGTTTAATAGTGATTTTGATTGACTTGCTTGTTTACTTGTTGCCTGGTAAAATAACAAACTTGGTTACGTGATCAACACTGTTGTTTCGTTAGATGGCAGGGTGATTCTCGAATTTCAGGGCGCGCAGGTGTAGGATATGTTAATTGATACCCGCTACTGATTTTGATATATGAACATATATCCTTCTGACTCTGAAGGAAATATTCCGTTACTTTTCTTCGATTTCAAAGCTGACAATTCCGGTTAGGACATTCAGTTTTCAGATTTCCTTCCCCAAAAAGATAATAAATTATGTCCGTTGTTAAATGAAGTGAGAGTTGTTTGTTTTTAAGAAGACCCGGTCAATCTTGTTAACTAAAGCGAATCAATTTTGATACAGACTATTTGTTCGTCTGGGTTGCTCTCCATTCAAAGAACATAGTCTTTCGTTATTTAGATATGTAGTAAGCTTACTTCGGCGCACATGAAAAGAACTAAACCAAAGTTTGCCACAAGGTCATGTGATAGAATAACTAACAGGAATCAAAGTTTCACTCTTGCGAAACAACTGACAGAGAATGCGAACATATTAAATCGGGAGGTTAGTGGATTATGTAGTGGGGACAAAGAAGGCTAGGAGATTGAATTTCAATAGCAATCGGTTTATTGATTATATATTTTTCATTTGCAGCATGTTTTCATTGAATAATTTGAAATTCATTTCAAGACAAAATTGCTGTGTTCATCTAAAAGTTAAAAATTTTTACTTGTGAAGTGAAGAACGCTTAATTGAGTACTGTGATTGGCTTTAATAACGCTTCAGGAAAAGGTAACTAAGTTATTGTGTTGTCGGGAGTTGTTTTTTTTTTTTTTTTAAGAAATTAGTATTAAAACTATTAGTATAAACCTCGATATCACTGCTAATAATGCCGGACAGGACAGTTAAAAACTTCCTAAAATTGTGGGTGATTATAGGCCTGGTTACATATATGGCACTATAAAAACACAAACAAAACTATTCTCTTCATCTTGTGTATCAATTAATAAAAATCATCAACCAACTTATCACACAATACATTCCCAGTAAATACAGCATAAAATCAATTCTTGGTGTAATTCAAATTAAAAAAAAAATGTGCGACACGAAAGAAAATGGCTTACATCCTGGTAAAAAGCGGGTTCGAACGGGTCTTGTGTAAAGTATCAAAAAAAAAAAAAAAAAAAAAAAGAATATGGCGGCTTTACGAGTCGTATATTTAAGAAACGATAGATCTCGAAGTCGGGTCCATCTTGCCAGAATTTTTTTTTTTTTTTTTTTATCTATGCAAATTTGATCTGTCACTCAAGCTACAAAAAGTACTTGACGAGGCGACATAGTAGTGCGATTTTGGTAGCGAGCAGGAGACACAGGTGGTGGATTGTTTGGCTTGCTCTACGCTGTTTGGTGACAAAAAAAAAAAAAAGATTATGGAGTTTTATTCCAAGCACGACGAAACTGACTACACAACATTTCTTGAATTTTGCAAACTTTCGTTGAAGGTAACGTTTTCATCGTTATTTTAAATGGAGAAAACGTTATCTTCAATGTTAGGCAATTTTCACTAAGGAAGATCATACGTGTAAAACACCTTTCTACTTTAGAAACAGGAATCGTTCAAATGAATAAATTAGAAACGAATCAGACACAGCAATGTATGTTAATCACATTCTCATCCGGAATAATATTTTTTTTATGGAAGGATCTGTAGCATCAAAATCTAAGGTAAGATTGACACTGGCCATGATAAACAAAAAGAAAGCGGCAACACTAGATGGGATTGTAACAGATATACTGTTGAACTTAGAGGATTTAGAGATCAATAAGATTACCGTAATAAATGAAATCTATGACAGCGGCGAAATGTCAGCATTCTGACTCTTTACAAGCTTCAATAATTTCCAACACAAAGACACAAGCTTCGATCCTTGCTATTATGCCTCAAGAATATTTGTGGAAATCAACCACAATGATTGCAACTTTTGTTTTAGTGTGGTAGTTTTTACAATAGTTTTTATTCCTTGTATCCATAATTTTTCCACCTTTCGCGAAATTCACCAGATCAAGAAAACCATGACTTGCTCGAGTGAAGAGAAGAATTCTTCGATGATTTCACCCTGACGGGTACACAACGTTAAACCAAAATGAACGACTGTATCTGGTAAATACCGACAAGTGAAAATAGTAAATTTGGGGCCGGCTTGGCTGTAGGAGTTATCGAATGTTTATCAATGGTGACAGACAATTGCCTCTGTCAGAGGCTAATTGAGAAGCATGCCATGAGAACATTTTTATAGACAGTGGGATCTTGTCCCCATTACCATTACTGGTTATGACAACCTTTGTAACATATAATAATATTATACATAGAAAACATTTTTTAAAATGATGTTCACCCTATACAAGAGTCACTCGAGGTAGAGGATTACTGATTAAGAGGCACCATCCCAAGCATATAATAATGCCACCAAGACACACATATATTTGACGTAACAAACAAAAAACTCTAGAAAGCAGTGGTACATAAACAAATACAAATATAACTGGGAAAAGAAAACTGAAATAAAAACAAATCAGCACTTATGCGTAAAAAATACTTTGAGATTATGAAGTCATTATTTATAATGCATAATAAAAATAATAACCTCTGCTACCTTTTTGACACTACAGTACCAATTGCGAAGTTATCAATTGATGAATAATAAACAAGAGTAGAAAAGGAAGAGTTGATAAATATAACTTTAGGTATGCAAAATAAATAAATAAATAAATAAATAAAAATGTAGTATTAGTTGTAATAAGAGATAAGATTTTATTTTATTTTTTTGTCTGGTAAAAACAACGTGGACTTGTTCTGCCTCAGTGCAGAAATTCTCTTGAATTTCTTGTTGGGGCGGAAACAGACATCCACCAAACCGTGATTCACGCTCCACAAATGCAAGAAAGAAAAGGCTCAATCTCTTATGAGGATAATATATATTTTTTTCTCTTTCACAAAGGATGGAAGTTTGCCAAATATCCCACAATATTTATAAGCAGCATTGAATCATCTGTGTCCATTATCTATATATATATATATATATATATATATATATATATATAAATAATAGATAGAGAGGTGTGTGCATGTGGAGAGAGAAAAAAGAAACAGACGCCTAAATGCAAACAAGACACTTTATTATGAATCTGTGGAGGAATTCCAAACGAACGTCGGAGTTATCAATGAGATGTAGCGTGTCTAGGACTCTCATCACATTTATTTAATTTTTGTTTAGGAACCCAAACTGATATAAAAACAAGGGACAAGGCAAAGGTTTCAATATATATATATATATATATATATATATATATATATATATATATATATATATATATATATATATATATATAAACTGTATTCAACAAAGCGTACAATAAAGAATATATACGAAAAAGAAGACTGCAATGAGTCAAACGATTGTTGTCTATCTTTGACTATAAAAGTTTATCAATGTTCTCTGAAAAGGAAATGGAAGAGTTATTAGTCTGTTATAAATGTTTTAGACAGTTCTGCCGTGCAAGAGGAAAATTATGTAAATGTGATAGAATTTGAGAGTGAGAAAATGGGCACATGTCTTCAACTGGCGTGGATTCCAGTAGCAGTCGAAGTCTCACTGGTGTGGGTCCTCTTTTGTTCCGTTTTTATAGGTAGTCATCGAATTAGAAATCTGCGCGGAAAAATCATTCTCCACATGCAGAGAATCTGATTGGTTGATACTGACCAATCAGTGCCTGAGCTTTGGGGAGACTTCTGGGAACCTATTCTCCCAAAAGTGCAAAAAATTTACTGTATGAAAATATAGCGATTTTAAAATTGTCACTTCAGATAGCAGCGTTGCTTTCTATCCAATGAATGAATGCTGTTAAAGATTTGAATTTGTAAGGGTGTGTGTGTGTGTGTGTGTGCGATGATGATGATCGTTATAAATCCAACCAATTCAAATTTTGCCATGACCAAATCTTTTAAAGTTTTGCTCTAATGGGCATCTAATAGATCTGCTATCTTATCTTCTGGAATATCTTACCAGTTTGCATTAAAAACACAAAGCAAATCTTTATAAATTTATCTAGAATTTTTCCTGGGTTTACAATCCCAATTGACCTAAACATATTAAAGAGACTGTTTCTTTTGATGACACTTGTTCAATAGTTTTTTGAGATATTTTTGATGTTTATGTATTTTATTTATTTTGTACGGAAAGGTTTTTTTTTGTTGTTGTTGAAATCACTGTCAGTGAACTTTAATAGACGTTACTCGTGCAGAATATTAATAGATATGAATTTTTCTGAATTAATATTCCACTCACGGAACAAAGATTAAATGAAGTGTTCAAAATTATTTATTTTATACCATAAACGAAATTCAGCCATGTTTGTTATTGGGTTGTTAGCGATTCCTATATTTTTTTTTTGAAGCAGTCATGTACTACTGCATTTGTTTGTGTATAATACGACCCCGTATTTCTGAAGCTAAAAACAGGGAATAAATTACATCCTTGAGTGTATATATATATATATATATATATATATATATTATAATATATTATAATATATAAATTTTTGGGGAAAGTTTTTCCATATTATCCATTAAAATCTCAATGTCGTGCTCCACATAAATTATTAATATTTTGCGGTTTAAAATTACATTTTATTAGGGTACACTATTTATATAGCGATATAATTGAATTATGTCAAGGTTGTTATAAGTTTCCATTTTGCAATGTGTTATTTTTCTCGAATCGTTTGAAATGTCCAAAATGAATATTTTGTATCAACAAACGGTGGAATATGAAACCAGCTCACAGCAGGGGAATTATCGTCCCGTTCAGAACTTCATGTATTATGCACTTAAGAAAATACGGTATGTCGATCAAATATTGCATAAAGGAGGAATCTAAAAAGATGACAGTGTGCCAAAACTCCAAGGCCATGTGTACATTCCAATTGTTGGCTGTTCTTTCCTATTTAATGCTACCCGATTTGAGAAATGACCTATTCCTAGCTGCTCTGTCATAATAGCTCGTGTGGTATAATAATATGGTGATGTTGTTCTTTGGTTGATTTGAATAGGTCATATCGTCTTGCCACGGGGATATTCAATTCCTCGTTTGAAAGGGTCGTTCGCGTTGATTTGAGGATCCCGACTACGGTCGACTGAGCTCGATCCCCTCTGTTCGATAAGTGTGGCTTGAACTTAGCAAATAACATCACAACCGATTTTGAAATGTGTTCAACATCAATAGGAAGTGTGGGTGCGAATTTCTCTAGTTTTTTTTTTTTTTTATAACTATAAACGAGTTTCTGGGATGATGCGTTACGATAATATAATAGTATACATTATTTACATGCACATTATTGTCCTCATCTTTGATGTTGTTATCACAATGTTTCGGCCATGGTACCCTCCGGTCTTCTTCAGGTGTCAGTCGATCCGGATAAACTTCAGGGAATTTCAAACTGAACCCTTTATTTAATCTCCAATGATAGATTCTTCTCGTTCATGCCTAGAGATATGCTTGTCATTTCCCCACTGAGTTTAAGGCTGCAATACTCGGCCCAGGGATTGAAATAACAATTACTATATCAGCAGATTCATGAACCACTTTAATCCACCAGGCTACTGTCCCGTGGGGAGAATTTGGACTTTTAAACATAATGTTCTTCTACACTGCCTTTTGATGATCCCAGTACTACTGCTGTCACGTTCAACTGCAGTCACCGCGGCTTCTCTTTCACCCCCCCATCTTTTTAAAAAATGTATTGCTGCTGTTGAGTCCTTTCTCTCATTTCACTTTATTTATATGGTAGTGTTTTATTTTATTTATTTTTTTAAATATGTTAGACTTACTGAAGTGATTCTCAAACGGTGCGGTGCGCCTCATAGGTGAGGCGGAGGAGGATTGAAGGTGAGGCAGAGGAGGATTGAAGGTGAGGCGGAATAATTGAAAGAAAGATTTAGAAACCATTTGCAAAAATTCATATGCCAAAAATAAATATGTTTTCAAAATTAAAAATATTATTATGGATTACTTATAATTGCATGAATGAGTCCCAGTATAAATAGTTATAAATAATTTTTAACCCATTTTATCATTATATCACGTGTTAAGAATATAGTAACTAGGTTCCGCAAATTGGTGGAGAGAGTTATCAATGATAATATTCTGGCTTCGAATCTGCGGTTACCCCCCCACCATTTTAACCCTCTCTATTTTTTATTTATTTTTAAATGTACAGCCAAGAGAAAAAGTTTTGGAACTACTGTCATGGCATATGCGCCAATTCCTCTATACCTCTTACTCTCCAGTGTTATTCTGCCTACTAATTTTACTTTATTCCACACGAGCTATTATGACAGAGCAGCTAGGAAAAGGTCATTTCTCAAATCGGGTAGCATTAAATAGGAAAGAACAGCCAACAATTGGAATGTACACATGGCCTTGGAGTTTTGGCACACTGTCATCTTTTTAGATTCCTCCTTTATGCAATATATGCATGATCAGCCATGCCTGATTTCATTGTTCCTAATCATGGCTTTTCAATATTCCTCTACCCTTAATTTTAAAGGGCAGATGGTTCCACCGTTATATTCTTTGTCACAACTTTAAGGGATATAATACACAGTTCTTTGTCATATTCTCCTCTGTGTTAACTCAGATTAAGCCTTCTTCCTGCTGGTTTATGTCAGACTTTAGTTAGAAGAAGGTCTTCATACAGAACGCCAATATTTCCAACAATTTATCTGTTGCAATCCCTGTGCGTTCTTCCGAGTCTAATTGGTTTTGAACCACAAATAGAACCTCATCTGTAGGAAATTGGTGAATAGGTTTATTACATCCAAGCTTATCCGATTGTTATGGACTGGAGTACCTCAGATTGATTCCACGAAGTTTTCTGAGTTCTTAACATACGACAAGAACTTCCTTATTAATGGGCTGACTATATCCACTAGGAATCTGCCCAACGGATGACTTGCCGAACAGATTATCGACTTTGTGAATCTCGGAAAAACTGAAGATATGTGTAACAATGAATCAATCTGTGTTTACTTATTCAGTGCGAAGAAGTCCTTGTTCTTAATTTAGACCTGTAATAGATTCCTCCGTGCGCAGAGTGTCGAAAGACAAAATATCGAATGGACTAAGCATCGAACAAAGTGTCGCGATGGAAAGACAAAGTGCCAAACGGAAAAAAAAGAAAAAAAAAAAAAACGAGTCGGACTAAATGACGGAAAGCCAGAAATGTGTCTACAGCAGAAACGTTTTTACTTAACATTCCAGTTTCCTGCTGACAAATAATTATTTTTAAATTTTAAACTAATATAAAAACCTTTGATGAAAAAAAACCTTCAACATAATAAACTTTTTTTTTTAACAAGGATTTAAAACTCGAAAGAATAATTGAATTTAGTAAACAAATTGAATTGTGAAATGGGTGCCTATTTATAGTCCCTGATGAATATATATACGCGTAGACTTAATTCAATTTGGTAAAAAATTGAGACCGGAATAAACGACACCCCCCAATCGGCCCGCAAACCGATGATTGTGGAAGCTTAAATCACTTTTAAGGATATTATTTATTAAATGATGCCAAATCTAAGCAATAAAAAGTTTAGAATAGTTTAATCAAATCAAAAGTTCGTTTTAACTTTGAACATGTTTTTCCTTTTGAAACTGTCTTTTCGACATTATGTCCATTCGTCATTTCGACTTTTTTTCCGTTCGGCACTTTGTCCATTCGATACTGACTTATTACAAATTTCTCTCGATTTTTACGGTAGGATCCTTTTTCACCTCGCTATAGCCGCTATCCTCAACGAGGCTGGTCAATTTCTCAGAGTATTCTAACTTGTCCATCTCCACTGAAGCGTTGCCTTCGTCTTTATGTCGTGTGATGATACTAATATCACTCTGTAAGGACTTGATAACAAACTTTTCTTCTCTTGTGAGGAGACAAAAACATTGTTATAGCAATAATAATAAAGATGAGGATATTAGTCCAAAAGTTAATACGGGCAATATAGTCAATGAATACGTCTTTTTTACATGCCTAATTTGAGAAAAATATTCGTCTCTCTCCACTCATACAGTGTGTGTATATATATATATATATATATATATATATATATATATATATATTAGCTGTACAGGCATATTTCTGCTTGTTCAACACTCACAAAGATCACAGTTGTGGTTTATACTGCAACTATGCTCAGCGAACCTTAGTTACAATTTGGGGGCGAGACCGCATGATTGGCGAAATCAAGTTTAAACAAGGCTATTATACTCAAAATCTCAGTCACGATGACTTGCAACTTTGTGTTAGCGTAACCATCGATGGTTTCCGAAGAGTTCTGTAGATCCAATTCTATTCATATGGCTTAGCCTAACCTCTCATAATTGTTTTCAGGCATTTTCCAACGAAGCCGCACAGTAGTATTGCACCTCGACTAGCACCGTTAACATCAAGTAGTCATTCCACTGCCAAATCGACCATAGTGAGATTTGAATCCGGGTTTCATGGTCGGGAAGCAAACATTCTAACCATTTGGCCACAGTTTAAAATTTCTGACAGGAATAAAGCATTTGTAGACATTGTGATGATGGCTATGTAGACATACACACACACACATATATCCTGGATTGGTTGCAGTCGAGTATTTTTCATCGGCAGAGTGATAGGTGTTCGATTCCAATGTGAATTTTCAATACAGACAAGCAGGCTGTCTTAACTTGGAAGATCTATTCTTGCGTCATGCGAAGCCATTTATACCTGAGGGACGCCTTAAACATCAAAACAGAATTATTAACTCGTTCGTAGTACGAATTCAGGATTCAAAATTAATCTTGAAATTCTGAAATCTAACAAAGTTGGCAGAAAACTTGATTTCTTTTTTATTACCAAAGATTACACCTACTTATGCACAATAGAAGTCCAGTTTCATGTGAGTTAACAAGCTGACCATGTTTTGTCTTACATTGAAATCAGAACCTTATTTCTCCAACACATTTTTTTTTAAATTGTTGCCCATCGGTATTCACCTGGCAAAACTTTCCTTAACTTTACTGGTCGAGTAATGAAAGTTATTCGTTGGCGGAGATCAACTGAGCATAAAATACTGTAAACTTTTCTTCATCCAATCCCGTTTTTGGCGTTGGGTTCCAAACTACTTAGACTTTTGTTTCTGCTTCAAATTATAAAATAAATCTCCAAAGGCAATCATTTCCGATTGATTTGTTGAGCAAATGCTGAGAAGAAAAAAAAATTGATTTTCTTTCATGTCTTCTCTTTCTCAGTGTTTAACAAGGAATCATTAACACCGGAATGTTTCTTTATTGTTCTTCAACAACCGACAGACAATAAGACAATTTTACTAATTCAAGGTTTCTACCTTTCGACAGAAAGGTTGGTGGCATTTTTATTTAAGCTTTAAAACGAAAATAAAATTGCCACCACTTTTAAGGCGATTTGCATGAAAAGTTTCAGATTATCTATCGACAAGTTGAAGAGTTTCCAAGCAAAACCAAACTTAATTTTTCAACTTATTATAAAATCAGTTAATTGTAAAGTATGTATATATATATATATATATATATATATATATATATATATATATATATATATAGTGTAACCCGGATATAAGAGAGTTGTCGGGACCGGAGAAGAAGGTTTGGTCTATTTTATATACATTAACACAGGCTCTAATTTGGGACCAGAGAAAATCTCTTATATCCGGGTTACATTGTATGTATGTATGTATATATATATATATATATATATTTTAATTTAAAAAAACAGTCAGGTTATGTAACGCTTTAAAAAATTGCATAATTTTTTTTTTTTTTTTTTTGACGATGAGCTATTATTTTAAAGTTATTCATATAATAATTTGATTTATTCCCTTCGTTATAGTCGGAACAAAATGATGGAAGGAGGTGGGCCGATTAGCACGACTCTACAATTTTGAGGAAAGTCTACCCCCCCACCCCGGTAGAAGCAAAAGCGGGGAGGGTTTTAATAAAAATATTGACATTGTAAAGATAGTGAAGTGGGACGTATTAATAAGAAGCACAAAGTATTAATATTTTTTTAATGATAATTCTTAAAAAATTAGCACTGATTAAAAGTTATTTAATGAGCGTTTTCAGATGTGAGGACGACAACATTTCCATTCTGCCTGGTTGTAGGACTTTTAAGCCAACATAAAAAGCAAGAATATTTTTCATTTTTAGGTAGCGACATTATAGATCATTTGCTTCTTTCCAATTCGTTTTAATTTGAGAACAAGTTACGGTTTGATTTTGTAAAGTTTGTCTGCGTTTTTACAATTCCAGACAGAAGTTTCTTTACGTAATCAAATATAAAATTACACATGCAGCAAATACAATCCACGTTTAATTAAAAATTATTTAATTTTACTTACCTTTAGTGTTATGGCGTAGAGTAATTCTAAACCTTATTGCATCAAGCAAAGCACTAATGACACTGAAAAAAAATACAAGTGGTTACTAGGAGTGAAAGAGAAGACTTTCGAAGGAACAGGAAATAAATCTTTACACCTGTTAAAAAAAGTCCGGGGAGGAGTGTGAACATTTAACGCGCATGCGTGTTTATGATTTTTTTATTATGTTTTTTATTCATATTCATGTTTTTTTTTTTCTTAACTTGCTTAAAGTGTATTTTCTTGTCGTCAGCGAAATTTTTCTCGAAAGATGATCAGTTTAACGTGAAATCATGTGTGTAACAGTCACCTAGACTAGCACCTGTGTCAAATTTTTGTCCGACCCCTGAAAAAAATTATTGGAAAACATATGTAAAAGTCGGATCGAAAGGGTTATAGAGTATTTACACAAATAGAGATTGGCAGCCGAAGACATTTTGTGTAGTCTCCTCCTTCCTTCTATATAATTTTTTGTTTAAATGATACGTTCCTTCATAAATTTATACGACCATGGCTTTTCACAACTTCCTTTCTTTAATACCCGTGAGTTTTTATGACTTCTTGGGAAAAATTGTTGCCTTTTTTCCCATGGTTTTGAATTCAGAACTCATTCTTTTAGATTGGCTGCTTCTCAAAGCAAGAGAGCCTAGTCCATTATGCTATTTAATCCATAGATAGAGGAGAGGAGAGATTGATTTATGCTTTTAACAAGGGCCTTTTAGAGCGAAAGCGAACGTTACATATAAGGCTGGTATTTGATTTCTCTTTCTGCACTGATAACCTTTACACTACCCGATATAATTACTAATAGAAAATGAATGATCACGCTACAGCCTATTGCACCTTCCAAACGAAGACATTTTCAATGAAATCAATCAATATTTGCGCTTCATTCAAATATAAGAAATTTGATTGGTTTATTTCCAGTTTTCATCGATTGCGGTTCGATTGATCGATGATAGTTTGAAATGAATTAATCACACCCATAGACCCAACCTACATAAGTTGATTAGATTGTTTTTCCAATTATTTTAAAAGAATATTTTATTATCGTTTAGCGTCCGATTTATGAAACATTTTATCAAGTCACTAAAAATTAAAGTGAATAACCGAGTGATGGTCGAATAAATGCAATTAGGAAGATTATGTTGCGCCATGATAGCACTAATGGCCTGCAAGAAAGCTTTGTTACACTTGAGCTTCATATGCAAATCGATTATGTAGCGCCAATCTCCCCTGTAAACAAATAATACATTAATTTATTAACTATTAACATTTAGGAGCTCAACACATTAACGAAGTTTAAGTTAGTATAGCACAAGATTAAAATATAGTCAGAACGGATTGAACTCGCAAAACTAAATGCGCAATTGGCCTCAACACTATCGGAGGCGCCCAGTGTTTAGCAAGAACAACTCGTTAAAAAGAATAGACTGTCCGTTTGTAAGTCGTTTTGCGTAATTCGAATCTATTCAAATGTGATGGCGTTTCTTTTCAAGCAGAAGATGGATCACTTGTCAAACGATTGTAAATCTCACACTAACCGCACCAGAAGGTTTCACAGATTGATCCTTCTTATCATTGATGATATATAATCAGGAAACGAACGCATCTTGTGTCAATTTATCGCAAAGATGTCCTCCTTGTTCTTCCTGTTGTAAAGGGTGTAAAAGGGAAAGAGGCGGTCAACTGATCTCCATGACAGTATCTGTCTCGTTTTTGTTGTCTTCTGTAATCGGAAACTAATTACTTTGGTGAAAAGAGCCATGCTCTTACGGTTGCCATTTGAGATGATTTTGTCTGAAATGAACACCATCATTAAGTTGTCGCTTTCCCTTCTGCGTGGAAACAGTGGTAACGGTGGCGGTTATTGTTGCTAGATTGGCGATTTCCGTGACCAACCGGACACATGTTCGTGACCGCCGATAAGCGGCGAGGAGGAACAGACCCATCTCCACTCCACCCACAAGAAAAAGAAAAAAAGAAGGTATTTATTTTATTTCATCTCGATAACAAATACCTCTAAGTAAATATTCTATTTATATCAGGTAACGAAGTGCGAACATGAAATGGTAAAAACGGCGCCCAGGAGGAAGAATTGTGAAGATAATTGAAGACTACAATCCAAAGAGTTGGTAGATTGGGCTCGTTTGTAAGTTCTGTGTCGTGGCAGTTTGAAAAAAGGAAAAGAGTGAGGGTCAAAGAGAAAGAAAGAAATTGGGAAAGAGAAAAAAAGAAAGAAATTGGGAGAGAGAAAGAAAAGAAAAGAAATTGGGAGAGAGAAAAGAAAAAAAAGAAATTGGGAAAGAAAAAAAAGAAAGAAATTGGGAGAGAAAAGAAAAAGAAAGAAATTGGGAAAGGAAAGGAAAAAGAAAGAAATTGGGAAAGGGAAAGAAAAAGAAAGAAATTGGGAGAGAGAAAGAAAAAAAAAAGAAATTGGGAAAAAAGAAAAAAAAAGAAAGAAATTGGGAGAGAGAAAAAAAGAAAGAAATTGGGGAGAGAAAGAAAAAAGAAATAAATTGGGAAAGGAAAAAGAAAAAAAGAAAGAAATTGAAGAAAAAGAAAAAATTGGAAAAAGAGAAAGAAAAAGAAAAAAAAGAAATTGGGAGAGAAAAAGAAAAGAAAAGAAATTGGGAAAAGGGAAAGGAAAGAAATTGGGAAAGGAAAGAAAAAGAAAGAAATTGGGAAAGAGAAAGAAAAAAAAGAAATTGGGAAAAAAAGGAAAGAAAAGAAAAGAAAGAAATTGGGAAAGAAAGAAAAAGAAAGAAATTCAAAAGGGAAAGAAAAAGGAAATTGGGAAAAGGGAAAGAAAAAGAAAGAAATTGGGAAAGAGAAAGAAAAAAAAGAAATGGGAGAGAGAAAAAAAAGAAAGAAATTGGGAAAAGGGAAAGGGAAGAGAGAAAAGAAAAGAAAGAAATTGGGAAAGAGAAAGAAAAAAAAGAAAAAAAGAAAAAAAAAAGAGAAAGAAAAAAAGAAAGAAATTGGGAAAGGAAAAGAAAAGAAAAGAAATTGGGAAAGAGAAAGAAAAGAAAGAAATTGGGAAGAAAAAAGAAAAAAGAAAGAAATTGGGAAAAGAAAAGAAAAAGAAAGAAAAGAGGAGAAGAGAAAGAAAAGAAAGAAATTGGAAAGAAAGAGGGGAAAAAAAGAAAGAAATTGGGAAAGAGAAAGAAAAGAAAGAAATTGGGAAAGAGAAAGAAAAAGAAAGAAATTGGGAAAGGAAAGAAAAAGAAAGAAATTGGGAGAGAAAAAAGAAAAGAAAGAAATTGGGAAAGAGAAAGAAAAAGAAAGAAATTGGGAAAGAAAAAGAAAGAAATTGGGAAAGAGAAAGAAAAAGAAAGAAATTGGGAAAGGAAAGAAAAAGAAAGAAATTGGGAAAGGGAAAGAAAAAGAAAGAAATTGGGAAAGAGAAAGAAAAAGAAAGAAATTGGGAAAGAGAAAGAAAAAGAAAGAAATTGGGAAAGGGAAAGAAAAAGAAAGAAATTGGGAGAGAGAAAGAAAAAGAAAGAAAAAGAAAGAAATTGGGAAAGAAATTGGGAAAAAGAGAAAGAAAAAGAAAAGAAATTGGGAGAGAGAAAAGAAATTGGGAGAGAGAAAGAAAAGAAAAGAAATTGGGAAAGGAAAGA
>CAHIKZ030002798.1:0-22500 GCA_903632075.3 Acanthosepion pharaonis
AATATCTCATAATTGGATACAACAATTTTTTTTTAATGTTAATCATCAGCTGATTAACAACAGAGGATTTGTTAATAGACAGATTAATTTGATTAATCCTGTAATAAGAAACTTGCACAGGATATTACAACAATGATTTATTCTATTTTTTTTTTTTGTTTTATTTCATTTGTAACAGACAAATGATGGCCTAGAATTTTAGCAAATTTAAAGCCATCCCTTACATGCTAAACAAGAAGTCTTTAAGATAAAAAAAGAAAAAAAATGTGGATATTTGATTTTTACCCTGCCCGAAATAACAACTCGGGATGCTTAACTGCTTAAGCCATTGCCTTTCTCTTGCCATAATTAAATTTTCTCTCTTCTGTGTATACAGGGTGAGGCAAAAGTCACACACCTTAGGGATAATTTATTATAAATATAATTACACATGAAAATTTTATTTAGTAGTTAGTAGCAGTAGAGCCCGGCATTGCCCAGGGATGTAACAGTAAGAGATTGATCAAGTATTGACCATCATAAAGACTGAAAAATAAAATTAGACAAAGATTATTGTTTAAGGTCGACGGACACGCATATCTTAATTATTTTTTTTTTTTTTTTTACGAATTGGTCAAACCCAAACAAAAACATTGTTTTCAATCATTATGAGTCTACCGATTAAATAGAATTTTATTATAAACAATTATCTTGTAAATGGAATTTTTAAAGCATTCTGAATGTAAAAATAAAGAAAAAAGTGTGCAAGACAATAAGAAACACTACCTGCCAAAAAAAAAAAAAAAAAAAAAAAAAAGGGAAATTTTGTTGAAATCGGTTGAAAAATGTAGGAAATCCGATCCAATATATAAACAAACAGACACACACAATCTGCATTTTATAATAAGCAAGATTTAATTGTTATATGTGCTGCTCAAGATGTCCTCTTTTTTTCAAAACATTTCAATTCTGTGCGTGCATGATTCGTTAATACATCAGAGAGTTTCAGCTATCATATTTTGCCCTTCCTTGCCTTTTAAAGGAGTGCCTTTTGCTATGCTGATGTTGCTACATGCCTTACTTCTTGCCTATCTCACACTGCAAATTTTTTCTAAGCTCTATACTCAACATTAAATCTGTTACGAAAAAAGAACTAAACAAAATGAACACAAAACGATCAGCTTTAAAAAAGGACTCATAACTGGAAAAACCGAATGAAAAAAAGAATGTTAAAAACAAATACTTTTTCACACCCAACGCAGTTCTGTGGAATCAGAATCAACGTTGAGTTTAAGCAAGCGAATGAGCCAATTGAAGTAAAGTGCCATGCAGATTTAAATTTTTCCCACTTGTGACGAATGCAGGTATCAATTTTTTTTGCATGCTTGTTAACATTCATGTCAGTCAGCTGTTGGCTCTCACACTGACCAGTAGAATCTTCCTGCCTATTCATGGCAGCCAGCTATAGGCTCTCACTCTGGCCAGTACAAAATGGCCACAAACTACATGAAAACTGTCATAGAAGCATAAAAAAATCGATCATTTCCACTATCGATGGGAGTTGGGAAATGCAAAGTTGGTCTTGGCCTTCCCATTAACTTGGAGCATGTGCATGTAAATTTTGGTGCAAATCCGTCGAAAATTGCGGCCGTGCATTCACACACACACACACACACACGCACATCCTGCCTTTTATAGATAGAGATCCTTCTTAGATTTTGTTAAGAATCTAGAGATGTACAATGAAAATTAGACCAGATATGGTAACAGTATTCAAGCCTGGTTCTGTAATGGTGGAGATTGTATTATAGAACTTGGATTAATAGTATAAAGATCAAATTTATGTTGAGATAAAATATTGGAATTGCCTTTTTATATGAATGCACTTTCAAGACTGAAAACTGTTTTGTCATATATTGGTGGTAATGACATATGACCACTACGGAATAATATTGATACAAAGAGATATAATGTGATCTGTATTTAAGCATCAGATCATATATGGTTCCCCTGACACTGCACGGATATGCACTTCTGGCATTGTTAAACAAAATTCTTTATGCCTTCCAAAAAGATATTATTCAGTTACTCCCAAAGCCCTCTCTGTACTGATAGCTTTGTTTGCATCCAACATACACAAATTTTATGGCACCTTAAGTCATAATACACTACAGAGTGTGCAAATACATAATTGATGACCATGATTGCTGGCACTCATGCTAACATAATTTGTCGGTTATCCCTGACCAAGGCATCCAAGCTCTGGATGTGTCCTTCCATATGCAATGTTCATGGGTGACCAGATCAGTTTGCATCCGTAACACTTGTTCTTCCTGTTTTTAAAGCATTCTACCCACTCATTTTGTTGAGTCATGGTGCATGTCCCATACTGCACGAACATTCAGTAATACATTTCCATAGATTTGACTCCCTCTGCCCACAGAAAGCACACTATGGTGTCATCCCTATACACCTGACCTTGTTTCTCTCTACCATTCAATTGAATGATGAAAAAAGTTTTAATGGAGCTAGCTACCTGTTATCTCATGAATACACATGGTGTCATGCATCATTGCCTCACTGTTGTTTTTACTGTGTAATTAAAAACTTGTACTTACTTTTTGATTTACCATCATACACACACACGATTTTTTTCTAAGTGTTACTGATTTATATTTTGAAATAAATGATCTTCTGACTGACAAAAAATAAACAAGAACTATATCCTCTATACCTTGTCTGCATAACAATCCCACATGACGGTTATATTCATAAATTTACCTGATCAGTACTAAAATACAATATATCCGTAGACAAATAGCAGAACGAGAACAATCTACCTCCATAGATTAAATAAAGAATCGAAGTTCAAAATTCTATGAAGGTTACCCACACTGAAAAGTACCTGATGAAGGCTGGAGTGCACAACACTAAAAATAATGTAATAACAACAAAGCCAAGAACAGCATTCTGATTTTTTTTTTTAATCAATTCACAACAATCAAGGGACAATGCCACTAAGATAAAAGGGTACTGGCAGTGAAAGAGAATTAGAAGACTTTAGAAGGAACTAGAAACACTATGCTAAACAGGAAAAGGATAAACCTCTACTCCTGTACAAAATAATAAGGTGGTGTGTGAACTGGACAATAGGCAAACCTATCTACTCACCTTGAAGAAAACAAATAAATAGTAAATAAAATTTCAGTGTTTAGGCAGAGACAAGTATAGAGAGTTGAATCCAACTTTAGAAACAACTGGAAAACTAATCTGAAACAGGAAACAAGGGATAAGCCTCTACTCCTGTTCAAACAACAGGCAAGGAGTGTGAAGATGTTTACTCCTATTTAGTAAAAAGAAATAATAAAATTTCAGATTTTAGGGGAAGATGTTAGAATTATAGAGTTGAATGTAAATAAAATAAATTTTGAAAGCATCTTTCACCATTTCTGCATGCCTCATAATTTCGAGTCAAACTTCCATAAGAAATATTGAATTCTAATAAAAAATATTTCCCATCAGATGATTTTAAAATATAAATAATGATGCATACTTATTCTCATCTTGTTAATATTAAAAAAAAATTTAAAAATTAACACTTGCTGATTCATCAAATATTGATTATTTACAAGTTTTGCATCTTGAATTCATACTGCATTATATTGATTAAATTTAATGTTTTATTACTTTTATACTTATCACACAAAGAATAGAGTATTTAATAAATTAGAATTCTCAATGTTTAAAGTTCAAGTCTAAGTGTGATGTATCTGCGTTTGAATCTGCCAAAATATTTTTATAAAGTGAGAAGATTAACTCGAATAGTTGATATGTTAACATTTATGTTAACATGTAAATAAATTAAACATCAGCTGAGCTCTTGTTCACACGTTATGTTCCTTTTATTTATTTGATAAGATCTAGTCAAAATCATAATAGAGCAAGAGTTTATAGTAATATTAACCATTTCCTTATCATGAAACATTCAGTATTTATTGACCAAGCAACCAGTGCTTTTGTTTTTGCAGTTGAAATTTATATAATCCTTCCCTTGAAACAATTTTTTTTCAGGAAAATATATTTCTCAAGTCCAATAACTGTTATTGCTCTTTCCACTAGTGAGGTGACTTTTTTTTTTCTATTTTATTTATCTAACCTTTTGTTTGAAATAGTGGGAAACATCAACATCTTGATTATATCATTATTTTTCTAAGTTACATATGCTATCCATTGTAGTTGTTGTTTCTGTTGGTAGTCCTCAAGTGATCTGGTTTCTGTTATTTGGTACAATTCTTTGTGATTCTGTAGCACTGGTCAATGAGGTTCAAAGAATGACAATACTTGCTAAGAGCTACAGTCTTCATCAGAATTTTGAAAGCCATTTTTTAACCATCAAATCAGAAAAAGTGGTTGTGTACAGCTGACAGTTATGGTATTTTTGAATGAATTTGTCACCATTCATGACATCCATTTAAACGTTTCAATCTGATGAGGCTATGTAAAAAAATGTCTCCAGTTTTTATGCTAATATTTTGCTTTTTGTAGTGTAGGAATCCTACTGGTGTTTTTGTTAAACATCAAAATTTGGTGTGTCTGGATTTGATACAATAACAAAATGTTGTTGTTGGGACTGCTCATAATTTGGCCATTTAGAATAATCCCATAACTTTCATTGAAAGAATAAAATCTAGTAGAAAAAAGACAACGTAGTATTAAAAAATAACATTAATTTTTATATAACAAGAATACAAGAAGTTGGTTAAATGTATTGAATGAGTAATGTTTTTTTTGGTTGTTATTAGAGTTCTTGGATAGAATATAAACTGTATTGTGTACATATGTGAGAACAGTGAAACGTGGTTACATGTCTTTGTGTGAAAATATGTGTGTGCTTAGTTCTTACTGTGGATAGTGACACCACAGTCTGAGGCAGTTTCTATGTGGTTTGATCAGTGCTGCTGAGTTGAGCATTATTTTGTGTGTGTGGACGGGAATGGGGTCTTGAATATCAGCAGCTAGAGTGATGTATACCTTGGTGGCATATGTGAGATGTTTCTTTTTTCTTCCTAAGAAATTGGCTCTAGAATTATATTATTTTATTTGTTTCTAATTGATCCTAAAAAGCCAAGTTGTATGTCTGCTACTATGTCTGTACAATATTTTGGCAGTATCTACCTAAATAAAACTGTTTATTTTCTAATTTGTATTCTATGGTTTTGTATTGTACAGTTTAATTGGTGTTTTAAGATTTTAAGCACTTTATCAATTCGTTATTGGTTTATAAATATTTTTAGGCATGTTTTAATGTTTATGTAGGTATTGTTGGCTGAAAATGCTTCATGTTTAAAATTAATAAGTTTATAATTAACATAATAGTTTTATTGCATGAAATATGTTGCATATTTTATTAGATCTCACATATGTGATGTGGCTACCCTCTGTCTTTTCTATAATATATTTTCATGGCAACTGATCTGATGAGCTATTCTCACTGTTGTCCCAATTGTATGAATTTAATCTGTCATCTCAGTCGATGCCTTTTACTGTTGAAACAGTTAAATGTAACCTCTGCTTCTACTCCAACAGCTTCTTCTCTTCAACTTCCTGACAGTGGAACTCCCTTCATCTTACTTGCTTCCCTGATAACTACAACCTTCAAAAATTTAAATGTAATGGGCAATGAACATCTTATGTCTTGATTATGATCTCCATCCTTCTTCTTTCCTCAAAACACATCTTTACTCTTACTTTCTGTAACACCTTGTATACTAAGGGCAAACTCCTGCTTTGTTTTGTATTCTGCTTTTTTGTGTGAAACTACTACAAGCACAGTACATTTTATGTGAAATTTCTTTATTTTTATACTAAATTTCCAGATTTATAACTGAGACATACACAGAGGTTCATGTTTAGTATGTTTACCACAAAATAATCAATAACTTAAAGATTTTTTTGAAGATAAAATTAAAAAAAACTTAATTTTTATTGATTGTTTTTTTTCTATGGCTTATCAACTCTTTGCAGATTATTGTAAGCCAGAAAATATTTTTAGATTGTAAAAATTGTTTTTGAGATAATAATGGTTTGGTTTATTTTGTTTAGCGGCATATCAACCTCAATGGGTTATTTAATGCTGATAACATTTTTAGGATAGATTCGTATGAATAGAATATGTATTCTTTGGTTTAGATTGGTTTGGTTTGTTTTACAGCATATCAACCTCAATGGGTTATTTAATGCTGACAAAAATTTTTATTGCTGGTAATATTTTGTTTTGTCAAAAATCTGTTTCTGGCAATATACTTCCTTCAAAATTGTATTCCTGGTAATATTTTTTTTTTCAAAAAAGTATTGCTGGTAATAGTTAACTATTTGCCCATAGCTGGGACCCTAACAGGTGCTTGCACCCTGGGTCAGGGTGGACATGGAAACACCAGCAATTAAGAGGTGGTTCCATGCTCCTCAAAACCTCCTGATCAGAGGCCTTGCTGCTGGATGTAGTTTAACGTCTTCCAGGAATTTAGGGTTTATATTGTACACCCTTGAATTTCAAAATACCAGATTAAATTTACTGAATTTAATTATGACACCAACTTTCCTAACAAGGTTCTTTATAAATGATTTTTCAATAATTTTGTCATAAAATATCCTATTTGCTCCTAATTTAAGATTTTAATGGTAAACTGGAGGCACGGTAGAATGGAATCGGAGGGCCATGTTCAAATTCCGGATGAGTACATTGTATTCGCTTACATACTAATACAAGTAAGGTATCAATCCTACTCTTCAACTCAGCTAGGGTTCTATAGCCTTGGGTGGCAACTGGTCTAGGAGAAGGAAAACTCTGAATTCCAATCCTGCATGTAGCCCTGGAAAAGTACATATTATACAACTAAAGGAAAGGATCTCTGGCATTGATTTAATGATCCTGACTAGAGTCAATTCCTTTTAAAGGTAAACTAAACTAAAATGCAACTTTTTTTTTCTTTTTAACACAAAAATTACTTGTACAAATTAAATTTTATTATCAATATATTTGTTATGAATAACTATATCAAAGAGAAAAATATTAAATTAACTTTATTTGACAAAATATAGAATTTTTAAATAAATTCCGCCATGTAAAAAACAGAATCAAAGAACAAATCTTTAAAAGAAAAGATTTAAAAATTACAAAAATATTGGGAGGGACTTTCTTGGGGGGGACTTTCTTGGGAGGGACTTTCTTGGGAGGGACTTTGTAATATTCATAAAAAACACAAAAATATTGGATTAAAGCATTATATCTTTAAATCAAGTAAAATTAATAAATACTTTCCAATCATCTGAAAATGTCTGAATGCACAACACCTGAAACATCGTGAATATGGCAACAAAGATGAGGACAATAGTTCAAATAATGTAAATAATAAAAATACATCATCTCAGAAATATAGACAGATATTCAAGTAAAATTATATTTTAATTATAAAATTGTTGCATTTCAGTACAAAAACTCCGGTAAAATTCCACATACTTTTTAATTTGTGAGAAACAGACATACAGCTTATTCAAAAATGAAGTTGTATTTGTTTTTATGAATAAAAATTTCAGAGAAGAACACTAAATTAACATTTTCTTTTAAGATTTGCCAAATCTTCCAGAGATGCTGAAACCTAAAATTTCTTAAGCCAACTACATCAGTGAACTACAAACACAAGCCAAATCTAAAAAAATCTTAGCTCTCAGTGGAAGTTCTGAAAGAGAGATGCATTATGACTTGGCCTTTAGTAAAGGATGACATGATATGGAATAATTAGAGGAAATAAAGGTTTGGATGGATTTGTTTCATTGATGCCATAATATTTGGTTCATAAACAGCTACTAATCATTTCCAGTGCATTCTATAGTGAAAAAAAACAATATTCCTATAGTGAAATCATTTCCATGCATTCCTAAAAGAAATCATTTACTGCATTCCTATAAATCATTTCCAGTGCATTCCTATAGTGAAATCATTTCCAGTGCATTCCTATAGTGAAATCATTTCCAGTCATTTTTATAGTGAAAATCATTCCCCATAAATTATAGTGAAATCATTTCCAGTGCATTCCTATAGTGAAATATTTTTTTGCATTCCTATAGTGAAATCATTTCCAGTGCATTCCTATAGTGAAATCATTTCCAGTGCATTCCTATAGTGAAATCATTTCCAGTGCATTCCTATAGTGAAATCATTTCCAGTGCATTCCTATAGTGAAATCATTTCCAGTGCATTCCTATAGTGAAAATTTTGTATTCCTATTGAAATCATTTCCAGTGCATTCCTATAGTGAAATCATTTCCAGTACATTCCTATAGTGAAATCATGCATTCCTATAGTGAAATCATTTCAGTGCATTCCATATGAAAAAAGTGAATTCCATTTTCCAGTGCATTCCTATAGTGAAGAATTTCCAGTGCATTCTTAAAGTGAAATCATTTCCAGTGCATTCCTATAGTGAAATCATTTTTTCCAGTGCATTCCTATAGTGAAATCATTTCCAGTGCATTCCTATAGTGAAATATTTCCAGTATTCCTATAGTGAAATCATTTCCAGTGCATTCCTATAGTGAAATCATTTCCAGTGCATTCCTATAGTGAAATCATTTCCAGTGCATTCCTATAGTGAAATCATTTCCAGTGCATTCCTATAGATGCTTTTAGTATTTGCTATATCACTAGATATAGAATCATTAGAGGGAATGAAAGTTTGGATGGATTTGTTTAAATTTTAACCATAATATTCCAGGTTCCATAAAGAGCTAGTATTCAAATCACGTCCGATGCATTCCTATAGTAAAATCACGTCCGATGCATTCCTATAGTAAAACCACGTCCGATGCATTCCTATAGTAAAACCACGTCCGATGCATACAAGCTTTTAGCATATTTCCTATAATAAGATTACAAGAAAAAAAGGATTCAACAATTTTTGACATTTTCATTTATGAGAAAAGAAACAAAAACAAAAAATAAATTGGTTCTAAAACACTCATTTACACTTTTAGGAACCAACCTAAAAATTATGCAAAAGTCTCATGTCTCTTCAAGTCGTGTGCAATCATGGATCTCCACAACTTCCTCTCCTTTGTATCTCTTAACATTGTTTCCTTGCTATCCTCCAACTCCCAGATCTACCATTTATTTACACAAGCTCATTAATTATGTTATTTACTGCTTCCCTTTGACCTGCTTGCCTTCAATGTCTTGTGAGTGTCCAATTTTCCAAGGCTTCTTTTCTCATTGTGTCATAGAAATTTAACTTTCTTTCTAATATAGGTCTTTTTGTTCCTATTTTCCTTGATACTTACATGCTCCATCCATGGTATTCTCAGCATCCTTGTAGCCATAGAGGAAGCATGATATCATATAGCAGTCCAACATTATTTTCTTTTCTCAACAAACCACAGGAAAAAAAAAAGAAAGAAAGTTGCCCTGTTATTAACCGAAAAGCTGAAAACTTATTCACTCATCTTTTATAGGCCATGACACTTCAGGATATGGGTGATCATGGCTGTCCACAGCTTCTCTATCACTTGTACTTCTAAGTATAATTTAACTCCTTAGGCAGTTCACTGTTTCACTGTTCTCCTCCTTTGAATGTTCTGTCAGTGTTAAATTCTCCAAGTCCCCTTTCCTCATATGTTCAAGAAATTGCAGCTGCTTCTGATTTTAAATTGGAGAATTGATATGACACAGCAGTTCAGCACTTTTATACAAATTAGCTCATTATATATCCAAAATGCTTATAATATGACTGATATAAATACAGAATTCTTAAGTCTTCAGCTTTAAGCATGTTAAATAAACAGGATTACCATTAGAAGAGGCAGAATTTCATTACAAGAATTAATGTAGCAGGGAGTACTTTGATCAGTGAATTTGGCATAAAATCAACTTGTAAATCAAGTCTGGAACAAGGACAACTGGAACTGCAGAAACTGAATCTGTTTAATGCAAAATACCTGAAGAAAATGTGAGGAATCAGGTGGTATGATTTGTAAGTAGCAACAAATTTAGGAAGCTAGCCAATCTATGTCTCATCTCGAAGGAAGTTAGCAAATTCCAGATGAAATTGTTTGGCCATGGGGCAAGGCTCCAACCTGCAAGGCTTGCATTACAAGTACAATGACAGAATCCTAACGGAAAACGGAAGTGATGTCGGCTGAAAACCAACTGGCAAGAAATCGACCGAGAAGGAGGGAATATGAACAGGAACGGCATCAGGTTATCGACTATTGACAGAGTGATATAAAAACTAGAGACTATTGATCATCTCCAGCAACCAATACTGTACAATTGTTGATTGAGCGACTAAAACCAACCAATGCCTTGATTTTGTAATACTTCTAAATACAAGAGCCAAATGGTACAAATGATAATTTGAGATTTTCATATATCACGTATTTGTTATTATTCTTCCACATGTTGCACAGCTGTTTGAGGTTTCCTATAGCCCCAGTGAACTTAAAGTCAATTCAGGTTTGCTATCGTCAATTTTCTATCCCAAGTAAAAATCATCACAAAAATGGCAAAAGTCATTTTGTCACAGCTTATTTTCTCTGAAAAAATAGATTTTCATACTTTTATAGGGATTAAATATTGAAAAAAAAAAAAAAAAAAAAAATGAATGTTTTATCATAATCTAAACAAATATCAAGGAAAATTTTGATCTGAACCCCATGAAACTAGGTATTTTCTGAAAGCAAAGGATATATTCTTTCATTTAAAATTGGCTTGTGTAAATAGATCAAAAAAATTTTTCAGGGGGTAAAATATGAAAAAAAAAAATAGTGAAAATTTTTCATTTTTTCTAGTTCTAAACAAAAATTTTCCCCATTAATGGAAAATTAATCTTTTTTTTTTTTGAAAATCAGGAAGCCTAAATAATAAACTATTTCAGGTATAAAATTGAGAGTTTTGAAGGAAATCAACATTCCCAGGGGGTCAAAATGTGACAAAGTCCATTGGTAATTTTCAATTAAAATGATTGCCTGGGTTAAAAAAAAATTGACACCTGGCCACAGAAATTTTCTGGCATAAATTTTAACATCTCCAGAAAAAATATACCTGTATATAATTATATTGGTTACTAAAAATGCATGATTTTTAACTTAAAAAAAAAAGATATTACCTATGTTTAGTGCAACCCCTTATTTTTTTTGGGATAGGTGAAGATAGGATCACCTATCATCCATTTCCCACACCTCTTTAGTTTTTTGAACAGGAGTAGAGGTTTATCCTTTGTTTCCTATTTAAGATTTGGTTTCTAGTTCCTTTTAAAGTATTTTCCTTCTCTTTTACTTCCAGTAGTGCTTTGTGTCTTATTGCCTTGCTTGGGGTGAATTGATTAAGAAAAAAAAAGAAAAAAAAAGAAAAAAAAAGAGAAAATAAAAAAGAATAATCATTATAAAAACTAGCTCTGTACTCAAGTATATACGGTAGATCTTTTTTGTTTTCAAATCAAATTCCTTAACTCGTAGCTCACATTGTGTATGTGTGCCTATTCACTCATAGCGAAAGATCTAACATCTTGAGCATCTATCTTTGTAACAAAAGTCAGTCAATTATTTTGTAAAAATAAGAAAGAAATTTTTCAAACCAACATCTGACAATAGGGATGGTCTTTATTTTCAATTAAAAATTTCTCTTCATCAAGCGTATTTTTAATTTTGATGAATTCAATTCGTTCGTTTTGTTCACTCATTGCAAGACAAATTTCAAGTCGCCTTCCGCTCTTTCATCCTCGGCTAAATTTAATCAAAGTTATAATTATCCTCTCTTATTCTCATTCACTTTTTATCTTGCTATACAAAAGCACCAAGTCACCTTCACAAATGAAAACAATACAAAAATCACCATTAAAACATGATACAGAAATTAAACCATAGTCAATAGATTTTGTGGTGGAGGTCTATTATCTTTTATTGCTTTTAAAAATGTTAAAATCCATGCTCAGAGAGAGAGAGAGAGAGAGATAGATAGATAGATAGAGACAAAAAAAAATTTTTTTAGCACTAAAGGCCTCCCATACAAAAAGCCAATGCAAGGTCATTTGTAAAACAGGCTTTCATACAATAAGGTTAATATCTCTCGTGAAAAGCTTCAAAAAACAAAAATAACTAAATCTAATAATGGTTATACATTTCTGAGCACACCCACCTGCAAAGGTAGCTGACCAGTCCTTATTGCAGATGCCTGTTCAGATACATTTGTGTTGGTTTAACACCTACAGAGGCCACCTGTGGTTTATACTGCAACTGGGCTTAGTTACAGTTTCTGGGACAGAGATCATTTCCTGACGTGATCAACAGTCTGAACAAAGCCAGTACGCTCAAACCCTCGGTCACGATGACTTGTGACTTCATGATAGTACAACTATCAATGACTTTCAAACAATTCTGTTTACCCAATTCCCCTCACAAGGCTTCGTTCAATCTGTGATCCAGTTTTCAGGTCCTTTCCAAATGTGCCACATGCTGGGATTACCACCCTGATTGATAGCATCAAGAAATCCCCTTCCTGACAGATCAACCATGGTGATATCTGAACGCACACCTTGGTCAGAAAGCAAATATCCTAAGCCCTCAGTTACACAGCCTACTTCACATTAATCCTACTAAGACATTAACAGCTAAGGCACACCTTGCCACATATAAACTTAAATGGATAAAATTTGTGTAACGCAATATGTAAAGTGTTAGGTTAAAATAATAAACTTTAAAATTTAATAAACTATCTTGTAATGTGTTTCTGTCTCTTAGCATTTACTTTATTAAATTTATGAAATCTGCCCTTTCATTTTGAGTAAGTACACACACACACACACATATATATATATATATATATATATATATATATATGTGTGTGTGTGTGTGTGTGTGTGAAAATTAATTGAAACAAAAATAATTCTGTTATTTACTTTTTTCACATTTTTCCAATGCATATGTTAGTACTTTGTATGTCCATTCTACAAAGTCATTCCTTGCTGATTGACCCAGGAGCTTTTGAGGAGCCTGGCACCACCTCTTAATTGCTGGTGCTCCCAGGTCCACCTTGACCTGGAGTGGTAGCACCTATTAGGGTTCCAGCTATGGGCAAGTAGTTAACCCCCAAACTGGGGTCAAAGTGTAAAAATAAATTTTTATAATAGAAAAACTTTGTAAAAAACTGTTACCAGCAATACATTTTTGAAAAACAAATTTTTACCACAATACATTTTTAAATTAAAAAAAAAAAAAAAAAAAAAAATACCAGCTTTACATTTTTTGAAAAAAAAAAAAAAAAAAAAAAAATGTTCCCAGCAATACATATTTGCAAGAAAATTATTACCAGAAATAGATTTTTTGAAGAAAAATAAATTTTACCAGAAATAGATTTGTTTCAGAAAAAAATATTACCAAAAATAGATTTTTTGAAGGAAAAAATATTACCAGAAACACATTGAATGGTTTTCAAGGAGACAGAAGATGACAACTGACATTGTATTTAAATTTTTGAAGATGCAAAGGCGTTACTGGGTGTGAGGCAATACAAGAAAATTATTATTAAGGAGAGAGAATAAGTAATAAGTTACAGTTACATCAAGTACTGTCCTTAAAATTCATGTTGACTGGAAAGCTAGAAGCCAGAAGAGAGTTCCACAAGCAAGAAGTGCAATTGAATAAACTGTTAGCATAGAAATTATGGTTGCATCTATCTCAACTGTAAAATGATGAGACCTAGCTGCCAATCTAGTACTGCACTTGAATTAAATCTGCTTTATGAAAAAGACCTCCAAAAGGATACTTCCCTGATCACTACAATGTTAACTTGCTCAAGTCTAGCATTAAGCATTATCTTCCTCACATATCCTCACAAACTGTGCCTTTTACTCTCTAACTCTTTACCTTGAGTGGCTCTTGGGCCTTTTACTGGTAAACAGAATTGTAAAAAAAAATAAATAAATAAAAATAGTGATGGTGTAGTGTTGAAAGTGCATATTCCAAATTTTTTTTTTTTTTTTTAAACTGGGCTTGAATGTTGGTGAGGAAGACTAACTGAAATTATGTTGTTGATTCAGCTGCCACAAATTTAATTTGTTCCAGTTGCTTATTTATTAAGCATATTCTGCCCTGTCGGCTGGGGCTGTAAAATATGCCGACTACACTTCTGCAGAGGGGTAAAACCCACTTCAATTGGGTATAATGATAAACTACTTCTGCGTCCTGGGCAAGATGATAAGCTACATCCAACAGAAAGGCCTCTGGAGGTTTTGAGGAGCGTGGAACCACCTCTTAATTGCTGGTGTTCCCAGGTTCATCATGACTCAGGGTGGTAGAGTGTAAAAATAGGTTTTAATACCAGAAATAATTTGTAAACAATTATCAGCAATAAATTTTTGAAGAAAAAAAAAAAAAAACTATTACCAGTAATATATTTTTGATAAAAAAAAGATTACCAACTATTTTTGAAAAAAAAAAAAAATATATATATATATTACCAACAATACGTTTTTGAAAAAAAAAATATTACCAGCAATACAGTTTTGAAGGAAAAAAATTATTACCACAAATAGATTTTTGACAAAACAAAATATTACCAGCAATAAAAATTTTGTTGGCATTAAATAACCCATTGAGGTTGATATGCCGTAAAACAAACCAAACCAGTTGTTTATTTTTTATGCGGTGTCCCTTCAAGGTGTAGGTGATTATATTTCCCCATACAATGTTCTTTAATATCTTTGGATTTCTATGAATTCTTCAGAAAGATAGTGGAGTAGTTTCTCATTTTCTCCTACATGCTTTTGAATTCAGAGTTTTCATTCTCCTAAACTGGTTGCCACCCAAGGCTAGAAAAAACATTTTTTTCTTTTTTTTCTGGAGTGAATCAGTAAAAATGAGCACAGATCAAATGGTTTTTTTTTGTTTTTTTAATGCATGCCAATAACAATTTGACATCTCACTTGTATTTTTTGTTTCGTTTTTTTTTTTTTATTTATTTATCTACCTATTTAAATTGATTTGATCATAATTGGGAAATATTCAAATGTAATTGTGCCAGTGTGCATGTCTTTGAGCCAATTACAGAAGTTGCATAAATACAGTTGAATTGACTTGTGGAACTCTCTTCTGGTTTCTTTTCCAGTCAACTTTGCATTTGAATTTTTGGAGATCAATGTCAATTGTTATCTGTTGTCTTCTTGATTACCTTTCTATTGTTCCTGCTCCTTAATAATGTCTCAGTTTTCTAATTTTTTCACAACCTCGTCTCTTAATGGCATTACTGCCTTGCTTGGGGTAAATTCAATTTAAAAAACAAAAAACAAAAAACAAAAAAAAAAATCTGAATACGTCCAGGTCTGCAATTATTTTATTGTCATCACAATTTCTTCCACTCTCAGCAACACCCTGCCTCTGAGTGACTTTATTGCCTTGTTTGGAGAGAAAAGAAAAATATGGTATGGGGTTTTCAAGCACCACACAGTAATGGAGGGTTAAAGAACAGGACTTTATTATTTGGGTTGGGTGGGTTTGTAGCTTCAGGACATGAATGATCATGGCTCTCCACAACTTCCAATCTCTCTGGTACGTAGACTTTCTGAATTTTAAGGACAGTACTAGATGTAACTGTAACTTATTACACTTATTCACTTTTGAACTGACTGCTCGGTTGAACTCTCTTCCTACGGACGGGAGGAACCCAAAGGAGGCTACGCCGAAGGGCGGAGTCTCCTTCGGGGAGGTAAAACCGGCCCTGAACCCATTTATACGGGTCCAATGGGCATATTTTTGGCCGAGCCCACGGGCTCGGAATGCCCACGTTAAAAAGGCCTTGTGTCACATGACACCCTCATGGGGGGGGGGGACTCAATATCGTAACTTATTACTTATTCTCTCTCCTTAATAAGGTTTACTTTTTCTCTTATTGTCTCACACCCAGTAACGCCCTTGCATCTTAGTGGCATTGTTGCCTTGCTTAGGGTGAATGGATTTTTAAAAAAAATCCTTTGTAGTTGTAGTAGATAGTCCCAATAAGCTCGGTCCTGAACAAACTCCTGAAGTTGATCTCCTGCCTGTTTGTGAATCTTATATTTTTATTAGAGTTTTTGACCACATGTGCAAATTAGTGATAGCTTTAAAAGCGCTAGAACTGTACATATGCTTTAACGAAATTGCAGACAGTGACTGAGTGGGCAGATGAGATATTGTGGCCTCTTAGCCACAGATCAGTTAGTTTCTTGGTCATTGTGGCAGACATAGTGAACAAGAACCAGAGCCAAATGACAGAAATGGTGAACACGACTTGTCTTATTCCTGATGAAAGAGAGTTTGTATTTTTGTCTGGCATGTAGGACTTCAATTCTAGAGATGAGTATGCCGTTCTGTCAAAAGAGACCCTCCTTCTTTTGTTGCCCCACAAGAAATTGGTTCATTGGTGCAACTGTGTATAATATTAGCAAGGTTGAACGGAATCGCAGAGGGACATACGGGTGTGTTAATACTCCATTTTGAGGTGCCCATATGTCTATCATCCGGGCGAGTGATTTGTGATTTCCCATTATAAGTAAACCATTGTGGAGATAGGAGACATCTCCATCTGGGTACATCGTACTGTACGTACAGTTGTGAAAGGAATGAGCGATGAAGCATATACAGGGAAGAGAACAACAAACAATACCAAGAAATGGAAATTGTGCCCCAAAACAAAGTTGCAATATTTTTTTTTTTTGACCACAGTTACATTTCCCCACTGTATCAATAAGCAATGTTCAGTCCCTTAAGTTCCTTGATATTTCCCTTACCTCTCTTTGTGCACCCCGCCCAGCCAAATAGTTCCTTGCTATTTCCCTGACCTCTCTTTGTGCACCCCGCCCAGCCAAATAGTTCCTTGCTATTTCCCTGACCTCTCTTTGTGCACCCCGCCCAGCCAAATAGTTCCTTGCTATTTCCCTGACCTCTCTTTGTGCACCCCCGCCCAAATAAATACTGGTTGGACTCCTAGTTCTTTTCGGATTATGTTGCTGACGTCTCCAAATTAAGTTCCTTGATATTTCCCTTATCTCTCTTTGTATCCCCAACCAATAACTTCTGGTTGAATTCCTAGTTCTTTTTGGATTGCATTGCTGACGTCTTCAAATTAAGTTCCTTGATATTTCTCTTACCTCTCTTTCTATCCCCCCCACGACCAATAAATTCTGGTCAAACTCCTAGCTCTTTTTGGATTGCATTGCCGACGTCTCCAATTTGTAGCTCGCATTGTGGGCTGTTCCACTATTTTTTTTTTAAGCATTCCACCTCAAGCAAGGCATGAAGCCACTAGCATGCACGCGATTACAGAGAGTTGGAGCATGAGCAAAGAGGAGTGATAGAGGAAAGGATGAAGAGAAGGATAGGGGATAGATCAAGGCATCTGGAGACGCCGATTGACATTACATTTGAATAGTTGGAGATTATAGCTATCAGAGAAACAGGAAAAGGGGAGGGAGTTCCACAGGCGAGAGGTACGAGACATGAAGCTATTGAAGTAGAAGAGACGGCTACATTTAACAGTGAAAGGGTGAGAGTGAGATGCCAGCCTAGTTGAGCGCTTAAATTCATAAAGTCTGGGAACCAGCGAAAGCAGCTCATCAGAGCAGTTACCTTAAAAGTATTTGTAAAAATGACTGTGGGAGGTGACGGCATGTCTATGAGAGAGCAACTGCAGATGAGATGCCAGATCAGGGCCAATTAGATTGCATATCCGTCTTTCGATTTTATCAATGATAGAAGGGGCTCCAGACAATAAAAAATCATTCCTTCTGTCATCATAGAATTGATGTTTAGTCTTTTCATCCCACTTTCTTTTGTCTAGGAGTTTGTGCAGTTTTTCTTTCTGCACCTACCATCATCACTGTGTCATTTGCACATCTTATTTTGTTAATTGTTTCTGCCATTTAACTCCAAATGTTATGTCCTATTCTCTAACTACTGAACTGCTCCTCTCGTTGCAAAATAACCTGATGATATTTAAAGTTAGAAGTGGATTTTAACACGAGTTGAATAGAAAATATGCATTATAACCATAATCTGATTAAATCTGTAATCTCTTCGTTATGTGTAATCAGTGAAATCAGAATTTGTTTTGAGGGTGACTCTTTAATCTTGTTGTCTGTTAAGGTCCTCTTTACAAATTAACTCTTCAGTAATAGGAGGAACAAAGTCAACAGTTAAATACAAAAATGAGTGAATATAACAAACATACCAATAAGTTTTGCATCCTGTTCGGTTTTTTTTTTTTTGCTTTTTTGACATCGCTATTTAAATTGTTTACACTATTTGACTTGGAAGCAAGAAAAAAAAAAGAGTGTTCTACAAGTGAGAGGTGCGAAAGAAGAAATTATTAGCATAGAATTTATAGTTATGTCTAGCAATTTCAACAGTGAAATTGTGAGACCTAACTGCCAATCTAGTACTGCATTTCTTTTTTTTTTTTTTTTTTAATCATTCCCACAAAACAAGGCAATAAAGCCACTAAGAGGCAAGGGGTTACTGTGTATGAGAGAATATGAAAGAAAGAAAATATTATCAAGGAAAAAGAACAGGAACTTAAGAATACAGAAGATAATGATTGACATTGCATTTAAATTTTTGGAGATCAATGTCAACTGGAAAGCAAGTGGCCAGAAGAGATTTCCATGTGGGAGAAGTGCAATAGAAGAAACTTAGCATAGAACTGGTTACATCTAATAGTTTAAACTGTAAGATGAGACTTAGCTGCCGATCTAGTACTGCACTTAAATTAATAAAGACTTCCATGTGTGAGAAGTGCAAAGGAAGAAACTGTTAGCATAGAACTTGCAGTAATAACTAGCCATTTCAACTGTAAAATGACCAGTCTAGTAGTACAGTTTAATTAGTAAAGTTTAGGTATCAAAGAGGAAAGCTCATCCAAAAAATTACCATCAAAATATTCATAGAAAAAGACAGAAGGAAGCTACATTACAACAGTGACTGAAGTCGAGATGCCAGGTAAAGATTAATCTTTGCATTTTGTCAAGAATCTCTAAATACAGAGTAGAAGCAGCAGAGTATATGTGAGAGCAATATTCAATGCATGGACGAATGGTAGACTTATAAATATGCAAGATAGATTCTGTCGAGAAAAAATGTCTAGCACAACACTGCGAACTAACTTTCCGAACAGTCATAAAATTTGATTCAGTATAAACATCCCACTTCATGTCTCTGGAAAATATTAGCATAAGAAGTCGCTATGAGTTACTCTTATGGAGGTTAGCATCAGTCATGCTTATGGAAGGCAAAAAAGGTCCATGAAGATGATTAAGAGAGTGCATTTTCATTTTGAATTAACAAGTTCTTTCTTACTCTGTTCAACAAAAGACTGACGGTCATTTTTGAGCTCTGCTACCAATTTGACCTTATCAAACCTATCAGACTTAGCATTAAGTACATGTTCAAATTTCAGTCTGGTTTGTGTATTCACTTACATGCAAATACTCTTGAAAAAGTTAGGAATCCTTCTACCCACCTCCATCTATGGGTTAAATAGTGGGACTTGTATCTGGGAAAAATTATTGTTTTTTTTCTCAAGTTTTTTAATGCAATATTCACAAACAAAAAGTAATTGCTTTATCCAAAGATATGTTTTAGTTTTTGTTGTAACCTAGAAAAGGTTACTGAACAGAATAATCACATGAAGGTTGGTAAAGAACAACACATATAAGATTTGCCAGTAGCATGTAGTAGTAGTAGTCAACTGCTAGAAGTGAGTCAAGTGAATTTTCACAAGGAATCTCCAATTGCAGGATATCTACCAACCGTTCCATACGGTCAGATGTGGCAGAAGACCGAATTTAATGTGGGGTATCTGAGCGCGTAGGCTCAGCCAAAAATTCCCCATAGACCCCATATAAAATGGGGTCATTTAGTGGTTTCCAAGATGAGACACTGCCCTTTGACATAGCCTTATCTGGGGATCCAGAAGCAGAGAATTTGACCAGCACAGCTGGAGATGAATATCCAACTGCATACCAACATACAGTATTTACTACTGCATTTATGTAAATGGGGACATATCTATTATTGCCCATAGGCAAACTACAACAGTTTTAAATAACCAACAAGAGGCAACAAACCATAAAAAATAAGTTCATTAAAATTAAGAAACAAATTTTTCTTTTTTTTTTAATTTTTTTTTTTTTTTTTTATTCCAAATCAGACTTCAGGTTTTATTTGGTTTGCTTAATTTTGTTTTACAGTATATCAACCTCAATGGGTTATTTAATGATGACAAGATTTTTAAGATAGGTCCGTATGAATAGAATATGTATCATTTGTAAGAAATCGGATTGTAGATCAGGTTTCATTGACGTATTTTTGTAATGAGGATTTTTGTCGAGAGTCAAATATATTGTAGTACTACTTCATTATTTTGAAAAATGTATTGCTGGCATTTATACCATAAAAACCTATTCTTCTACTTTTCATAGTGTTTTGACCCCAGTTTGGGGGTTAACTCATTTGTCCATATCTGGGACCCTAACAGGTGCTGGTGGACCAGAGAACAACAGCAATTAATGGGTGGTTCCACGCTCCTCAAAACCTCCTGATCAGAAGCCTTGTTGCCCGACGTAGTTTATCATCATACCAAAGACTAGACTTCTTCAGGTCAACTGCATTCTGGTTTATTAAAAACCTAAATAAACCCGACAACTTTGGATTCATGAGACAACCTGTACAGAGTGATGCTGTTCAAGATTTGATTAGGAAAGCATAAATGGCAGAGTTTTCAAGATAAAATTTATTAAATGGAAGATTTCAATTAATTAAAAGTAAAATATGAGAAACAAGATTTTTTTTTTATCTTCAGAAATCAGCACGGACAATTGTCAATGAAAAACAAATGTTTGGCTGGTGGTAGAATGGACGGTTGTCACAAAAACTGGGTGTGGCATTGTGACCAGAGACAAATAATAATTATTGAATTTAACAAAATATTCAAAAGTATTCAAATAGAATTAGTGACAAGAGATTCAAATCATTTCCATTATTGAGGGCTCAAAAAATTACAAGTTCAGAAGCAGGAGACAATTATTGAATTTAACAAAAATCATTGAGTATTCAAATAGAATTAGTGACAAGAGATTCAAATCATTTCCATTATTGAGGGCTCAAAAAATTACAAGTTCAGAAGCAGGAGACAATAATTATTGAATTTAACAAAAATCATTGAGTATTCAAATAGAATTAGTGACAAGAGATTCAAATCATTTCCATTATTGAGGGCTCAACAAATTAAAAGTTCAGAAGCAGGGGACATTGCTAGAAAATGTTAGATATTCGACAGACAAAAAAAAGATATTATTTACACTACATACATGCAGACGACTGTCCCCATTTTTGTTCTTGCTCTCACAGCGTTTCAATTATTGTGCTCTCGTCTTCATCAGGTGTATGTTGATCCAGGTGTCGAGATGACATATATATGGACTCTCCAGTCAATTTCGACATCATTCAGTTTTTATGTTTGTGCCGTATATGACAGTTTTGACCCACAAGTGACCTGCATACAAGTCTACATGTTGTGCAACAGCAAGGATCTGTGGACATAGTCACAGGAATATTTACCAAAGTTTTTCACCGTTATCTTTTGTCTTAGCCATTCAATAAGACTGATTTCGAAATCTGTTACCACCATGGCACAAATACCTCCAGTTATTTCTATCCAGGGCATCTCACTTGAAATTAGCATCAGGTACATTGGCAGCCAAAGAGTTACTTATTAGCTTGTCTTTATACCTAATTGTCCACTATTCTATCATCACTTTTCATATATATATATATATATATATATATATATATATATATAAAAAAAACAGTAGTTAGATTTTACTGATGTTCAGAGCTACAAGGGTCAATCAATTATGTGCCATGAGGGATAGACACTTAGGCGATCATGTATCTTTCAATACATGACTGACGAAGCAGATTTTTTTCTTGCAATAGGTTCTTTCTGCAGTAGACCAGTTGCCATCCAAAGCTATAGAACCCAGTCTGTCCTGCTATTTATCCATACCTTGGGATTAAAGAAGAGGATTCATACCTTTCCTAAGAGTATTAGCATATAAGTGAATGTAATGGATTCGATTGGAATTTGAACTTGCCTCTCCAATTCCTCAATCCGAGCCACTATCCATTACTCTCCGGCTACTTGTAGGTTATCTGTTGCCAATTTTATAAAGATAAATTTTTTTTTTTTTTTTTCCTGACCGCTAAATGAATCTTTGGGAGTGGCTAAGAAATGAAGTGTGTGTATATATATATATATATATATATATATATATATATTTACTTTACCCATCACATGATCTAATTATTCTAAGATGAGGTCAACTGTGCTTACTCTCTGACAATCTGTGTTCAAACCCAAGTGTCGGCACTGACACTTTATGCTCATATGACAATTATATATTCTAAATAACATGGTTATGAATTTAACCATTTTCATTTTATAGG
>CAHIKZ030002798.1:27500-175000 GCA_903632075.3 Acanthosepion pharaonis
ACCCAAATATTTCCATTTAGATGGAAATGTACATGCTTAATTTGAAAATAAAGAAATTGATAAAATGTACAGTTTTGGAGTTATCAACAATAAAAGTTTGGACTCATTCATGTTCTGACTGCAGCACAGCAGCCATTACTGGTGTTGTTTACCTATATTTGCCTCAGAGCAATCATTCACGGAAGCTTCACTTGAGTGCATACTACTTCCCATGAGTCAGTAACATTACACTACAATGCCATCACCGATATCTAAAGAATCAAATGAACAATTATCAATAATTTTACTTATTATAAAACGCAGATTGTGTGTGTGTGTGTGTGTGTGTATGTGTGTGTGTGTCTGTACATTTATATATTGGATCGGATTTCCTACATTTTTCAACCGATTTCAACAAAACTTCACAGGACTACGTAAAATTACCTTGTGGTGGTTCTGACAGTGCAAAATTGGAAAAAACAATTGTTTTTGCACAAAATCAATTTGAAAACACGATTAAAGTCATCAAGAATGAAAGGGGGACAACTCATATCGAGTTATACTTATTATAAAACCCAGGTTGTGTGTGTATGTGTGTTCATTTATATATGGGATTGGATTTCCTACATTTTTCAACCGATTTCAACAAAACTTCACTTTTTTTTGGCAGGTCATGTTTCTTATTGTCTTTCACACTTTTTTCTTTATTTTTACATTCAGAATGCTTTAAAAATTCCATTTACAAGACAATTGTTTATAATAAAATTCTATTCAATCGGTAGACACATAACAATTGAAAACAATGTTTTTGTTTGAGTTTGACCAATTCGTAAAAAAAAAAAAAAAAAAAACAACAAAAAGAAACTAATTAAGACATGTCATCCTTAAACAATAATCTTTGTCAATTTTATTTTTCAGTCTTTATGATGGTCGATACTTGATCTATCTCTTACTGTTACATCCCCGGGCAACGCTGGGCTCTACTGCTAGTTATGAATATGCACAAGCATGGCTTAAGATACTAGCAGTTAAAGCTAGAACCAAAAAGCTAAAGGATTCAAAATCAATCGGAGGAGAAAACCAAATAACGGACATCTTGTTGGTTACTGCTGGTTGTGAGGCCATCATAAAATTATCAACAATTGCACACCCAAGACAGTTGGAAGATTGAAAAGTCCGTCCGCTCTCAGGAGTAGACAAATTAGAGCCCCATTGACCATGTCCTATACTACCAATGAAAAACTATGGTATGAAAAGAAAGGTGACAGAACTAATTTCAACTCGGAACTTCAAAAGGGTAATTTGCAGTTCAAGCCCCATGCTCAGTTTCTAATAAAAAATTCCCAAATAGTTCCATTTAGGTGGAAATGTACATGCTTAATTTGAAAATAAAGAAATTTTGATGAAATCTACTGTTTTGGAGTTATCAACAATAAAATTTTGGACTTATTTGCATCGCGGTGGGAGAAGTTGAAATTAACAGGAAAATTTCATTACAAAGAAAAAGTGCTGAAATGCTGTGAAATATAAATCCTCCTATATAGTAGTAAATCTCACTTATTATAAAACGCAGATTGTGTGTGTGTATCTGTACGTTTATATATTGAATGGATTTACATTTTTCAACTGATTTTCGACAAAACTTCACAGGACTGCATAAAATTACCTCAAATTTTGGTTCTTGACAGCGCCAAAATTTAAAATAAAACAATTGTTTTTGCATGAAATCAATTTGAAAAACAGAAAACACAATTCTGTCGTCAGAATGAAATGGGGACAACTCATTATCGAGTTATACTTATTATAAAACCCTTTGTGTGTGTGTGTGTGTGTGTGTTTTCGTTTATATATGGGATCGGATTTCTACATTTTCAAACCGATTTCAAAAAAACATTTTTTTTTTTTTTTGGCAGGTAGTGTTTCTTATTGTCTTGCATTCTTTTTTTTCTTTATTTTTACATTCAGAATGCTTTAAAAATTCCATTTACAAGACAATTATTTATAATAAAATTCTATTCACTTGATAGTCTAATAACGATTGAAAACAATGTTTTTGTTTGAGTTTGACCAATTCGTAAAAAAACAACAACAAAAAAAAAAACTAATTAAGACATGCGTGTCAATCAACCTTAAACAATAATTTTTGTCAATTTTATTTTTCAGTCTTTATGATGGTCGATATTTGATCTATCTCTTACTGTAACACCAGGCTCTACTGCTAGTACTTGATAATTTCCTCATAGATGAAGAGGCAACAGAGATGCCAATCTACAGAAGGATACTGAGAATACCATGGACAGAATATGGAAGCAATGAGGAAGTTTTAAGGTAAATGAGAACAAAATAAAGACAATTTTACTTAGAATCAGAAAGAGACAATTGAAATTTCCGATTTCTAATGAGGAAAGATGACTTGGAGAATTTGACACTCACTGGACATACTCAAGGCAAGAGGGACTAGGAAGGAGTCAAACATCATTTACACAGGATAAAACGTTGTGGAGAGCCATAACTGTAAAGGACCATGGTGCATGAAAGAAGACGCTCTTCTAAGTAATATTCTAGAATATAAGACATTTGATTAATGAAAGTTTTACATGATAGAAAAAAAAAAAAAAAAAAAAAAAAAAAAAAAAAAAAGAAATTATTTCAAAGAAATACCTTTTGTTTTTTCCTTCCTCTCTTCCCTCAGAATATTTTACTTTTCTGTGATTAACCTAAGATTAAGAATTCTAACTATTGTCTTGAATACATTCACTTACACATGCATTAGCTATCTTCTATATAAATAAAGCACAGTGTACACGTGTCCATCCATCTGTTTTTCGATCCCGGCGAATCATAAACAACATGAATTAACAGGTAGAAACTACTGTAGTTACATGCAATTAAAGATTAAATAAATAACTCATTTAAAGTTAATTTTAAATATCAAATAGAAGTTAAAGGTTTAAAAAAAAACCCAAAAAACCTATTCTTTATTAAAGGTTTTACTTTAATTTCACTTTTCATCACAATTGCAATTGATATCATCTAATTAAGCCATAATTAAAAACTTTAATGGGGCATGGTACATTGCTCATATTTTTCTTTTTCTAGCACGCATACTGTGACGTATTCAAAATATTACAAAGTTCAGGTTCCCTAATATCATTTAAGGTGGACTTTATATAAATAGATGATAATGGTGATTTTAAAATAAAAATTGTGAGTAAGATAAATGTAAACAAACTATGGAGAATGGTTACATATATGAAGAAAGATTATGCCGAATTAAGGTGTCAAATAAAAATAAAATAATTTTATTATTTTTAAATTCTTATAACTTTTACATACATAGAACACTTAAGGCCAAAGGCCAAAGGCCCAAAAGCTCTCCATATAATCTTGCCTAAAGGGCAGTTTCTAGGATAGTATAATACTAAAACTCTTCTTGTACATATGTATAGATGTGTGTTCCCAAAATACAGCTTAAATGATACATAATATCTTAGCAGATTTAAATATACATAGCACAACATTTATACAATACACTACATCAGAACTTGTTTTTATAAACAAATATCTTGGATGTTTGGCAAATACGTGATAGGTTAAGATGCTATATGGGTGTGTCATTGTAAACCTTGATCTATATGGTTGGAAAACTGTGTCACAGAATTGATGCTAAATAAATAAATAGAAGAATGCTGGTTTGCTGCAGTTGCATATTTTGAAATATGTGTGAGGAAGAAACGACTATGTATAATAAAAAATATTATTTTGAAAAAAATGAAACTAAGTGCACAAAAAGGAGGTGTCCTTTCTTTGTTATTTCAATAAATATGAATCTCCCTAAGCAGGGGAATGTTTTCATTAAAGGGATGTTTCATTTTAAACTTAGATTATAGACAGAACAATAATAGGCCTCCTATCTCATTCTGGTATATAGTTAAATTTATTTTTAATTTATTAAGTCTGTTGTCTGATAATTTAATGCGAGTAAACACATATTGCACATAAACATTAAAATATGAACAATTAATAACAAAATTGACACTATCATTATTCTGTCAATTTGTATTATGAACTGCTTTTAAAAGGAACACAACAGGTTTATGGGTCATCTAGTAAATATATAAATGTACATATAAAACACAGATCATGATCACCTACAAAAGCACAGTCATGTAAGCTACTAGAGTTTCAGGTGTTTAAAGGTGCACAGATTTTCATAAAAGTACTCAATATAAAAAAAATTAAATAACAGACTAACAATAGTTGATGAAGGAAAGTTCAAAAGACTTATCTTTTTACTTACAAGTTTTGCAGATGTACTGGTAATATAGTACAACTTTTAAATTTTATTTGAAATCAATAATTAGCAGGTTCTTTTCTGTAGTTTATATAAATATTATATCTGTTAATGAATTCAATAGAGTTACCTGGCTCTGACAAGCAGTGTATCTGCCTAACTCAAAGTCAAAAAGATAAGTCTCTTGAACTTTTCTCCATCTCCCACAGCTATGGGTTAATTAGTAGGACTTGAATCACGAAATAATTATTATTTAAAAAAAAAAAAAAAATTATGACTATCCAAAAATATTTCTGGCTTTAAATAATCTGCAAAGGGTTGATAAGCCGTAGAAAATGAATCAATTTTCTTTTTCTTTATATATATATACAAAAAATATATATACATACATACATATATATATATATATATATATATATCTCTATACATATATATCATCCAATGACGTTTATAGGATAATATATATATATATATATATATATATATATATATAAAAAGAGGGATCAAAATGAAAAAAAACAAAATAAAATATTATTTTAACAATGAATAAGGAATCCTTAAAAATCCATTAGATGGCCATAATTTATTTGATGGGCCATTGCCCAATCGTTCAGACCAAAATGACATTGAGAAATGGAGTTTAATTCATCCAGACACAAGAATAAAGGAAAAAGGAAAGAAAAAGGAAAGAAAAAGGAAGAAAAATCAAAAAAGGAATAAAAAGAAGGAAAAAGAAAGAAAAAATTGATTTGAAAAGAAAAAAAAAGAAAAGGAAAAAAAAAAAAAAAAGGAAAAAAAAAGAAAAGAAAAGGAAGAAAAAGGAAAAAAAGAAAAAGGAAGGTGGAGGAAAAGTGAGATAGGAATGAGTTTTAATATTAAAAGGGAGAAAGAAAGATTTCAATACAAGGTTTATTGGGGGGAAGAGAAAAGCAGATAGGCATAGAGAGAGGAGAGAGTGAGATGGTCTACAAACTGACCCAGAATAGGTTTTATTTCCAGGACTTGACAAAAAAACAGGGTGGTGGAATGAGTGATCATGTTTAAAGAAATCATATTGAAAAAGTTCAATCAGTGAAATCTCCACATTGTATTTTAAACATTACAATTACGAATTGATAATAATAATAATATTATATATATATATATATATATATATATATATATATAAAAAGAGATTGAAGTTATGTTATAATTATGAACTGTCTCTTCTTGATGTTAAGTTTCATTTTGTTTCCATTTTCTCCAAAATCTCATTGTTGCTCATATGCTCAATCCATCGTATCCTCAGCTTCTTCCTCTAGAACTACATCACTGTTACTTTAAGCCTCTTCATCTTTCAGGAGATTGTCCAGCACTTGCTATACCATATATAGGAGGACAGGTATCAAGTAACAGTTCAGTACTCTTTTCTAACAAAATTTTCATTTCTCTTAATACTCTGCTTAGCTTTTGGAATTCATCTTTGATCATCCCAATATGTCTTCGGATCTCATTGTTGCACTTTGTCCTCTGTTAAACACACTGTATTGGATCTTCTGACATGAATGCAAAGCAGGACAGCATGCTGTTTCCAAATTTCTGGTAGAGTGAATTGCATCATGGTGCCCCTTTTTCTCATAGACGGTACCCAATATACTGTTCAGTTAAAAAAAAAAAAAAAAGGTGACAATTTACCCATTGCACCATATATATATGTGTGAAAATATATAGAAAATAGGAAGGAACTGGTTAGGTAAATAATCCAAAGTTCCTTAGTATTTTAGTTATTATTTATTAGTATTTTATAAAAAAAAAAATTTTGCTTGAAGATGGAACAGAGCTTTCTTTAACTCAATTTAATTCAAATAATTATATTGAAGTTTTCGGCTCTTGTTTTGAAACATGAGACCTCTTATGTCATAAGTCGGAATCATATTTTAAATAAATAATTATATAATTATATATATATATATATATATATATATATATATATATATATATATATATATATATATATATATATATATATATATAACACTTATAGATATTTAAATTCCTATACTGTCTTGATTTTAGTATCCCTTATTTGTAATTTGCATTCTGGGCTCTTCCTTTTGCTGACAACTATGCATTCATTCTTGCAGTTTATACTTAACATCAGAAAGAGGCAGGTAAAATTTCCTGGACACATAATGAGAAAAGTGGGCTTAAAGAACCTGATACTCACTGGACTGATTGAGAGACAGAGGAAAGTAGTGTGTAACATACTTGATGGGCTTGATTGAATGAATGATAGAATGACGGGGTTTGGGAGAAATAACAAAAAGACAAAACTCATTAAGAGCTACAAGGGACAGGAAGATGTGGAGAGCCATGATCGCCAAGATCCTGAAAGGACATGGCACATAAAAAGATATTTATGAATAAAAGTGCTCAATAGCAGAGCTAGAGCATATGTAAAATAATGAGTAGTTTAATGAAATTAGTCAAAATAAATATCTATATGATGATTTTTTGATATGGAGAAAGAGATTAAGGTAGACATACAAAGATGTAGACATACAAAGATGCAGACAGCCGTTCACAGAAGGCATTAATAAACATATCTATTACTATGACCAGATCTATTTTCGTACATCTGTACACAGTTACAATTTCTACACATATTTACAATTCAATATTTACACTCAATATCTACAATTCAATTTCAATATCTAGAATCTATATTGGCATATGGTGATATTACATTGAAACACTAGTTCTTGTCTGATCAACGATGTTAAGCAACATTGAACTTGGTGGGTGACCACTCAGAAATACCAGGTGCTCTAAGCCTGGAGATTCAGGGAATGTAATGGAGAACAGCTCAGAATTGGAAAGATGAATTCAAGTTTGTTACATTCACTTATATGCAATTAGCCTCTTCTCTCCCCTAGCTATGGATTAAATATCAGGACTTATCTGTAAAAAAAAAAAAAAAAAATCATTGCTATTTCTAAAATATTATTGATGCAAAATTCACCCACAAGATATTCTCACAATCCACACCCCACCAAAAAAGAATATTTTAGGTTTAAATAACCTATTAAAGGTTGGTAAACCATAAAAAAAGCAAAACAATTCAATCGATCAAAAATAATATGGACTTTGAGGCAGACATTAACAAGTAAATGATTTTGTACATATTTTTAAGCATCTAGCAGTCTCATGATGGATTACAAAAATAAATCTCATTAATTTTGATTTTAGAAAAAAAAAAAAAAAAAAAAGAAAAAAGTTATTTATATATGTGTGTGTGATTCAGATGTAAAACCCTTTCCTCATATACTTTTTTTTCAGTCTACTTACATGGAATTTATTTATTTATTCCCATTTCCAAGTAGTTTTTTTTGCATACTCAACCATTTCATATGAACTTTCCTTTCCAATAATATATATATGAACAAAATAGGATTACTCACAAATATATTTATATTTCACTGACACACACACACATATATATATATATATATATATATATACACACACACAAATGTATATTTACATGCATCTGTAATCACATTTTATATATAAAAGCACACACAAATTTTTAATGAAACTTCTATAAAAGATGGATTGCTCCCTAAATGCAAATATATACATGGTGTGATGGATAAATCATAGTCTAAATTGCACAAACATGAAAATAACACTGACATCTTATTTTAACACATATTTTTACCAAAATTACACAAAAATATCTTCAAATGCTGAAAAGTAAAGATCCTTTTAGTGTTGATATCTGGAATCGAAAGTCTCTCCCCACCCAAATGGTCCTATGCCAGAAAGACTGATTTGGAGCAACAGCTTCCAAGATTATATATATATATATATATATATATATATATATATATATATATAGGGTGCGATGGATAAATTTTCATCTAAATTATGCAAAAATGAAAATAAAACTGACATCTCAGATATATTTACCAAAATATCTTAAAATTCGAAACAGTAAATTTATTCAATAAAATCACCCCTTGCTTCAACCATAGCCTCTAGACAACTTTGGAATCCCCTGCAACTCTTCTGGATGGTCTCCTTGTTTAAGTTGGTGAATGCTGCCATAATCTTTGCAGCCAGTTCATCTTTAGTGTTACAAAGGAGTTTTGTTGGTCTCTTGCTGAACTGCACCCCACACATAATCAAGGAGATTGCAATCTGGGGAGTTAGGTGGCCAAGTGTAAGGAGTGATATGGTCACAGAAATTATTTGACAACCATGACTAGGTTCATCTGCTTATGTGGCATGGTGCAGAGTCCTGTTGCTACACATAGGGTCTTCCAGCAACCACCCTTGACCCAGGACTTCATGTTGAGTCTGAAGCCCTGAGGGAAGTTGAATGGAGGCATGGCATAACCACCACTAATGATCACTCCAGACACCTTCGTAATCACCATTAGACTCATCCAACTCTTTCTGAATCCTCTGCACTGTCCTCAGACTGACACCCAAACAGTCTCTAATGTTTGCATTGGATCTTCTGGCATGAATGCAAAACAGTACAGCATGCTGTTTCCAAATTTCTGGTAGAGTGAATTGCATCATGGTGGTCTTTTTCTCATAGACGGTACCCAATATACTGTGCAGTGGTCAAAAAAAAAAAAAAAAAAAAAAAAAAAAAATATTAAAAATATGTGGGATTTTAAAATATATATATTATTTATACAAACACATATATATATATATATATATATATATATATTTATATACACATATATATATATATATATATGTATGTGTGTGTGTGTGTGTGTGTGTGTGTGTGTATGTGTATGTGTATATAAGTTGGAAGTATATAAGTTGGAAGTATATGATATATATATATATATATATATATATATATATATATATATATATATACACACACACATCACATCTTCATTCTCGTTTATATATCACCAAGCTTTTAAATTGTTGAGAGGAGAGGTTTTTACTTTTACTTTATATATACTTAGATATTAATAACTAAATACATGGATGCATTTCGTTTCTTTGTGTGTGTGAGATACCTATATATATTTATAGTTGTAAAGTGGATAAATGAAATGGCCATATATTATATATATATATAGTTATTAATATCTAAGTATGTATAAAGGAAAAGTAAAAAGCTCTCCTCTCCCCACAACAATTTCTTTCTTGGCTTGTTCTAAGAGAAATATTGGCAGTGAGTAGTAAGAATATTACTGGCTTCTTGTCTCTTTCATGAAGAAGTCTGCTAAAGCTTCCTGCTTGAAACATGGCACCCAACTGCCAAGCATCCTGTACCTTGTCTTCGATGTGAATGGCACGGAAGAGGAGGGCGAGTAAATGGTCCAAATACCAAAAGTTGTATCCCAAAATAAATGACATACAAACCAAAGTCAATAAACATTCTTTTTATACAAGCAACCTTTGTCCAAATTGCTATATAAGTTTTAATTGTTAGTTTTTATTTGGAAAATGCATGTTAATTGTTTATACCAACCTTAAAATAAAATTCTAAAAATTTGGATTGCATGTATAAAGAAGGCTAGAATAAATGCATAAAAGAGATCTCATTTTAGGGGTCTAGCCCTCCCAAGCAAAAGATATGCAAGATTCTAGGCTTATAGTAACCATGACAAGCTTGTCTTGATTCTACTTTTGAATTTATTCCCAAAGACATATGATCCAGTACCAGTGCTATTGACTGTAAGCTCTTTGATAAGGTCCAAAGAAAAATCAGCAATATTATTCGTATTGATCTGGCAGCTCGGCTTCAATTTCCCACCACCATAAGGTTGGCTCTTTGCCTCTTAAATAAATACTTTCATGGTAATTGTTCAGATGAGCTCTTCACTATGGTACTTAGACATTTTGAACTTAAGTGCAGAACTAAACTGGTATCAAGAACTCATCAATTTACAGTTGAAATGGCTAGATATAACTGCAAGTTCTATGCTAACAGTTTCTTTTATCACACTTCTCACCTGTGGAAATCCTTTTGGCTCCATTCTTTTCCAGCCAACTTTAATCTGCAAAAATTTAAACACAATGTCAATCTATCTACTGTCCTCCTGATTACTCTTTTCACTTCTTGCTCATTATTAATGTTTCTGTTGCTAATTTGTCCACTCCCTGTAACCTATTGAGTTTTAGTGGCTTTACTGTTTTGCATGGGGTGATACAGATTTAAAAAAAAAAAAAAATTAACAATAACCCTCTATCTTGAGTTGCTCTCAAGCCTTGTATTGAATGAATTTTAGTACAAAAATAGCAAAAAATAAATAACGGTAAAAAAAAGACACTCTTCTATCTTTATAAAAGTCAGATAAGTACATAAATAGAGTATTGCTGCCATATCAGGGCTGGAGCTAAACAACCCTCACTTCCCAGCTTTGACAGAGTTCAAAAGTGTTTGCAAGGCCTTGTAGGTGCTGAATTATTTTTCACCTCACAAACTCTTTACCACTGCTGCCACCTAGAAAGCCTCTTGCTGCTCTATCACTATTTCCATAGAAAATGTTCTGATGAGCTACATTCATTTGTTCCACCAGTTCAGACCTTTACTCCCAAAACCCACCATACCATATACACTGGGTCAAATCAGCCTTATCCCTTTCGTATTTCATTGGTAATAAAGAAATTCTATTCTTCTTCCAAAGAGCTGCTTACTTTGTGGAGCAGACTCTTGTGTGTATACTTCCCTGAACACTGCAATCTTAACCAAGTCAAAGGTCAACTTTTAACAATCCTACATATTCCCATAATCTGTATTTTACTTCCTCTCCCTACATCCAAACAACCTTGTTTAGTAACCCTCTAAACTGAGTGGCTCTTGGCCTGGGCAAGCCAAAAATACTGAGAAAAAAAAAAAAAAAAAAAAAAAAAAAAAAATTAAAGAGGGGAAAGGGAGGTAACTTTGTTGAATAATAAATGTTACACCTTTAAGACATATATATATATATATATATATATAACAGGTTACAAAAAGAAAAAAAACACCCTAAGAAAGGCAATAGAGCCACTAAGATGCGAAGCATTACTGAGTATGAATGAATTAGAAAAAGAAAAGCATCAAGTGGTGAGAAAAATAAAAGAACAGGAATTAAGACAGTAGATAACAGTTGAGATTGCATTTAAACTTCTGAACATCAAAGTTGGTGGGAAAGCAAGAAGCTGTAAGAGAGTTCTACAGATGAGAAAAGAAATAGCATCGAACTTATATTTAGCCAGTTCAACTGTGAATTGATGAGGTCTTGTTACTAGTCTAATACTATGCTTAAATTCATAAAGACCTCATCTGAACAATTACCATGAAAGTATTTATAGAAAAGGCACAGGGAAGCTACATTATAGCAATGGGAAAGTGACTGAAGGTGAGATGCCAGGTGACTTGACTTGTATCGGTTTTCACCCTGGTTGGGTTGAATTGGCTTCCTCCCGAGCAAATACAGCATCATGGACCATTATGACAAGGCTCATTCGATCCTTTGCCAGGAATCTAAAACTTTGGACCGATAGATTTACTGCTAGGTCAAAAAAAATTGTGCCAGGTCAGGACTAACAACACAGCAGATTCTTCTTTGGACTTTATAAAGAATCTAAATATAACACCAGCTCCAATGTGGCAGCAATATTCAAAGCAGGGATGAATAGTAGACAAAAATGTGTAAGATAGAAAGTTTCTCTTGCTAGGATCTATTATGTCACAGTGAACCAACTTTCCTAGCTGCAGATTTGGCAACTGATTCAATATACTTTTTCCACTTCATGTGAACAGATCATTAATGTAAGAAGTCACTCTCTTAGAGTTTGGCATCAGCCATACTGATGGAAGGCAGAAAGGGGTCTCTCATGTCTCTCTTAATAGAGAGTAGTTTTGTTTTGGAGGCGTGAAAATTAACAGGTCATTCCTTGCCCCAATTAACAGCAGATTTTAGGTCACTTTTGAGGTCTGCCAATTGAAGCCTATTGAACTGATCAAACACATGCTACTATTAAAATTCAGTAAATATATCTCCCCCCACACACACTTTTATAAGATACCTCTTTTTTTTTTCTTTTAATTTTTTTTTTTTGCACATTCCACATTTATAATAATCTTATTTGGCATAGGAGGCATGCTTCCACTTACTTTCTGGAAGTTAAGCAAGACCAAGAATGGACAAGTTTTAAAATTTCAGAAGCAAAAAAACAGATGTTGTTTTTTATGACAATGGAAAGGGATGGGATGGGAGGGGATGGGAGGGAGGAGGAGGGGAAAGACAGAAAAGGGAGGGAGAAAAGATGGGAGGAGGGGGAGAAATTGGGAGTAAGGGATGGGAGGAAAGAATAAGATGGGAGGAGGGGGATGAGATGATTAGATGGGAGATGGAGGGGGGAGAGAGGGATGGTATTCTAAAAAGAGAGATGGGAGGAGGGGGGAGAGAGAGAAAGGCAGTAGGGAGAGGCGTTAAGGAGAAATTACAATATAGACATAAACATGTACAGAAGTTAAAATCTTACCGATAGCTATATGTCTAAACAAAAGGTACAGAAATTTGAAGTAAATTTTTTCTGAATTTTAAGAAAAAAAAAAAAAAAAAAAAAATAAATAAATAAATAAATAAAATAAATAAATAAAAATAAAAAATGAAGCAATAAAAAAAAAAAAACCAATAAATCATGAACTGCAATGCTTTCATCCTAAGACCAAACGACAAATAAATTTTCCCTTGAATTTTTAAAATCTTTCTGTGTTCATGAAAATAAAGGCTTGAATTACATTTTGAATTCATGAGAATTAATAATTTTTTTAAATAAAACTCATACATGAACATCACTTAGAAAAAACAGAAACAGCCAAATACTTCATTTCAAATTATTTTGAATGTTCATTCTATGCAATAGCTAAAAGGAAGGATTTTTGCAACAGACATGGTGAATTATTTCAATTCATTATATTCACTTTTTTGCAAATATTAGGGAAAGGTATGGATCTTCTTCTCCCCCTAAGCTTTGGGCAAATAGAAGATAGTCTTATTATCATTTAAATCATTATTATCTCAAAAAAGAAAAAAAATAAATATTTCTTTTAAAAAAATAATTTCTGATAAAAAATTAATCAATTTAATTTTGATTTTTTTAGGAATGTCTTTTAGATATCTTTACATTCTCTGGAATATTTTCCAAAGAAACTATTTTGGAAACAATATGAGGATCTTTTTTTATATTGTCATTTTTTTAGAATTGATCTTCAATTATATATATATATATATATATATATATATATATGTATATATATATATTTTTCATTTATCAATCAAATTTTGATTAGAATTTATGAATCCACCTCTTCTTTTTTCATCATGGAAATGGTATAATTTTTTTTTTTTTTTTATGTAATTTGCTTTTGAGCTTTCCTAAGATGATCATAAAGTATAATTAAATTACAACTATACGGCTTTTTGATAAAATTCATTAAAGATCAAGAAACTAATTAGATTACTGGAAAGGATCAAAAAAAAAAAAAGAAGACACAATATTTATATTATTCAATGAACAGGTTTTGAACAATGATTTTATATATATATATATATATATATATATATATATGTGTGAAAATATATAGAAAATAAGAACTTGTTAGGTAAATAATCCAAAGTTTTTAGTATTTTATTATTTTGAAAAAAATAGTGCTTTTATACAAAAGTAGAGCATAAATATAATTATTTATTTAAAAAATATGATTAGTACTTTTAATTCAATTCAAATAATTATATTGAAGTTTTCAGCTCTTGTTTTGAAACATGAGAACTCTTATGTAGCGTTGGAATCATTTTTAAATAAATGAAAATATATATATATATATATATATATATATTATGAATATTATTATATATATTCATTAAATTGGGCCAATCTGACATATTACTTAGTTTATTTCTAATGAATGGGAGCTTCGTTTGACCATCAGTTTCTCTGTAACAAAGTGATCAGAGCACAGCAGATCTAATGACCGTTTCTCTTTGGGGAGTGCAGGTTCAAGTCTTCCCATAGACAGTATGTTTTTGTAATAAGATTTCTCAAATATCCAGATCAGTAAATGACAATAAATAAATATATTTAATAAATAAACAGAGCATCTACTTTAGTGGATACCCAAATAAGGGTATCCAAGAAAATTAATGTTTAAGTAATAAATAAATATAAAAACATAGAATTAATATACAACCCCATAAATCAAGCCCTACCCACATTTCTCAACCACACAAGACAGACATGCTTGCGGAGGTGTAGAGATCTCACACTTATACACACAACAATACTAACATATAAACTTACACACATCATACACACTCCCAAAGAACAAATGATAACATACCCTTCCCAGGAAGCAATAAAACTGCCAAAATGACCAATGGGATTCAGAGTCACATGAATCTCAACTGCCTTTATCTTAAAAACTGAAAAGAGACCGTTTGACCAACATGGGGACTGACCAAAATTAACAATAAAAAAAAAAAATTAAAAATAAGTAAATAAATAAATGAAAACTGCAGATAAAGTACATTTTCTTCAGAAAGTCATTCACTGCTACTAACAAGCAGGAATTTTTTTCTCACAATTATGGCCACACTGGCTGAAACAAGTCGAGGAACCAAAATAAATTAATAAAACCAAAAAATATGTATATACAACCCAGTGTGTCCGAAAAGTTTAATTTTTGAATTTTTCAATATTTTTTATTGTTCTATATATAAAAATAAAAACAATGTAATACCAATAAAAGAAGCATAAATTATTTTTCTACAATAAAAACAAAAATATGAATATAGGCAGACACTTGCTGAAACCATTAGAGAAAGGTTCATCTAGAAAACTCTGGTGTAAGAGTTGCTGAATATAACATCAATCTGCCAAGTAATAAATTTTATATTTGTATTAATCATATATATATATATATATATATATATATAAGGCCACTCATAAAACTGGCGGGTTTCTTTTAAAAGCAGTTCATGATACAAAATGAGGTAACAATATTGAATTTTATTGATTACATTGTTTTTTTGCAATACAAATTATTGAAATAATTATTAATTCCTATATTATAGATAAATAGATGTTATGTGTTATAAATGTTTATTTTTCACACACATATTAGTTGGAATCTAATATGCAAGTGTTTGCTTATAGATGTAGACTGATATAGGAATGTGTATTGAAAACAGATACTGAATCTCCTACGAAGAATGTAAAAATGGACAAAGGTGAAAATTCAGTTGTCTAATTCTAATGAAATTTGGCATGGCACTTGGCAGAGGGTCAGGGTACAATATGCCCTTCAATTGATTGGGGGATTATGCGTTGTTTAAGTTTTATCTTGGGAATACACATAAGATTAGAGTTTTAGTAATATATATATATATACGAGAGAGAGATTATATATATATATATAGATATAGTTGTATATTTAGGCAGCAATCCTTCCTTTATGCATGTTTCATTAAAAACAGACAAGGTACTACGGTTGAGCTTTGTATTTAATTTTTTTTGTGTTCTGACAAGAGCTTTTCTTTTTCTGGACAAAAGTGTAAAGAACTGTCCAAATGTTTTGTATTTCCGAGAAACTTTCGGCTATACCTTTAGCCATTATCAAGGATGATTCGATTATCAGCTTAGTAGAGTGTGTGCATTCTGTGTATGTTCAGTGTGTGGTAGTGATGTTTTTAATTTCGAATACGGTTAGCACATTGTGGCTTTGTTCATAGTTAATATTGTTAAGAGTTGGCTTTTTTTTTTTTATTATTAGAGCTTCCATTATTTTAAAATTTTTTTTGCAAGTGGATGCAGTTAATATATTTGTGATTTCTACTAGTATGTTCCTAAATAAGTGAATCGGGTAAATCTAGTGTGTGTGTTTAAATGTGTTCTAATGGAGCTGTGATCAGATAGGTGTAACATAAGATGTCTGGATAAACATGTGGTTGTGTTTACCGATGTAATTATTTATGAGTCCGGTAAAAAAGAGGAACAAAGTTTTAAAAAACATTTGAACTCATTAGATGATGTTTGTTCTTTTAATATATATATATATATATATATAAATATATATATATATATAAAAATGCAAATAAATACATATAGATCTGACAGCATGAAGAAAAATATAATGAAAATAAAAATTTCAGTTATCTGTTTGGATTGGTATTGCTTTTATGTCCATAAAAATTTTCATGTTGAATTGTATATGGTCTATGTTAATTATGTTTTATGAATATGTCCTGAAGATGGTCTATTAGACCGAAACGTCCGTCATATGTTGATAATTAAAACAGCATAATGTTTATTAGGTTTTTTTGTTTTTTTTTCAGTATATTTTTTCATTATATTTTTATTATATATATATATATATATATATATATATATATATATATATTGAAAAAAATAAAAATATGTTATAAAAATCACTACAAAATAGCAAAAATTTTATTTCAACATAGAATGGTGATATTAAAAGTGATGTTGAATGTAGATTCAATATTCAATGTCTATTTGTGTGTATATATAAAATTTAGGCAGCATATCTTTATTCAAACATGTTTGGTTGAATAATCTGAACATATATCTATTTATTTTTATTTTAATCCTCTCAAATTGAATATAACAGAGCACATTCATAATTATAATAGAGCAGGTTTCATGCATATTTACAAAAAAATTCACAACTATCAATTACATTAATTTATTGCCTTGACAATTCACCCCTGAATATGATTTTGAATAAGATTGAAAGTACATGGGAAAATAAAAGAAATGGTAATAACTACAGCCTTTTCATTAATCAGTTTAATAACAACATTAAGAAACTCATCCATGAATTAGAGAGGATTAAAATAAATAGACATAATATGTCCTGATAATTCAACTTAAGATATATATATATATATATATATATATATATATATGAGAGATAATTTCTCATTATGATTAACAGTATTATATGGGTCCATGTGTTTTAGACATTCCTGTTATTTTAAAATGGTAAAAATTAATTATTTACAATATTTTTATTGTTTGGACTTTGTCATCATTGATGCCATATTTACGACATTTCAGCTATTGTATGCTCCATCCTTCATGTGATTTTTTTCTTTTTCGAACTGAACCCTTCATTTTTGTCTGCCGGGGTAAATCGTTCTAGTTCCACATGCCATGCCTCTTCCAGATATCTCAGTATTAGTTCTCTCTCTTTAACTCAAAGGTCCAAGTTTTTTCATTTACTTCAGCTGTAGCCAGGTACTGAAATCAGAACTCAGTGGGTCAAGTCGGTTGAATTCAACCAACACATCTACTGGGTCACATGTCCTCAAGTTAATCATAATGGATGTGCAGGAGGTGTCATGGATAGCAGCTTCGAATGAGAAATCGGCAAACAGTGTTCAAATTCCAGTTGGATTCATTGCATTCACTTATACTTGAGAAAAGTATGAATCCATCTCCCCCAGCTATGGATTAAACATTTTATTCTCTTCATATTCCATTGGTAAGAAGAAAGTTCCATTTAGAGAGCTTATTTCCAAGAGCTGATTCTTTGTTGACCTAAGAGGATGCTTCCCAGATTACTACAATTTTAACTGCTTCAAACCCAGAGTCAACAATTATCCATATCATGTGTAATTCTAATGTCCATGAAACAACTCCATTCAGTAACCCTCTACATTGAGTGGCTTTGGAGCCTTATTCAATGAATAATAACCTAAAAAAATATAAGAGATTAGGAAAAAGGAATTTTTGAAGATTGATGTGTTTGTTTTTCATGGTTTACGAACCATTTGCAAATTATCTAATGCCAAAAACTATTTTTAGATTTTAAGAATTTTGGGGAGATAATTATTTACTGCTACAAGTCATACTAATTAACCCATAGCTGGGGTGAAAAGTTGGATTCATACCTTTCCCAAGGGTGTTTGCAATTAAGTAAATATAATGAACCTGGCTGTAATTGAAACTTGGCTCTCCACATTCCAATTCTGAGCCATAATCCATTACACCACCCACACATCCTGGCTTACAGTACCTGGCTTACTAACCTATTGCAGGTTATTTAAAGCCAATAATTTTTTTTTTTAGATTGTAATCATTTTTGGGAGAATGATTTCCTGTTACAAGTCCTCCTAAGTAACGTATAGCTGGTGGCAAGTGGCAGATTCATACCTTTTCTAAGGGTATTTGCACATAAGCGAATATAACAAACCCAACTGGATTTCAAATTTGACATGCCAAGTTCTAATTCCTGGTAGTTATCCATTAGACCACCTGTACATCCAAATTTGCAGCATCTGGTATTCCCAAGTGGTCACCCATGTAGCTATTGACTAGGCTCTACATTGCTCAACTTCAGTGATTGTACAAGAACTGGTGTTTCAACATTATATGGACATAAGCCAATTTTTGAAGACAAGCCATTGGTGAAAAGAGAAAAAAGGCAAAGAAAAACAACACAGCTAAATAACATCACTCGCCATTGTTCACCTCTTCCCCTCCCCTCGCTTCTCAGCATCTATCTATCTCTCTCATCTCAAGTCTTCTGTGTTGCAGATACCACCCCAGCACTGCCCACTCTTCAACAAGAAAAAAAATCAAGACCGTCTTCTCCTCTGCCGCCATCAAAATTCTCAGCATAGATTAAATAACTAATAATTACTCAACAAGCAGATTAGGCCAGAGAGCTAAACCTTTCTCTCTCAGCACCTGCTTTTTGGAGAAATTAGAAAACGATCTGAGAGAGAAAGAGTGAAAGTGTGTGTGAGAGAGGATTGAAGGGGGAGAACATTTGAGAGAGAGAGAAATAAACTGATCAATAAAGAGCTGTTCTTCATTCTCTGCCTACTTCAAAATGAGCACTTGACAAGACACACTTAAGCCTTCTTGTCTGTAAATGGGAAAAGACACGTACTGAACAAGAGTCAGCACTCGCCCCACCCTGAAAGACAGACAATAGAACAAGCAATAACTTGACACTTGTTTCTTTTCTTTAACGCAGTCATCCCTCATTAACTAGAGTATTGGTTCCAGGATATCCCCAACCCATCCATATATAGATGGCCATATATATATATATATATATATATATATATATATATGCGCGCACACACACAAGCTTTGCCAGAAAGTCTGGACTCACATGGGAAGTGGAAAGAAAACAAATCTTGATCTTTGTCTGGTGGAATTTCCAAAGACTACTGAATTTCAAGCTTGTTCCACAGTTGCGCCATCAATGCTAAACTGCATTACCAGCAGCTAGATAATGTTTATGACAAACTAAAAGGAATATCCTGCTTTGATCAGTAAGACAATGTAAGGCCACACACTGCCAAGTCGACTAAGAAGTTCAAACACATGAACAGTGTTGAGACTCTTCCACATCCACCATATGGTCCCAATGCTAGGGTCTATTCCACTCAATAACACACATCCTCCATGACCAGCGATTAATGACTTTTGATGAAGTGAAGGAAGCTTGCTTACATTTTTTTGATTCAAAGCCAGTAGACTGGCATGTGGGACAGATTCAGATGCTAGCTGATCAGTGGCAGATCATTGAGAATGAGGGACATTATTTTGAAGAATAAATGTTTGCGTTGTCCATAAAATTTTGCTGCTTTCTTTCCACTACTTTCAAGACTTTCTGGCCAGCCAGAATATATATATATATATATATATATATATATATATATATAACCTTAAAAGCTACCCTATCGGGTGGCATTTATGCTAGCTTCTGCAGTGGGCTCTTGATTGGGCTTTCATCACAATAGGTAGAGAGGAGTAGATCCAATAGACAACAATGAACTACAGAAGAACTCAAAATTGATCGCTGTACTTATGTATTGCATTGATATTTAAGCTTACTTTTTCAAAGTTCAATGGTACTTCTTCTGTCGCTACTTAATTTAGAGAATTTGATGCATGTAGGTCCTCACTTTCCCTAAAACAATTGTTTTTATTTCATATTTGTTGGATTTTGCAATTAATTTTGATTATTCCCAAATTTATTTCCAAGTTATAAAAATTGTTATCATAAAAAAAAAATTTGCCACAAAAAAAAAAAAAAAAAAAAAAAAAAAAATCTACAAAAACAATCACAGTAATGAAAACTTGGAAATCCAAAATCTCAGCACTGAGGGTCTGTATCTAGCCCGGAATGTTTTTAATTTGCTCATGATGTCGGCCCGATTCCAAAATCGTACACTATGTTGGGCTACAGCTTCTAAGATTAAAGTGAGAAAGTGTGACAGTTAGATTGGCATATGCACCAATCGAAAAACAAACAAAGCAATTTCAATAGATTTGGATTTATGCTTATTCTGGCATTTTTATTAATTCTAATATTATTATAGTGGATGCCCATATTTGAAATATATGCCCTGTTTTTTATATAACAGGGCATATATTTATGCTCAAAATGTTATCAGAAAGAGTAATACAAATGCAGAGAGACGTGTACCTGTGTTTTATAGACCACGCAAAGGCATTCGACAAAGTACGCCACAAAGATCTGTTAGAGCTGCTAAGCCACCTTGACAGTCGAGAAAGACATTAGAATAATCACGAATCTATACTGCCTGCATACAGATAAAAAATGAGTTCAGTAGATAGACAAATATAGAAAGTGGGTGTATGACAAGGATGTGTCTTCTCAACAGACTTATTCAACCTATACAGCAAGGCAATTTTGAGAGAACTGGAAATACTACCAGGATTCATCATTGGTGGCCACAATATTAACAATGTAAGATATGCAAATGAGACAGTGCTGACAGCAGACACAGAAAGGAAACTACAAAACCTCCTACAGAAGGCAGTGAAGGAGATGAAGAAGGGACTAAGCATAAACTACAAGAAGACAGAATGGATGGTCATCAGCAAAAGGATGAACCTAAGATGCAAATTATATGTTGGGGATACTAAAATCAAGCAGGTATGGTAATTTAAATATCTGAGAAGTGTTTTAACAGAAGATGGAAAGTGTGACACTTAAATCTGAAGACATATTAGGATGGTCAAAGATGCATTTCAAAAGCTAAGCAGAGTAGTAAGAGACAAGAAAATTTTCTTGGTGTGGCCTGTTTAGGGGCCAGAAAGAAAGACACAGAAGACAAACATAGGTTGACAAGTGTATTGAAATAATAGATATATACAAAGAGCGTTAATAATAAGCAGTAGGTTAACACTGCATCTCAGCTGCTCACTCACACACCGAGGAAGTCTCACAGGTTAGTATTTACGAAGAGGAGGAAGAGTTCATTCTACTGTAGGTGGGTTACTGCAACAGTTGGAAAGAAAGAAAAGAGTACTGAACTGTTACATGATATCTGTCCTCCTGTATGGCAGTGAATGCTGGACAATCTCCTCAAAGATGAAGAGGAGAGGAAGCAACAGAAATGTGGTTCTACAGTAGGATGCTGAGAATACTATCGATTAGACATGTGATTGAACATGTGAACATGTGATTGAACATGTGAACAGTGACAAAGTTTTGGAAGGAATGGAAACAAAAAGGAAACTTGCACTTAACATCAAAAAGAGGCTGTTGAAATATTTGGGATATGTCATGAGGAAGGAGGGCTTGGAAAATCCGATACTCACATGGTAACAGAGACAGAGGAAAGCAACATGTGAAATACTTAATGGGCTTGAGCAAATGGATGGCAGGATAGGGTTTGGGAGAAATAACAGAAAGTCAAAACTTATTAAGAGCTACAAGGTGCAGGAAGAGGTGGAGAGCCATGATCACCTACATCCTGAAGGAACACAGCACAAAAGAAGATGCAACTATCCAATCCTAATCAAGTAAGTATAACAATTTCTGATGTGTTTTCAAAAAACAGTATGTTCGGGTATTGTAACTTTTGTCAACAGTTTTCATTTTATTTTATGGAAATATGAAACATGAACTCCTGTAATGCACCATTTCGGAGAAAAACTCTTAATATTAAATGTGGTGCACAACTGAGCGAGACATTCTGCTAATTGTTCCATGTGTTCACAGCACAAAAAAGTCTTGATCTACTTGCATTCTTACCTGCCACGTATTTCAATCCAGAACCATCATTCTGTAACAGATTTTGATGCCTTCACTACCTCAAAGAATGGTCTGCACTCAGTGACACAGATTTGGGATAATGACCATGGGTCATTTTTTGATTACATCTGAGATGAAATATGATTACTTGCATTATTTACATTATTCGGACTGTTATTCTCATCTTTACTGCCATATTTACAACATTTCGGCCTCTGTATCTCCGAGATGAGGTATTATGATTACTTGCATTATTTACATTATTCGGGCTGTTATCCTCTTCTTCATTGCCATATTCACAACGTTTTGGCCATTGTATGTTCTGGCCTTCTTCAGGTGATTGGAATTTTGAACCAAATCCTTTTATTTCATCACTCATGAAAGAGGGGAATTCCTCAAAATTATGAAATGATTTAATTCTCGGGACAAAAATAATGAAAATGGCAGGAGGAGGAAATACCGAATTTTTCAACTGCACTATGCCCCATACTGGTTTGAGCGAACATCAATAAATGCGAATGTTTCAAGCCAAGAAGAGAGTTTATTCCAGCCACTAGATGTGAGAAATCCCACATTACCATCTGCCAATGCCAAGAACCTCTGACCTCTGTATCTCCGAGATGAGGTATTATGATTACTTGCATTATTTACATTATTCGGGCTGTTATCCTCTTCTTCATTGCCATATTCACAATGTTTTGGCCAAAACTACACTTAAAAAAAAATTTTTCACCAAACCAACAAATGAACTTTGCCAAAATCACCCAATTGCCACTTCTGACTAGAAGCAGGTTGAGTCAAAAATAGTTGCACGAGAACTTTTAAACTATAAATCAACTGCTGTACAAGGAACAGATATAAAGTTATAATTTATTCTTTTTATCCAAAAATCATTTTAATTCAGTTCATCACCCTGTCTGAACCAACCCAATTGCAAGAGACCCTGACAATGATTTGATCTTGACCACCTTATGATCTAAAACCACAATGTGGGATAAGGCGAGATCTAAATTGAAGCAGTCACTTCAGCAACAAGCCACAGGCGTTGCACATCTTGGACAACCATTTTTTTAAATTTTGATGCTAATAGGTGAAAACTTTGCCAATTTGCCTCAGTTAATGTGTGGGTGGTGTAATTGATAATGGCTTCAAACAAGAAAATAGAGCTGAGTTCGAATTCTAGTCAGGTTCACTATATTCATTTACACTCAACTTTGGGAAACGTATGAATCCATCTCTGGGATGAACAGCAGGATAGACTGGGTTCTTTAGCCTTGGTTGGCAACCAGTCTACTACAGAAAGAAAGTGCAGCCTACTTCAGGAAAAATCTGAGTTAATCATGAATCAAAAGAGAAATGTTCGGCAAAGTGTGTATCACATATGGCACTTAACTGACTGAATTACTCTGCTACATACATAATGGCTGCATTCTTATTGTCAACCTTGACCTTCACACAACATTCCACAAAGATCCACTGCTGATACACATGGACGTGACTCTTAAGCTTGGCATTATGGACAAAAAAAAGGTTGAGAACCACTGCTCTAATATCAGAAATAGGTCTGGAGACAGCAAAAACTGGTTCATTTATAGAAACCCGATAAATTGAAAAGTTGACTTGTGTTGAGGTGGACAGATTCCAGAATTCAGCTGACAGAAAGTGAACATGAAATCAAGATGGTCATTTAATATATATATATATATATATATATATAACAGAGGATGTCTGTCCAATACCTTTTCACTCGAGATCTATCCAACTGATTTTGACCAAACTTGGCACATACATTGTACAATGTAAGAGATTGGTTCTTAGCATAAAACAATTTTTAAAAATCAATAATTGATAAAGCCAATCAAAAATTGATAAATTGACGAGCTACATGATACCTCCTTTTTATTTCTACACCACTGCATTTAGCAAAAAAACGTGAAAAATGAAAAATTGATTTCAACACAAATTTTAAACTAAAAACTCCCTCGATTTTCAAGCAATCTAATACAAATTTCACTCAGTTGTAGCCAACAACAAGTTGATTGTTTAACTTGATAAGCGAGTCCGCCTATATAATGAAAACCCATGTAAATAGTAAAAAATGGCAATTTTTACTGGTTTCTTTATTTTTTGTTGATCTTTCAACCAATTTTCATCAAACTTAACAATTGCTTTCTAAATGTATCCTCTTTTACATCCCTGGTAGTGCACAGAAAAATTGAATTTCAAAAACTCCAAAATAATTATGGTTTCAAGTGGGTCTTCATGTTGCCTGTTTTAAACCTTTCATGTCCCTGGCTAACTTCAATTGAATAAATACAGACTACTTCTGTTATGTCAGTAACTGCATTAATTCAAAAAAGTTTTTTTTTTTTAATGAAAGCACTTTAAAGTAATTGAAGATGTAGTGTAATGATCAATAAGCATATCTCACAAGATCAATTCACACTGAGTTTGATCCTCACTGTCTGCTCTCTACTTTTAGCCTTGTACCACATCTAAGCTGTGCTTAATAAATTACTAGCGATACATAAACATTGCACAATGTTCAGCAAGCTTGCCATGTTTGATTAATTACAACTGATTATCAAGTTTGATCCTAGCTGGATTCCACTAGTTTTGACCTTGTGCCACATCTAAGGGATTTTTTATGAAGTGCAGAAATTATTTAAAATTCCAAAATTTATTGAATTATAGCAAAACCTCAAATGCAACAAGAACATTTAAAACAAAAAAAAAAAAAAAAAGTTGCAAATCATTTTGCTTGGCTTAAGAAAAAGTAGGTTAATTTATTGCAACATTTTACTTCAAACAGCTCCTTCTCTCCCTCAAACACAAAAATAGTTGAATTATTAATAATTCACCCACCAAACCCCACTTCAAATGATTATAATTCATTTTTATCTGACAAAGCAAAGACATCATTCAACATGCATTGCTCAAAAACAAAACAAGATTAACCCATATTCTTCTTGTGTCAATTTCAACCAACACCAATTTTTATTTTTCATACATTGGATATTTTATTGTCATAGAACTTGCCACGAGCTTATTCAATCAACTTAAGATTTAAAATTCCCTGCTAGTAGGTCGACTATATCCACTAGAATCTAGAGAGGTGGCATGCTAATTTCAAATCTTTATTTGTACCCCCTTACTTCTTTAAATAACGACCAGCATTCATATTTATGATTTTTATTGCAATATTTTGTTGAAGTTAATTTGAAATAAGAGAAAAAAAAATTAAATAATGAAAATTTTCTAACATATTTCAATAAAATTTTCACATTCCTAAATTACAGTTTACATGAAAATTTAATTTTTCTTATTTGAATTTTTTAATGAAACTCGATTCTTCAGCTAATGATCGAATAAGTTCATCACGGTTTCTACAACAATAAAATCTCTGTAGAAATTCCAGTTGTATTTTTAAATACTTGATCTTAACCATTTTAACAAAATATTGCAATAACAATCATTAATATGAATGCTGCTAAGAAACTAGGTTCACCATGTCATACAAGACAATTTTTCTCACTTGAATCTATCTTATATATTTATAAGTCTACCATTTGTTTGTGCGTTGAATATTGCTTCCACATCTGGGCTGGTGGATTTTTCTGCTATGTATCTTAAAATATATTTACTCACTGTTCCCTTATGTCCAACATACCTTCAATATGGCAGGTATATATCAGTCCTAAGTACGATGGTACACTACATCCAGTACCAAGTACTCTGATCAGGAGACTGGAGGTTTTGAGGAGTATGGGACCACAGAATTACTGTTGTTCTCAGGTCCATTCTAATCCAGTCTATGTGAAATCACAAACACTCAGTTGTGTGCCATGTGTGATACACTCTTAAGTGATCTTTTGATACATGACTGACGAGGCAGATTTTTTTCCCCACAGTAGGTTGCCATTTCTTTCTGCTGTAGACAAGTTTCCATCCAAGGCTAAAGAACCCAGTTTGTCCTGCTATTTACCCATAGCTGGGAGGTGGGTGGGAGAAAAAAAAAAGGATTCATACCTTTCCCAAGGGTATTAGCACGTAAGTGAAAAATAGATTTGACTGGAATTTGAACTTGGCTCTCCGATTCCTCAATCCGAGCCACTATGCATTACTCCACTGTGCCTCTTAAACAAATAAACTATGAAAGTATAAAAGTCCTTTTTTTTGTTTTTATAATAAAAATACAAGCAATACATTTTTATATAAAAAAAGGGACCAACAATACATACCTATAAAACAAGATGAGTGTGTGTGTGTGTGCTATTTATGCATATATTTCTCAACCAATTTTGATGAAACTGTACACTAAGCCAAGACCAAATTTTCAATCTCCAGGCACACCGGGTTTGGCAGAAAAATCTATAAAACCGAAGGTGGATACGACTTTTTTGCAAAAACCGAGGCAAAGTTACACACAAATAAAATTTTTACTGGGTGAGCTGATGTTCTTTGCACTTAATGCAAAATACAGCTCATGTTATGAGGTTTATGTAATGTTTTCCTGTGACATTGGCTTTACACAAAAAATTGGAAAAAAGAAAACTGTAAAAAAAAAAAAAAAAATCAGATTTTTTGTACTAAAAATAAAAACTTGAAAAACTTCATTTTTTATCTGATTTTCTTCAAACATATTGTAAAAAATTTGCCATCAAAAAATTTTCAGCCATAACTGATTTTTCTTCTGATGCTTTCCAAATATGCCATGTAAATTACATGACACGTAAAATGCCTTGTGTGCATGTTTGGTTTAGATTATTTCAGTTAAGTGGACAAAATCTGCGACAAAAATCCAAAATTGCCATTTAACCAATAGTTTCTTCATATGATTCCATCCTTTGAAGCAAAAATGGTTTGAGAAGGATTATTGAAGCATTAAAAGGGAAAAATTCCTGAAGAGCCTCTTATTAGCCCCAGCTTTACAGTATGCGTGTGAAGAAATTGATTTTAGTCATGAAAATGTTTGCAGTTGAATCAAGCTCCGACACTTCATTGTTAATAATGCCATACAATTTGAAAGTTATTACCCCATAGGAAAAATTACTGAAACAATTTAAAAAAGCAATGACCATTAAATTTGTTTTGCATGGAGTATTGCTGCCATATATAGTTTGGAGCACCTTCTGCTTAAATTGGAGTTCTTGACAAGATCCAGAGACAGATATGTAATCTATTTGGCCCTGATCTAGCGTCTTGTCTGCAGTCACTCTCTCACAGATGCGCCATCTTCCTATCTTATTTTTTTACAAATACTTCCATGGTAACTGCTCTGATGAATTGCTTCTCTGGTTCCCAAACTCCATGAATTAAAAAAAGCCCCCACGAGGTTGGCATGATATTCTCACCCTTACAAAGAGAAACCTTCAAATGTAGCCTTTTCTTCTACTCCAATAGCTTCATACCTCGCACCTCTCACCAGTGGAACACCCTCCCCAATTACTGTTTCCTGAAAGCTATAATCTCCAACTATTCAAATGTAATGTCAATCGACATCTCCAATTACCTTGATCTACCCACTATCCTTCTCCTCTTCCTTTCTCCTCTCACTCTTATCTGCTCATTGGCTCCAAATCTTTGCAACCCCCTGCATCCTAGTGGCTTCACGCCTTGCTTGGGGCACAATGAAAAAAAAAAAAAAAAAAAAAAAAAAAAAACCAACACAAGAAGGTTTTATCAATGGAATTCTTTCATTAAGAACACTCAAACACTTGCAAAGGACATAACCTAAGGAAGATGAAGTGGGGGAGTAACTTAGTATACCAACGAATAATACATGCAGGCACACATTTCTAGACAGGGGTTGTGGGTATACAGTGGCTGCAGTTATACAATTGCAGTCATGTGGTCCTGGGCAACACTGGGTACTTCGGCTAGTTTATAGCAAAATAACCAGCAATAAATTTTATCTATGTTTGAAAGTATACAATTGTGTTCAAATATATTTACTTGAAGCCATAAAATTGTGTTCCGATTTAGATTTCTACATTAAATAACCCATAGAGGTTTTGATATGCCACTAAAAAAAAAAAAAAAAACTCACACAATATATGTGCAATGACCAGTATTTAGCCACAGACAATATTGCATTTTCCCTATAGTTGAGAAATCACAATATGTGCATGAAAAATGTTTTTTTTTTTCTATGTCACTTCAAGACATGAGAAATCATGTGTCTCCATAACTTCCTAGCATTTGCAGCACTGAATAAGGATTTGACTTTTCACCATCTGTTTTGACAACCATTTATGCAAGCTCATCAGTAAGGTTCACTCAATGTTCCCCTATACCCATCATGCCTTCAATATGCCCTGTCAGTGTCAAATTCTCCAAGTCCTCCTTCCTTATATGTCCCAGAAATTTCAACTCTTTCTGATTCTATGAATAAATCACCTGTTTCCATTTTCCTTAAAACTTCCTCACATGCTCCATCCATGATATTCTCAATATCCTTCTGTAGAACCACTGCAAGACTAAAAATATTTTTTGACTTTTAGATACTTAAGTGCCATAATGTAGCTTCCCTGTGCCTTTTCTATAAATACTTTCATGGAAATTATTCAGATAGACTCTTCACTATGATATCTAGACTTTAGGAATTTCAATGCAGTACTAGATTGGCAGCTAGGTCTCATCACAGTTGAATTGGCTAAATAGGACTCAGTTTTGTGCTAAAAGTTTCTTCTTTCACACTTCTTGCTTGTGGAACACTCTTCTGGTAACATGCTTTCCAGCCAACACTTATCTTCAAAAATTCAAATGCAATGTCAATCGTTATCTACTATCTTCCTGATTACGCTTCTATTGTTCTCAATCCTTAAGGTTGCTCTTTTCTTATTCTTTCACACTCAGTAACCCCTTGTGTCTTAGTGGCTTTACTGCCTTGCATGGGGTGAAATGATTAGAAAACAAATTTAAATGCAGTGTCAATCGTTATCTACTGTCTTCTTGATTACTCTTCTTCTATTGTTCTCTCTCCTTAATAATGTTTCTCTTTTTTTCTTATTCTTTCACACTCAGTAACTCGTTGTGTCTTAGTGGCTTTACTGCCTTGCGTTGGATGATATGATTTTAAAAAATAAATAAATAATTTGGTCTAAATTAAAAATTTGGAATTTTAATCAATATTGCGAACATGTTAACATTTCCGACTTGTCTGCAAAATGGGTTGGTATTGCAAGAATTTTCATTGTTTCAGCAAATGAAAATTTGAGATTAAAAATCAGACTTAAGTCACTTACTTTCATAGTATAACAACACTTGTTGGTCATTTAATGTTGAATGTAAGTATCATTGGTGGAACTTCAAACTAAATTAATGGATACAAGTAGAAACATGTCTGGTTTATGTGAAACTGAAGTGGGCACAATATTTCATTTTCTCCATAATCAAGCCATTGCAATATTTGCAGAAAGAATTTTAACAACTTTTAAGGGAACTGTTTTTCATTTTTAAATACGTTTTCATTTCACTATGTGAAGTTGTTGAAAATTAACAATTTCAACCAATATATTACTCAACAATTTAGACCTGTCCATCAAACAGGTTGGTATTGCAAGAATTTTTATAACTTCAACAAAGGAAATACAGAATTTAAAAATTAGCATGTGGTGAGATTACTTAATTTCATGACCTTTCAACCCTTGTTGAATTATTTTATGTAAAACCTTTGCCTTCTTGGGCAAAATTCACACTGAATTAATAGATACAAGGCAAGACATGTCTGATTTACATGAAAATAAAGCAGACAACAAGGGTCTGGTTTACATGAAAATGAAAAAATAAAAATAGACATTCATCTTGTTTGTACCCGAGTATGAAAAACTGCAGTCATGCAGGAATAGTAAAAGATGCTTTCCAAAAGTTAAGCAAATTAATAATAAACAAGAAAATTTCATTAGAACCAAAGAAAAGAGTGATGAAGTCCCATGTCATATCTGACCTCCTATATGGTTGTGAATGCATCCAAAATTCATAGAAACTGTCTATCTAGCAGTCTGTGTCTGTCTAGCTCTCTGTCTGTCTGTCTGTCTAGCTCTCCGTCTCTCGCTCTCTTTGAAAAGGACAAATAACCACAACACTCGAGATGGGCACATGCATTATCAAAAAAACTTGCACCAATGAAAAGTGCATATAAAAAAGAAAAATTGAGAAGCATAATCTGTCAATTGCTGACACCACCTGAAGGAAATGGTTAAGACTGGTTAAGACATTAAACTGCATCAGCGTCCTGGGTAAGTCGATAAACTACATCCAGCAGCAAAGCCTCTGATCTGGAGGTTTTGAGGAGTGTGGAACCACCTCTTAATTGCTGGTGTTCCCAGGTTGACCCTGACCCGGTGTGGGAGCACCTGTTAGGGTCCTAGCTATGGGCAAATAGTTAACTATTACCAGCAATACTTTTTTGAAAAAATTATTACCAGCAATACAATTTTAAAGGAAATATATTACCAGAAACAGATTTTTGACAAAACAAAATATTACCAGCAATAAATAAATTTTGTCAACATTAAATAACCCATTGAGGTTGATATGCTGTAAAACAAAATAAACTAAACCAAACCACATGACAAGCGGATGGAGTGATTCCTAGAGGTCAGTCTAAATAAAACACTGGAGTTGAGATGCTGAAGGTAATATCAATCAGCCAAATGACAAACCTTTATATATATATATATATATATATATATATATATATATATATATATATATATATATATATAGGAAAATGAAATAAATATGCAACTGTATACATGCATGCTGGCTGCCATACACAGGTAAGCAAATAAATAATTACCAAATTTTGCCAAAAGGTGTAAACATAAATGTGCTCAATGTGGTTAGACAGAGCTATATGTATATATTTGGTGTGCGACTTAAGTTTTATTGGTTACCCAACTCATTGGGCACAAGATATAGCTTATTGTTTTTTTTTTTTTTTAAAAGATTATATATATATATATATATATATGTAAAGTTGTGTATTTGGGTAGCAATACCTTATACAAGTTTCATTAAAGACAATTGATAAAGTACTGTGATTAAGTTTTTTTTTTTTTTAATATTCGTGGTTGTCCTGATGTTATAGAGTGTTGTATTTTTCTATTATATTATTGGTACTTCCATTATTTTTTTAACATGTGGATGAGGCTATTATACTTGCATTTTCTACAAGTCTAAAAGGAAAAGCCAACACTCAATATCATCAACTATGAATATGGCCACAATGTGCTGACCTTGTTTGGAAAATAAAACATTTCTATTTCTCCAAATACATACATATATATATCTATATATTCAATTCAAAATTAGAATAATCCCTGATAATGACTAAAAGAATAGCTGAAAGTACTCAGATATTCAAAATGTTTAAATATTTTTTTTTTTTTTTTTTTTTTTTTACAGACTATGTCCAAAAAACAAAATTATAGGAAACAGGAAAGATAAAAGAGAAAAGGCATCTTTAATGAACTTTTGTGTGTATATATAGTGGACAATCCTATCATGAACAATAAATGAGGGTCAGCAGTGGATGGTGCCTTTCATTTTACACTTATGTATGCCAGCAGGGTCTATTGTGGAGAAAATCAGGTAAGGGAAAGACATTTCATTTGTGCTTTCTTAAGTGTGATAATAGCCTAGCCTTGCTGTGGGCGACAAAGCCACACTGACAAATGAAATTTGTTAAAGAAGGATTTTGATGGCATCTCTGCTTCAGAGCTTGATGAAGGTGATCATGGTGCTTCAGTCTACTGTCTTCAAAACCCTTTAACTTAATGAAACAGACAGACAGACAGACAGACAGAGTATATCAGACAGACAGAGTATATCAGACAGACAGAGTATATCAGACAGACAGAGTATATCAGACAGACAGAGTATATCAGACAGACAGAGTATATCAGACAGACAGAGTATATCAGACAGACAGAGTATATCAGACAGACAGTATATCAGACAGACAGAGTATATCAGACAGACAGAGTATATCAGACAGACAGAGTATATATCAGACAGACAGAGTATATCAGACAGTAGAGTATATCAGACAGACAGAGTATATCAGACAGACAGACAGACAGAGTATATCAGACAGACAGACAGACAGAGTATATCAGACAGACAGACAGACAGAGTATATCAGACAGACAGACAGAGTATATCAGACAGACAGACAAAAAAAACGTAATATATTTAAGACACTATTATCTTAAATAATTTTTTGAAAAATTAATGAAAAAGAAAAAAAGTTCAGGTGCAGAAATTTTAAGCTCAGTGCCTACATGGATTTGGCAAGACGATAAAGATTTTGTTGAAATAATCTGCTGGACACAAAGTTAGGCTTCACTTCAGCATTCTCTTCTTTAATGTCCTTTAAAACAGGATAGAAAAGAAACAGAAAAAAAAGAAAAGAAAAAAGAAAAAGTAAAAACATGAAAAGAAAGGAAAAAGATGTCGAAAACAAAGGGAAAACAGAAAAGGTAAAAAAAAAAAAAAAAAAAAAAAAAAAAAGAGGAAACAAAAGGTGAAAAGATAAGGTAAAAAGAAAAGGGGAAGGGAAAAATCGAAGAGAAAGTGAAAAGGAAAGGTGAAAAATGAAAAGAAAAATGAAAAGAAAAATCAAAAAGGAAAGATTTAAATGTAAGTCGTAAAATATAAAGTACAATAGAGAACAAAGGCATTAATAATGTAAGAAATAGAAATGATATTCGTATAAGAAATTCTTTGAAGTTGAAATGACATTTCATTTATGAGGTAGGCACTTTGTAAAATTTTGTTTTTCCTCGTGAAACAGCAAAAATTATTTTCAATTCTCATGTAGCATTTTTTTTAAAAATATTCGCAAACAAACAAAAAAAAAATTAATTTTGTTTTAAAAATGAATTTGCTGGAAAGAAATTAGTTTTCTTGCTTTTTTTGTGAAAATGTCTGACGGAAATTTTAACAAGTGGAAGAAATTGAAATGGCAAAAAAAAAAAAAAAAAAAAAAAAAAAAAAAAAAAAAAGACAAAACCAAATAGAAATTGAAGATTCTTTTTTTTTTGTCTGTTCTTCAGATTATTTTAGATTCCTGAATCAAATCTTTTGCAAATAGCCACCCACCTAAAAACTTAAAACCATTCTTTTACACTTCAATGAATAAAATGAAATCAAATTGAAATTAAAGAGAGAAAATGATAATCTGTGTTGGGGTAGTGGGAACGAAACCAAAATCTGTTCATTCAAGAATTTCCACAAAAAAAAAAAAAAAAAAATAAAAAAAAAATAAAATAAAATTAAATATATAAAAAACAAAAAAATACAAACAAATAGTTTTTAACTTCATTATCCCTATCCAGGAATACGCAGCAAAATAAAAAACAGTGTTTTAAAATCTTTTCCTGAATAATGTATGAAGAGTGTGGGATGATGGCAGTCCAGAAGTCACATAGAAACCTTCTTCAGGAATAGCAAAAAAAAAAAAAAAAAAAATCTAGAGGGTGGGTTGGTTACTTGCTTGCTTTTGTTTAGCAGCATATCAACTGCTATGGGTTATTTAATGCCAAAATCTAAATATTTTACACATATTTTTTGAGACGATGATGATTTTGCTGATACAAGTCTGACTAATTAACCGATAGCTGGGGAGAGAAAAGGTGGATTCATACATTTTCCAAGAGTATTTACACATAAGTGAATATAACAAACCCAATGGGAATTGTAACTTGATCCTCTGATTAACAATTCCGAGCCATTATCCATTACACCACCTGCACATCCAAGTTAACAGCATCAATTAGTTTTAATATATTTTTTATTTGCAAATTGTACTGTTTTTTTCAATTTTTTTTTTTTTTTTTACATCAGTTGAGTATAGACATTAACACACACATATATATATAATGAGACATGGTGGAGTAATGGATAGCAGCTTGGATTAAGTAATCAGAGAGCCGAGTCCAAATTCTAGTCAAATCAATTGTGATTGTCGTGAGCAAGGTACACAACATCATGCCCGAAAATGCCCATGCATTGCATGCGTATGGTGTCACAGAGCAATTAAAAGAAAAGAAAATTAATGGAGTGGGCCTACGCATATGTAAAACTATCCCACTCAACCAACTGGTTGCTTCCTTATGGTCTATAAAATGAGTGTGTCTGAAGGCTTTGGCAGTGGGGGCTGAGGGAGCCGATGAGGACACTGAGAGACGGCCGTCCCGTTACAGTAGGTCCTTTTTGGTGAAACAGCTACAACCATTACATTCACTAATGTGCTAATACCCTTGGGAAAGGTATGAATCCTCTTCTCCGTCCAGCTAAGGGTAAATAGTAGGACAGACTGGGTTCTATAGCCTTGGATGACAACCAAAACTTATAGAGGGTCATTTGGGGACCTTGTCACATGTAGTGCGCCAGGTCTCTGTAGTTGGCCCTTGAAAAAGTGTGGATGGTTCTGTACAAAACCTTCACCACTATAATCAAATCTCATGTCCTGGTGTCGGGCTCTGTTCCTAGGAACTGATCTGCTGGACCCCCATATGTCAAATACCATGAGAGAGTCGAATATAAATTTTGTGTGTATTATATATATATATATATATATATATATATATATATATATATATATATATATTAGTGTAACCCGGATATAAGAGAGAGATTTTCTCTGGTCCCAAATTAGAGCCTGTGTTAATGTTTATAAAATAGATGAAACCCAGATATAAGAGACTTCTCCGGTCCCGACAACTCTCTTATATCCGGGTTACAGTGTGTGTGTGTGTATGTATATATATATATATATATATATATATATATACAAAAAGCCACAAAGGTTGATTGAGAATATCAGATAAAAAAGCATTATTAAGGAGTGAAAACAATAACAGAAATTTAGAAAACCTAAGATAATGACTGACATTACATTTCAAATTTTAGAGATCAAAATCTGAAAAACAAGAGGCTGTAAGGAAGGTCAACATGTGAGAAATGAGATCTTGTCATCAGTCAAGTACTATGCTTAAATTCCTAAAGTCTAGGTACTATAGAGGAAAGTTTATCAGAACAATTACTCTGAAAGTATTCATAGAAAAGGCACAGGGAAGCTACATTACAGTGATGGGAAAGTGACTGAACCTGAAATTTATCTATATATAAAATTCTGTGACTATCAATTTGTCCATCCATCACACTTTCTAAAATAGCTAAACATTGACTGAATGTGACCAAATTTTGGGGAGAAGTGCAAACAGGTAAAGAGTTGGGGGTACAAAATACAAATGGCTTTATTAGGGCGTATAGCAGAGTAAAATAACTTCCCATTAATATTTTCGCAAAAATTAAGAGTTTTATTATTTAACATATAAAATATTCCAACTAATTTAAAAACAATTTAATGATTAAAATAAATCCTTATTTAATAAAAATGCAATATTGTTTGATGGATATCTTTCCTTTTGGAATATATATATATATATATATATATATATATATATATATATATATATATATAGTTGTATATTTAGGCAGCAATCCTTCATTTATGTATGTTTCATTAAAACAACTACAAGACAAGGTACTACGGTCGAGCTTTTATTTAATTTTTCTTGTGTTCAAACAAGAGCTTTCTTTTTTGGACAGAGTGTGTAAAAACTGTCCAAATGTTTTATAGTTCCGAGCACTTTCAGCTATACCTTTAGCCATTATCAAGGATGATTCGATTTTTCAGCTTAATTGAGTGTGTGGATTACGTGTATGTTTTAGTGTGTTGTAGGGATGTTTTAATTTCTGAATTTGATCAGTTTTTACACACTCTTTGTTTAGAAAAGAAGGCTCTTGTTTGAACACAAAAAAAGTGTAAAGCTTAACCGTAGTAAATTGTCGTTTTTAATTAAACATGCATATATATATATATATATATATATATATATGTGTGTGTGCGCAGGTAAAAATCCATGGGTAAGTAATCCAACCGAATCCTAATATAGAATATTAAAATTCATCCACAAAGAGAGCTCGATGTATTTATTACAGAGCATATTTTTTCCTTCCTATCTCTTTAAAGTTTAAAAATCTTTGAGCCTCCTTTTTATTTTATCTTCAAACCCTTTGATGCTGATAAACCCCGGAAGATTAATTTCTTGTGGGGAAATGGTCATACAGATGGGGTATTTTTAAGTTATATAAATAAATCACAAGGGGAAATTAAGAATATCAGATAAAAAAAGCATTTTTAAGGAGTGACAACAATAACAGAAATTTAGAAAACCAGTTGTATGCTGCATGCTTGAGAGTATGAAATCAAGAATTTATTATTCACTGTTAAAAAGGAAAAAAAAGAAATTCTCTCGAAAAATATTGTTTATGATAAAGTTCTTTAGGATTGATTTAAAGAAATTATTAAACCACAAAGTAGGGTTTTTGTCAAACAATTTTCCAAACAAATCAGCTTATTCAAATTTCATTAATCGGTTTGCAAAAGTGAATGAATCGTAGAGTTTGTAAAAATATCACTGAAAACTTAAACTATGAGAATTTCAAGATTCTAGTTTATAAAAAAAAAGGCAGAAGGAAGCTATGTTATGGCAATAGGAAAGTGACTATATATCTTTATATATTAATTTTAATCAAGTTCACCCCATATCATAGATTGGGGGAAGGGCACATGACCCTTACACCAACCCTGCAATAAGAGCTCATTATTTAATATTCTTTTCTTGGCAACTGTCTGAACATTTATCTTGAGCCTAAAGTTGGACAGATTTAGGTAGAATATTAGCTGCAGTCAAAGGGTTTAAATATTTATACATACGTAGAGAAAAAAAAAAAAAAAAGAACAGTAAAGTTTTGGCCAATTTCAACAGAACTGTTTATTGGAGGTGAAAATCTTTCAGACAAGATGAACTTTACCATTTTGCAAACAAAAGATCTGGCAGTTAAGAAAGGGGGGGAAAAAAAAGAAAAAAAACACAACAAAGCCAATGTTCATGTTTGGCTAAGAGCAGGGAATTTTATTTTCAAACAATGTGCATATAACAGACAATGGGAGACGTTAAAACACAGTGGGTAAAATGAGACAAAGTTGTTTTTTTTTCAGTTTTTTTTTTTTTTAGTTCCATGTCAATTCTGACCCTCCACAGACTACTTTTAATATCATGACCCTTGAGGTGATCATGGCTCTTCACAGGTTCCTTTTTCTTTATTATCTGTGAATTGCCATCCATTCTTGAGAAAAATGCTAGAGTTGTTTTCAGTTGCCTTCATCAGTTTGAAATTCAGTTTTCCATCTCTAAGCCTGGTTGCCACCCACCTGCACTATTATGGCCCTCCACAGATTCCTCATCTGTGAATTCGCATTCATTCTTGAGAAAGCTAGTGGAGTAGATTGCCATTGTCTTCTACATAGCTTGAAATTCAGCGTTTTCATTCTTTTCAACTAGTTTCCTAGCAAGACTAGAGAACCCAGTCTACACTGCTATTTAACTTGTATCTGTGGATAGCAAAGAAAAGAAAGATTCATGAGTTTCTCAAATGTATCAGTGCAAAAATGAATGCAGCAGAGTAGCTCAAAATTTGAACTCAGGATTCCAAATCTGTTTGTGGATGTGCAGGCTGCATAATGAATAATAGCTAAGAATGAATGAATGATCATAGATCTGAGTTCAATTTTCAGTCAAGTTCATCACATTTCCTTATGTGTTTCAAATAGGATGTAGAATTCCAATAAGGTTTTGAAGAAATTTGACAAATGAAGAAAAAAATATGCGTGTGTAGAAGTCATTAGTCATTTTTCCCCCTAAACTGGCATTTCTTGTGATATATGAATCTCTTGCTTTTGAAAATGAGATGAGGATTTACCATTAATTCAATAGAGAAAACCTGTGAAAAAATATATCAACAACTTTGGACACAAACTAAGAATCGGCAAGAAAAGATTCAAAATATATAATATATATATATATATATATATATATATATAGAAACAAAATGAATAGACTAACATGTAGTTTTTCTTTTTTCCTCAATAATTTTAAGATTTTAAACTTAATATAGATTAAATTTACATTTTTGAAATGGGTAGTTTTTAATTTTAATTTCAAATTTTATCGTACAATATTTATTATTTACATTATTCAGACTATTGTCAGAATCTTTGTCACCATATTTATCACAACGTTTTGGCCTTTGTACACACTGGCTTTCTTCAGGTGATTGGAATGTCAAACTGAACCCTTTATTTCGCTCACTGGGGTAGACTGTTCTAGTTCCATGTGCCATGCTTTTAATGGATGTCAGTTATCAGTTATCTCCTGTTAAATTTCCCTCTGAAAGTTCTCCATTGCCTTAACCGGGTACTGTCACTGGATCTAACCAACAATGTTTCGGCCATTGTAGGCTCCGGCCTTCTTCCGGTGGTTGGAATTTCGAACTGAACCCTTTATTTCACTCACTGGGGTAGAGTTCCACGTGCCATGTTTGATGGATGTCAGTTATCTCCTGCTGAAAGTTTTCCTCTGAAAGTTCTCCACTGCCTTAACCGGGTATTGAACTCACACTCTTTGGGTCCTGTCACTGGATCTAACCAACGCCTGTGCCATGTGTCCTTGAGGACATCTGAGTATGAATTTATGGGTATTATAAACCTAATGTCTTCAGCAACCATTTTTACCAGTGCTCATATTGCAATTTTGCTGTTATCATTGCATATTTTTTTACCAGAGCTCATATTGCAACTTTGTTATCATTGCTTTTCTCTGACACTCCTTATTACTGGTTCCCATATTGTATTTATTTCTATGCTTGGTCGGCTCAGGAGATTTTTGTGGCCTAGAATATGTGCCGATTCCTTAAATTTACAAATTTTCCAATGGTGTTCCTTGTCTATGATCTCAACCTGATCCCACAGAGGGCAGTGATCTCCCTTCTTTCTCCATATATGGTCAGCCACGCCTGATTTTTACACTTCTCATGTTACAGCATTAAATATGGCGACAAAGATGAGGACAATAGTCCGAATAATGTAAATAATGTATATAATACCTCATCTTAGAAATATAGACAGATACTAATACTTATTAGCTAGAATAAATTCTATTTTAGTATAAACCCAACTTTAAATCATTTAATAGTTATTATAACCTTACTTCGCTGTCAAGTTTTTTGACTTCTCGTATACTTGTATTTTGATTGGTCATTTCAGCTCATGTGACAGCGTTTCCCTTTACGAGGGGTGGTTAATTAATTTGAACCTTTTAAAACCTTTATTCTACAATCTACATTCAACATCATCACTAGTTAAGACACCAGAAGTGTTGAAACAAAATGGCTATTTTTGTAGTGATTTTATAACATTTCTGTTATGTTTAAATAATTATATTTGCTCGACTCTGTATTGAGCACTCTTAAGAATAGTAATTATTGCTTACTGGAATTTATTCCATATACCAATCAATTATATATATATATATATATATATATATATATATATATATATATATTTTATAATATAAGAGAAGATGCAGAATAAATATTGATGGCTTTGTTAAAAAGTTTTCTTTTCTGCGAGAAATGCCAGCTCAGCAGCAAAAGTCCTAGCGATTTATTATTTAAGCATCTGCACAAATATGTACACACATTTCTTTATTTCATCTTTGGATCTGATGAAGCCTAGAAAGGTGAAACGCATCATCAAATCTAGTTTCAATGAAACATTTTTGCGTTTTTCAAAATCCCTTATGCGTAAATAACCATGAGAAAGGTATGAACATCTCTTCTCCCTCTACATATGGGTTAAACAGTAGGACAGATTGCACTCTTTAGCCATGGTTAGTAACCAGTCTTGGAGAATGAAAACTGAATTCAAGGCCAGTTGAACATGGAGTTAGCAATTCTATCTCACAAAACCTACTACTTGCTATGAAAACAACATTCTATGCTGAAAGCTCTGGGCCCCATGCTCCTGAGGAAGCCTACGGGACTCCGCAGCTCTGGGCTCCATGCTCCCGAGGGAGTCTACAGGATTCTAGTGTTGTGGTCCTCATAACTGTCATGGAGATTACAAGGGACTGGAAGGAGTGAACAGTACAGATTAATATTCTGTTATAATTAACTTGGCAACTGTCTGGACATTTATCTTAAATCTAAAATCAGACAGCTCCGGGTAGAATATCATCTGTAGCCAAAGGATTTAAAAGTATCTTTGTACGTAGATAAAAGGGGGTAAAGTTTTGAGCCAAATTCAATTGAGTTGTCTGTTGGAGCTAAAAATATTTCAGACAAGCTGAAATTTACCATTTTGCAAACAAATGACTTGGCAAAAAACCTTTGTGCAATTGAAAATGGAAAAAATAGAGAAGCCATCTTCATATTTGGCTCAGAGCAGGGAATTTTATTTTGAAACAATGTGCATAAAAATGGCCAATGAGAAATGTTAAAGATGGTGAGGAATGAAACAGAAGGAAAGTCTTTTTTCTTTTTCTTGAAAAATGTAAAAAGGATCTTCAGCTGGAATTCTTGAAAATGAATTATTTCAGAATTAAATTTTGGGCAGGATTTCTTTTAGTGCCTTAAATGAAGAACTCAAAGTCAGTCAGTAGAATTCTATTGGAGTCAGTCAAGGAGAATTTCTAATGGCATCATGGCAAGTAGCCTAAGCAAGGCATAATATTATAACAGCTAGGAGTGAGTTTTAACAGCGGCGACGAGGTATCAAAACTCATATGGAGTAGGAAAAAGCACTTTTTTACTTTGGTGCAGATAAGTGATAACAAGAAATAATTAATTTGATAATTACAAATTACAATTTGGTCTGCGTAAAAAAAAAAAAAAAAAGGAAAACAAATATTTAAATATTGAGGTATTATTGGTCCAAGTGGTAAAAATACAACAACAGCAACAATAGTAATTGTTAGATCTACAGAAACAACAGTAAAATTTAATTGAAATAATACACAATAAAATGGAAAACTCCCCAATTTCTTTCACTCCTGATGTGGTGGCAAATGCCATAGCTGAATTCACATACACTTCAGATGATGGAATTACCCTTTCTGCATGTTTTAAAAGATATGAACAAATTTTCAGAGAAAAATGAAAAAACTGGTAAGATGAGAAGGAAAAAAAAAACTTTTGTACTACCAAAAAACCATTTGAAATTTCCTTTCAAGAAACCAAAAATATTCTAACAAATATTTAGTAAGCAAAGTTTATTATTCATTACTCATTAGAAGTGTATGAATCTGACAAAAAAGATGAAGATTTTGCCACATATACTGAAATCCTTCAGAAGGAGTGTTAAAGATTCAAATTAAATAAACTGATTCTGGAGATATTAAAGGGTAAATTTTCATTCAAGTGTTAACAGCAGAAACAGATACAGAAATACATGCTAGAATTCTAACAAAACTGGAACAGAATAAAAAAGTAACAATACAAGAAATATTGAGCAAATGTCAGAGAATTAAATCTGGTGTGAGATTCAGAAAAAAGAATGCACAAACATAGAAGCTAAAGAAAATGTGATAAAAGAAAAATTAATCCATGTTTCTGATGTGGAAGGTTACATCTGAAACGACTACCCCTTTTAGAATTCAAAATGCTACAAGTGTAGACAAATAGGGCATAAAAAGTCAAACTGTAAAACTGAAGCAAGAAAAAGTTCTCAGAAGAAGTTTTATACACAGCATTGCTACAGAAAATAACTAAAGAAAATTTGTCTGTGAAAATTAATTATGTGGATGTAAAAATTCAACTAAGCACTGGTAGTGATATCACAATAATTAACAAAGCCATACAGATAGCAAACAGAAAACCGACATTAAAAAGAACTTCAAAAATCACATGTGGCATGTTGATTAAGAAATTATTTTTTATTGGTGAAATGATTTGTAACGTTTCATTTTGTAACAAGTGGGTAAAAGCTAAAGCTTATGTGTTAAAAAATACTGTTAACTTATTCACTACTGACTGGATGGAATTATTTGAGTTGTTAGATTTACCTATAAACATATATTGGAAAAATTTAAGTGGAATCTACCAGTTTATGAAAACAAAGTGAAAATTTAAAGGAATAATTAAAAAAAAAAGTCTTCAGAATTCCAAAGTCAAAGCAAAATTTTAAATGAAAAGGAGGTTGACGCCAATGTTTAAATCAAAACTTAGTGTACTGTTTACAGCACTGAATCAAGTCAAAGAATTAGATAAACTTAAAACAAAAAAAAAAAAAAACAACAGTATACATAAAGAAATAAAAAGCTGGATCTTTCCAAAGCATATTTGCAAATAAAGATTAAAAAAGAATGTACATAGTTAATAACTATAAATACACACAAGGGATTGTATAAGTTCAACCAACTTTCCTTTTGAGATAAAAATGGCTCCAGCTATATTTCAACAATTTATGGATACTGTATATGCATATTGTGATTTCATAGTTGTTTATCTGAATGAAATATTAATTAAAACTGCATATAACGAACAACATATTGGGCATGTGAAAAGAGTTTTTAAAAAATATGAGAATATGGATTCAAACTCAGCAAGGAAAAGCGCAAGTTGTTTTTGCCTAAAATCAAATATATAGGGCAAATCATTGACAAAATGGTGGTAAACCAGATCCATCAAGGTCAAGTGCAATTAAGAATATGCTTCCTCCAACAAACATTACTAAATTCACTGCACAACTGTGATGGCGTCTGAGGTCAGCTGTGTCTGCATATACACCCAACTTGATATGTTCACAGGCTTGTCTCCTTGGCTATAATCAGATTCAAAGAATAATGGCAAATGCTTTTCAAGACACTAGTTGGGAAATAGCAACAATACAAGTTTTCATTCACCATTTATTCTTCCTTCAGCTTCAAGAAATGGACAAAATCTATCTCACTAACTTCTACCCACTGAAAGAGGACCTTTACATTCACTGACCATACAGATGACTGCTGGTTTCTCACTGAATGCTGATCCCTCCCTAGATAGTCTTTCTCTCACTTTATGTTGGTCACCTAGTCACTCACTACTGACTTCCCGCCTCTCTCTGCTGATATGGATACTAGCTGGGAACCCACACTCGTATCTGTCTACTTTTGTTCTGGAAAAGTACACCACTCAAAAGCTGGACAAGTGGGCAGATTTTTTTTCTTCAAAAGGACTACTTTTATGATTATCTAGAATAATTGACAAAATTTTATGTTTGCCAATTTAAAGGTGGACTGGAGAATGGAATCCTGAAAACTCTGGCAATTAAGTTGACTCAAAGACACACTGGAGATAAAATTCCTAAGAAACTCAAATAATTTAGTTTAAAAGGAAAAGGAACTTATCTACTTATCTCCTAAGGATATGTGAGAAATTGTACTGTCACACAAGGTTGACAGCAAAAAAATACTGTACTGTTTGAGGACGCTGTTATTGCAGTATTAACCCTTTGAACCCTGTGTTCCTGAACAATTTCAACCCTTTTGCCTGAGCTCCAGAGTCAAAATTTGCAAAATAATTGCAATGTAATGTTTCACAGTAGGTATAAAAACAGTTACAAGTGTTTACCTACTGTTCAACCGGTGACTGGGCATTATGCCATTTTTCTCTACCACATATAAGTGGTGGTCAGGGCTCAAAGCGTTAAAAAGAGAAATAGGAATTAAAAATATATTATGCAATGTAGTACGCGAACTACACGTTACACTGGAAGAAATAAAAGTAAAGCAGAAACAAGACATGTTTATTCCGATAATAAAAAAAAAAAGACTAAAAAGAAAGACGATTTTTAGAATGCAATCCAGACTTGAACATTTACTCACTAAGTGACAGGGTGCAGATGTTCGTACAAAGAGTAGCAATACCTATCATACTAAAAAAGCAGATATTTAATGAATTTCACAGTGGACATCCAGGAATTTCAAGGATGACATCTCTTATGAGAAGCTATGTATCTTTTCTTTTTACGTGCCGTGTCATTTCAGGATATAGGCGATCATGGTTCTCCACTTCCCCCTACCCCTTATAGCTCTCAAGTTTTGTCCCTTTGCCACCTCCTTCAGATCATGTTCTGTCATCTACTTGCTCAAGCTCACCAGGTACATCATGCATTGCTTTTCCTTGTCTCTCTTTTCCTCTATTCAACCTGTGAGTATCAGATTCTCCAGGCCCTCCTTATATATCCTGAAAAGTTCAGCTGCCTCTTCCTGATAAGTATAAACCTCCTCCTCTAAGAGCTCATCGTTGCTCACACGCTCAGTCCATGATATCCTTAGCATCCTTCTGCAGAACCACATCACCTCAAGTCTCTTCTTCATCTTTGAGGAGACCATCCAATATTTGTTGCTGTAAAGGAGGACAGAGGTCACGTAACAGCTCTTTTCTTTGTTACCATAGAGATCCTCCCATCTTGCAATACTCTGCCCAGCTTTTGGAATGCATCCTTGGCCATCCCAGTATGTTTATGGATCGGTGTTGCACTTTCCGTCCTCTGTCAAAAAACTTCCCAGATATTTAAACTTCTGCACCTGCGTGAGTTTAGTGCCCCCAACCTGCAAATCCCATTTCGGGATCATCTTTTTACTGATGACTATGCATTCTGTCTTTGAAAAATTAGTAAAAGATGGCAGAGATTGAGCTCTGGCAATAAAATCACCAATCACAAAATTACAATCTTGGCCAAAGACAGATATGCAGTGGTTAAGACTGCATATAGATTTCACAGGTTCAATAAATGGATCTTGTGGTAGTGGATAGATTTACTAAATGACCTAAAATTTGTAAGTGTATAAAACCAACTTCCACAGTTGCAGGGAGTTTTTTTCCCCACAAACTGTTTTCAAGATATGGTATTTTGGATGCCATAGTCTCAGATAATAGTACAAAATTCACTGCTTATGAATTTAAAGAATTCTCCAAATTGTTCTCGATTGAACATATTACTACTTTGTGGATCCTTTTAAGAGAGCTTTAACCTCTTTAAATCTATAACCTCTACTGGCAAGTAAGGAAAAAAGTGAGGAAAGAAGCATGATAAAAATTCTTGAGTATACCAGATAATGCCAAATTCCAATACACCAGCAGGCATGTCACCAGCAGAACTGATGTTCAAGAAAAATTAAAATTGATGCTCGAGAAGTTATCAGATGAAAAAAGAATAAGAAAGTGTAACAAAAAAAATAAAAAAATAAAAGGAACCAAAATTTTTCAAAATTGGCAAAAGAATGTTTTTCAGAGAATATAAAATGGAAAAGTAAAATGGGAAGACAAGATAAGGTCATGAATTGGAAAAATGAAATGGAATCAGTGAAAGAAAAAGTTTATTGAAGAAAGTCCGACAAGAAAAGCAGAACCTATGCAAGTACAGTATATTTTTGATGTACCAATACTTCAAGAATTTGTTGAATGTACAAGTATGAATACAAAAAAAAAAAAAAAAAAAAAAAAGAAAATGTACAGAAAAAATAGAGTTTGACCCAAAACAAAATACAAAGTTCAGTATGTGGTGAACTCTCCAGAAATAGAAGGAAGGTGAATACTAAGAAATATAAAATATTTTTTGGGGGGGTGGATATCTCAAAAGTGGTGGTAGGGGTCTTGGATTAAATAAATCACTCTTGATAACACAAATGAACTAGGCAAGATGGCTCAAATAAAGAACTTAAAGTGAGTCACAGGAAGTCCATTGGAGTCAAGGGAGGAGAATTTCTAATGACATCACAGCGAGTAGCCTAAGAGAGACAATGTTATAACTGCTTGGAGCGAGTTATAAAAACCTGTACAGTGAGGAAAGTCTGAGAGAACTAGATGTCCTACCTGTTAGAATGGATCAGCAGCTTTGAAATATTTGGGAAAGATATCAGAATAATCTATAACCTCTACTGGCAGGAAACTGCCTGCATACAGAGAGAAAATGAGTTCAGCAGATATGCATAAAGAAAAAAAAAATGTAAGATAAGGATGTGTCTTACCAGAATTATTTAACCTATACAGTGAGAGAATTACATGTCCTACCAGGATTCATTATTGGTGGCCACAATATCAACAATGTAAGATGACAGTCTTAATACTAAACAGATAGAAAACTACAAAACCTCCTACAGAAGCTAGTGAAGGAAAGCAAGAAGAAAGGACTTAACATCAACTGCAAGCATGAGCCCAAATTACAAATTGAAGATACTAAAAATCAAACAAGTACAAAAATTTAAATATCAGAAAATTTTTTCTAACAGGATGGACATTCAGTCAGTCATGTGCCATAAGTGATACACGCTTAGGCGATTATGTATCTTTTATACCTGACTGACAAGGCAGATTTCCTCCCCCCACAGTAGTTTGCCATTTCTTTCTGCAGTAGACCAGTTACCATCCAAGGCTATAGAACCCAGTCTGCCCTGCTATTTACCCATAGCTGAGGGGAGAAGGGGAGAAGAGGAGGATTCACCCCTTTCCCAAAGGTATGAATGAATGTAATGGATTCGACTGGGATTTGAACTCGGCTCTCCAATTCCTCAATCCAAGCCACTATCCATTACTCCATCATGCTTCCCAGTTTTCAAAAACGCATTGATATAGCCAAAGATGCATTCCGAAAGCTAAGCCAAGTATTAAGAAATCAAAAAACCTTTGTTAGAAACAAAGAAAAGAGCAGTAAATTGTTACATGATATCAGTCATCCTATGTATTAGTGAATGCTGTAAAATCTCCCTAAAAATGAAGAGGAGCCTTGAAGCAACAAAAATGTGAATCTACAGAAGGCTGCTGAGAATAGCATGGAACAAACATGAGAGCAATGACAAAGTTTTGGAGAAAACGAAAACAAAAAGGAAACTTATACTTAATATGAAGACGAGATGGAGGAAATATCTGGGACATAATGAAGAAAGAGGACTTGGAAAATCTGGTACTCACAAGACAAATTAAGGGCATGAGGGACAGAGAAAAATGATGCATAACCCCTGCCTATTGAGCTCAAGTCAATGGAGAGCAGAACAAGGTACAGGAGAGATAACAAAGACAAAATTTATTAAGAGCTACAAAGGAGAAGAGATTGTGGAGAGCCATGATCGCCTACATCCTGATGGGATATGGCACATAAAGAAGACTTAAAATGTAGACTTGAGAATTCTGACTGAAAGAGTAAAGATACCAGAAGAAAAAATATATAAAGACGACAGTCATCTGATGAAAAAAGTCTGGTTTTGAAAATATTAGTTCAAACCCATAAATGCCTTAGAAAAGTTTGAATTCAAATTAAACTAAGATATAGTAAAAATTATAACTGACACCTCAGCACATCAGTTGGTTGATTTTGCTTAGCAGTATATCAATCTCTATGGGTGATTTAATACCAAAAACTAAATATTTTAGGCACAATCTTATGGCTTCAAATACAGATAAAATGTGTTTTAATTGTTGGTAGGGGTGGGGAAACTATTTTCTCATAGCTGGGACCCTAACAGGTGCTACCACCCTGGATCAGGGTGTACCTGGGTACAACAGCAATTAAGAGGTGGTTCCATGCTCATCAAAATCTTGCAATCATAATCCTTGTTGTTGGATGTAGTTTATCATTATAACACCTGGCACAACTCCATGACCCCAAGCAAGTTGGCAGGACATTAATGATTTTGCCATAAGGCCACAGGATTTTGTGTCACCCTAGGATTTGGTTCTTTGGTGACCTATTCATCATATTTGCACTGATTTCAATGTAATTTTGGAAACTTAAAAACTCAGGCTGAAACTGGAAAACACCTTGTGGCCTGTCACCTGGCTTACATGGAAAAAGTTCTTTGTTTGAGACACCATGTAATGTTGTCTATTTCTCCCTGGATGGAAATCTGTATAAAGGGAATACACATGAATTCCGCATGAGTACACAATGACCTTTAGTCCTATAGACAACACATCCGTGTGAAGAAAAGTGTAGCTACCCTCCCTGTCGGTACAATATTCAAGATTCTGACAGATATGATGTACTTGGGGACCAGCACAATTAACAGGTATATATATATATATATATATATATATATAGGGTTAGGTAAATGAGATAAGTAGATATTAGCGTGCATATGCTGGTAAACAAATAAATAATTACTAAATTTAGCCAATTTAAAATACGTTTTGTTTTTTTTGTTTTTTTTTCACTACACAGTAATAACCAGGTTTCAAAAATGGAAGCTAAAAGCTTCGAATTTCATTTTGTAATTAAATTAAAAACATTAGTTCCATTTCATCCTCAAGTGAATTTTGGAGTAACTTATTTTTTAAATTTACCGAGTTTTAAAGGCACAGAAAAATTTATAATTCACCGTTTCTAAGGATACAGAGAGATCCAATCATTCAGACGAGGGGTGGTAACCTGTTTATTTTTATTAACTTTTGTGATATCTAGTATTGGTGACAAGTAAATTCAATTGTCCAGCAGGGATAAAAATCATTACACTTCCAGTAAAACAACAGTGGAGTAAAATAGCTTGCTGCCTAAAAATTCTTAAGGAAGCAGTAGTTGCTCTTTGTTTTACAATCCAGCTCCATCTTTTGTCTTCAAGAAGAGAAGAGTTAAAATTTAAATTGTCAACTTTATTTAAAGTGGGGGAAAAAAATTTATCTTTGAAAAAAAATAAATAAACAGTATTTTTTATATTTCTTTCTCAAAATGTTTGTGGGACTGTCCTTGCAGGTGGTTAAGAATGAAATGCTTGTATTAAACACAAAACTTCACCCAAAAGTAAGTCAACTACCCATCTTGTTTGACAAGAAATCTGACCTCAGTGATAATAAAAAGCAGACAATGACAACAACAACAACAGATGTGATTTTTAACAAAATCTCCCCAATTTTGAAGAGATATACAGAAATGTCTATGAGGAGACTAAACTATTCAACAATGATTATAAGTCTTTATACTTCAAATAAACATTGTAAACAAATTATACAACAACAACATTAGAATAAATTATACTTCAACAACATTGGAATACAACAGCTTCATTTTGAAAATACTTCTGGATGAAGTATCTCAATCATTTTGCTATCCCACTATATTACTCCCTTTCTTCAGGTAAATAAAGTTCTGAGAAAGTCATTTATTGAGTATAATCTAATACAATTATAAAAGATCTAGAAAACTTATCCGAAAGTGTTATATAGTATTGGTGACAAGCAAACTCAATTGTTCAGCAGGGATAAAAATCATTACACTTTCAGTAAAACAACAGTGGAGACAGTAGTTTGCTTACTAAAAATTCTTAAAGAAGTAGTAGTTAGTCTTTGTTTTACTATTCAGCTATGTCTTTTCTTTAAGAAGAAAAGAGTTAAAATTTAAAATGTCACCTATATTTTGTTTAAAGTGGTGGGGAGAGGGTAGTTAAAAAAAAAATATTGGCATTTTTTTTATCTTCCTCAAAATGTTTGTGGGACAATTATATTGTTGGAAAAATTTCCTTACAGGTGGTTAAGAATGAAATGTTTATGTTAAATGTAATTATGTCACCAGTTTTGTTTAACAGGAAACCCAACCTCACTGATAAAAAAAAAAAACGAATAAAAAAAATAAAAAGACAGTTTACTTATTTACTTTTTATTCTCTGCAAAAGTAGAAGTGATCTGTGAATCTATATTGAAAGGCATTTTTTTTTTTAAATTTCCTATACAAGAAGAAAAACCTGAGTGGTCAAAAACTTCATTTGTTTATCAAGTACAAACTTTGCTTTGTTGTGTTTTATGGCATATCAACCTCAATGAGTTATTTAATGCCAACATTTTTTCCTGGTAATATTTTTTTCCTCAAAACATGTATAGCCGGTAATATTACTTTCAAACATGTATAGCCGGTAATATTACTTTCAAACATGTATAGCCGGTAATATTACTTTCAAACATGTATAGCCGGTAATATTACTTTCAGACATGTATAGCCGGTAATATTACTTTCAGACATGTATAGCCGGTAATATTACTTTCAGACATGTATAGCCGGTAATATTACTTTCAGACATGTATAGCCGGTAATATTACTTTCAAACATGTATAGCCGGTAATATTACTTTCAAACATGTATAGCCGGTAATATTACTTTCAAACATGTATAGCCGGTAATATATAGTTTATCATCATACTAGGATGATGAAACTTACTTTATGACCACAATTATGGCCAGGTCTTGTTGAAACACCAATTCCTGTACAATAACCCAAGTTGAGCCTAGATGATACCTAGATTGCTGACTGCTTGGGACAACCAGGTACTGTAAGCTTAGGTGTACAGGTGGTGAAATGGTCAGAAGTATTAAATTGGAGAGTAGAGTTCCCATACAATCACTGAAATTAAGCAACATTGAGTCTGGTCAGCAGATAGATGTGTGACCACTTCAGAATACCAAGTGCTGTAAGCTTGGATATGTGATTTGTGTAATAGATAATAACACAGAATTTTTAATTGGTGGGCAGAGTTCCAATTCAAATCAAATTTGTTATAGTCACTTACACACAAGGTATGAATCCATCACTTTCCCCCAAGCTATGGGTTAGTTAGTAAGACTTGTATCGTTAAATTAGGGTCTTGTCATCCTCTGCCCGAAGACAGAGTTCTTAACTAGTCATGAGCCTGGGACTGACTGCAAGGAACCAGAGCGTTCCCACCCAGGCCACTGGTCAAAATTTACCCAGTCCCCGCAAAAACGGGCTCACCCTGCTCAAAGACAGAGGTCTTGTCTTCTCTTGTCACGAGACTGGGACAGACTGTGACGAACTGGTATTTGCAACCTTTCCACAAGGCAGGATGTAGCACAAGACCAATTTTTATGTGGGGCGTTTACGAGCACATAGGCTCAAGCAAAAATTCCCAGTAGGTCCCTGCATACACAGGGTCAGGTTTGTCTACCTCCCCAGACAAGGTACTGGCTTTCAGTATAGCCTTGTCTGGGTTCCTCTCTGCAGGCAAAGGGCAACAGTTATTTTTTTTCTCATCATTTCACCCCAAGCAAGGTGATAAAGCCACTAAGATGCATGGGGTGGGGGTTACTGAAGAGAAAGGACAATAAAAGAACAAAGATTAAGACAGATGACAACAGACACTGCATTTAAATTTTGTAGATCATTATTATATCTAAAAAATTCTTACAATCCTAAAAGTAAAATTCTGGCTTTAAATAACCTACAAAAGGTTGGACAAGCTGTAAAAACCAAATTAATCATAAACTAGTGAAGTCAGGGTACAAAAGAAGAAAGCTCATTAGAATAATTATGATGAAAATATTTAGGGAAAAGATACAGGGTAGCTACATTGCGGCAGTGGGAAAGTGACTAAAACTGATATGCCAGGTTAGGACTGATAAGATTGCAGATTCTTTGGATTTTGTCAAGAATCTCAAGATACACAGCAGAAACACAGGTCAACTCATAAAACTCACTCTCATCATTCTGATAAGATTTATTGGTGAGGGCCTCAGACTCAACATGGAAACCTACATAAAGTGCCCTGAGGAGAGGGTGCTGCCCTGGGACAAGAGATGTTTGACAACAGGACTCTGCACCATGCCACACAAGCAGAACACAGTCATGGCTGTCAGATAATTTCAGCGACTACATCACCCTTTACATCTGGCCACCTAACTCCACAGACTGCAACCCCCTTGATTATTATGTGGGGGCACAGCTGAGTGAGAGACCAATAATACTCCTTGAAACACTGAAGATGAACTGAAGGCAAGGATTATAGCAGCATTCGTTAACTTAAACAAGGAGACCATCCAGAAGAATTGAAGGAAATTCTGAAGTTGGCTGGAGGCCATGATTTAAGCAAATACTGATTTTATTAAATAAATCAACTCTTTAGTATTTGAAGATATTTTTGTGTAATTTTGGTAAATATGTCTGTTAAAATGAGATGTCAGTGTTATCTTCATTTTTGTATAATTTAGAAGACAATTTATCCATCATATACTTTTCATTCAATTAAAATAACAGATTGATATCATTTTCCACTGAAAATGTTTAGATGTTACCTTAAGTTCTATACTAGCATTTTTTTTCTACTTCTCGCTTGTGGAATGATTGAAAAAGGACAAAAGAAAGACAAAAAGGACAAAAGAAAGACAAAAAGGACAAAAGAAAGACAAAAAGGACAAAAGAAAGACAAAAAGAAAAAGAAAGACAAAAAGGACAAAGAAAGACAAAAAGGACAAAAAGAAAGACAAAAAGGACAAAAGAAAGACAAAAAGGACAAAAAGAAAGACAAAAAGGACAAAAGAAAAACAAAAAGGACAAAAAAAGGACAAAAAAGACAAAAGACAAAAAGGACAAAAGAAAGACAAAAAGGACAAAAGAAAGACAAAAAGGACAAAAGAAAGACAAAAAGGACAAAAGAAAGACAAAAAGGACAAAAGAAAGACAAAAAGGACAAAAGAAAGACAAAAAGGACAAAAGAAAGACAAAAAGGACAAAAGAAAGACAAAAAAGGACAAAAAGAAAGACAAAAAAGGACAAAAGAAAGACAAAAAAAGGACAAAAGAAAAGACAAAAAAGGACAAAAGAAAGACAAAAAGGACAAAAGAAAGACAAAAAGGACAAAAAAAAAAGGACAAAAGGACAAAAGACAAAAGAAAGAAAAAGGACAAAAAGAAAAAGAAAAAAGGACAAAAGAAAGACAAAAAGGACAAAAGACAAAAAGGACAAAAGACAAAAAGGACAAAAGACAAAAAGGACAAAAGACAAAAAGGACAAAAGACAAAAATAAAAAAAACCCTGCTAATTCAAATGTATCTGCAACAGCCTCACCGGAGTAAAACTTACTCCCAAATTTTCTTCATCATTTTCAGAAGCATCTTGTCTTGCAGTTAGACCATGCTTCAAATTTGACCAAATTTAGAACCAAACTAAATGTTAGGGACATAATTGCAGATTCACCAACCAACGAAAAATTGAAAGGTACTTAGTGGTACAATGGGTCAATCTGTTTAGGTAAGTTGTCATTGGTTGGCTTTATTGTACAGCTTTCTCAGTCATGTCATCAGAGTGAGGAAGGTGGGAGCAGTATTCTGTGTCGCATTTACTTTGATCTTTGTAATGGACAAAGCAAAGATAGAATGAATTGCACTTGAATCCTTCATAGGAAAACTAATTTCCTTTGGACTGATGTAGCCATTACTATGATGCACTCTGGACAGAAGAGGACTTTAAGAAAGTGAAGCCAAGTGTATGAATGAAGTATATATATGACAAGGCACACAGCACCAATAATACTGGGTGGGGGAGATGATACTGGTACAGTTTAATTTGTGAGTTTAGGTTTTCCTTTCACTTAGTAAACTTATTGTATCCAAAGGGTGTCCCTAATTTGTAAAGCAGTCATCTGACTCACAAAAAAATAAAATAAAATAAAAAAAATAAAAAAAATAAAAAATAAATAAATAAAAATTTTTCATGACCTTAATTTGGCTGTTAGCTATTAAGATTTTTTTTTTTTATATGAAAAAAAAAAAAAAAATTTTTTTAAATAAACAGATAAATAACAAAACAAATCCTACTGATAAAAACCAACCCTATCAAGCCACAACCTTTGATAATAGCTTAAATAAATCAAGCAGAAAGTGCTCAAAGTATTTGACAATTTATGTTCAAATTCTCCCAGGAAACCAGGATAAAAAGGTACAATAATTTTTCTTGGTCTTTAACTGAACTTGCATGAAAGAAAAATTCCTGTCTATATGCACTTTATATAAGAAAATAAGTAATGTTTATCAGTCTAATGGGTTTCACTTTTATTAAAGCTTGGTCAGAGATTGAGAGAAAACAGACAAAAAGACAGAACTTTAATATTTTCAATTTTATTTGGATTGATTCTCATTGCTCAGTCCTGTATCATGTTCAAATAAAACCATAGTTAATTAAAAATTGTAGTATGTCTAAATGGGTATTGATTGATAATGTGTATTCGTACTTGTGTATGTCTGTGTCTGTCCAGTAGGGAGGGATTTAATATTTTCACCTTGATGGTGGCACGCAAATAAATCTGTAAATGTGTTATATATATATATATATATATATATATATATATATATGTTAGGTTAGGTTCCTTTGTGTTAGATAGATATGTTCGATTCCTTAAGAATAGATTCAAAGAAAGATACTGATGTAATGCTTTAGGTGTGTTTTTATAGCTTGTAAGGAATTAACTAAAGAGAGAGAGCTTCTTTTTACAGAGAGAGAGAAGAGAGAAGAACGATTTTTGAGAGAGAGAGAGAGAGAGAGAAGAACAGAATATATTTGAGAGAGAGAGAGAGAAAAGAACAGAAACGAGAGAGAGAGAGAGAAGAACAGAAGAGAGAGAGAGAGAGAGAGACAGAAGAAGAGAGAGAAACAGATAGAGAGAGAGAAGAACAGAAGAGAGAGAGAGAGAAGAACAGAATTTGAGAGAGAGAGAAGAGAGAGAGAGAGAGAGAAGAACATTTATAGAGAGAGAGAGAAGAAGAGAAGAGAGAGAGAGAGAACAAAGAGAGAGAGAGAGAGAGAGAGAAACAGAAAGAGAGAGAGAGAAAGAACAGAGAGAGAGAGAGAGAGAAGAACAGAAGAGAGAGAGAGAGAGAAGAATTTTAAAAGAGAGAGAAGAACAGAAAAAAGAGAGAGAACAGAAGAGAGAGAGAGAGAAGAATAGAAAAAGAGAGAGAGAGAAGAAAGATTATGAGAGAGAGAGAATCTTTAGAAGAGAAAGAGAGAGAAGAAGAGAACGCGTAGAGAGAGAGAAGAACAGACAAGAAAGAGAGAGAAGAAAGAAAGAGAGAGAGAAGAAGAACAGAAAAGAGAGAGAGAGAAGAACAGAAATTAGAGAGAGAGAAGAACATTTCAGAGAGATAAGAGAGAGAGAGAGAAGAAGAGAAAAGAGAGAGAGAGAAGAACAGAACGCGCAGAGAGAGAGAAGAACAGAACGCGCAGAGAGAGAGAAGAACAGAACGCGCAGAGAGAGAGAAGAACAGAACGAAGAGAGAGAGAGAACAGAAGAGAGAAAAGAAGAGAGAGAGAGAGAGAGAGAGAAGAAAGAGAGAGAGAGAGAAGAACAGAAGAGAGAGAGAGAGAACAGAAGAGAGAGAGAGAAGAACATGAGAGAGAGAGAGAAGAACAGAAGAGAGAGAAAGAGAGAGAGAAGAGAAGAAGAGAGAGAGAAGAACAAGAGAGAGAGAGAAGAACAGAATGTAGAGAGAGAGAGAGAGAAGAACAGAACACGCAGAGAGAGAGAGAGAGAGAAGAACAGAGAGAGAGAGAGAAGAGTTGAGAGAGAGAGAGAGAGAGAAAGAATAAAGGAACAGAGTTAAGGAAAGAAAGAATACAGAGAAAGGGGGGGAAATTGTAATGGAAAGGAAAGAAGTGACAATGAAATCCTGTTGATTCCCAGAAAAAATATTTTGCTGTGCTCTTCAGCCAGACCAAGAACACAAACAACTTTTCTTCCCTGAAAACAAATTTAATCACCACAAGGAAGAATAAACGGTCTCATCATTCCAAAATTTTTACTCAATTATCGAAAGTTATGCAAACTGCAGACAAAAACATTTCCTCAAATTTTACCAAAACAAAAATACTTGAAAACGCTTGAAACCAAGAAAACAGTTTTGGGGGAAAAAAAATAAACCCTCTCCGCCCCCCCACCCCACCAAAAAAAAAAAAAAAAAAAAAAAAAAAAAAAAATCCTACTGGAAGGTAAATAAATAGGTCAGGATTGTTGATTGCCTTCCTTGAAAATTTCTCAGGTGGACACTGGTTAAGATTTTCTATTCCTATGACAATCATGGACAGTTTCCTCAAGTGACTCCAATTTAGAAATTATTCCTTTTGTTTCTAAGAAATTGATGACTTAAACACTGTTTGTTTGTTTGCTGAAAAATCAACCAATGAGAAGAGAGAGAGAGAGAGAGAAAAAAAAAAAGACCTTGATTTTGAAAGCAACTTCACAAGAAAGTACATGTAAACAAGTTCTTCATTCTTTGCACCTGAATGAGCCCTCATTTCTTCTTCCTATTAATTATAAAGTTAAGAAAATGATCCAGGTCTGATTTTATCACACAAAGTGTTTTCACAATAAAATAAGAGCTAAAAAAAACAACAAGAGTTCCAGATTAACCATCATTTCAGAACCATTCCAAACTTAAGATTTTTTTTGATTTTGTTTTCCTTTCTCTTATATGATAGATATCATATAGATATCATATATATTCATCATATCATCATATTCATCATATCATATAGATATCATATAGATATCAGTTCTAAATGGGAAATCAGAAAGCTGAGTTTGAATTCCAGTTGGATTCACTGGAGTCAATTATGCACAAATATCTTTGGAAAAAAGATATGAATCCATTTCTTCTCCCCCACCAGCCATAGTTTGAATGGCAGAACAGACTGGGTCTTATAGCCTGGGTTGGTAACCAACCTACCACAGAAAGAAACGACAACAGACTGTGGGAAAATGTTCTGCCTAGTCAGTCATGAATGAAAAGAGACATAATTCCTAAAGTGTGAATTGCATATGACTGATCGTCTGTTCTTCCCAAACATCTACGGCTTGAATCATAGAACAGACTGGATCCTATAGCCTTGGTTGACAACCAGTCTACCACAAAAAGAAAAGGCAACAGGGTGGGAAAATGTTCAGCCTAGTCAGTCATGAATGAAAAGATTTGTTTGTTTAGTAGCACAACTCTTTATGGGTCATTTAATGCTGAAATTTAATTTTCTTGAGAGCATTTGGAATTTCTTTTATAAAAATGTATTGCTGGTATTTTTACTATAATTTTTTTTTTTATACCTTCATAGTGTTTTGACCCCAGTTTAAGGATTTACTATTTGCCCATAGATGGGACCCTAAGCAATAGACCTGGAAATAACAGCAATTCAGAGGTGATTCCATGCTCCTCAAAATATCCCAATCAGGTCTTGTTGCCGGATGTGGTTTATGGTCATACCCAGGACAAATGAATCGAAAAAGACAATCGCCCAAGCATGTATCACATATGGCACTTAACTGACAAATCATTTGTATCTGTTAGCAGCATAATGAAAACACCATTAAAATGCCATGGAAATAAACATTCAATCTTTACACTAGTCTCTCTGCTCTGCAACCACTCCATGACTTGATCATGGCTTTCTCTGGGCCATACTGCTGAGTTGAAGGGCTATGAACAAAGATTTGCAATTCAGTTCATGATAAACAATAACGTAATATATCAACGATGTTTGTTAATGATGAATTCAAGTTTTATTTAACCAAAATCTGACAGTAAAGTATATTGCAAATATATCTAATTTTAAGTCCTCACTTCATTTGGGCTTGTATTCAACAAGAATGTGATTCATTTATTAAAAGCCAGCAACTCTGGTAAGAAGCAAGAACTATTTTAAGAAATTAGTTGCTTCTAGAATAAATATACATAAAGGGATGAATAGAATTTTTCAAAAAGTCATTAATCCCTTAGCATTCAACACACCCAAACCCACCCCATAAATATCAGCTGCCAAAGTCTCGCCATTTGTGTGACATCCTGTGCTATTCATTATGATGGCATATTATGGCAGCGTATACAGGGGGCAGTGTATGGTAAATTGAACATTGAGAGTCAATATTTACAGGGCATGTTGAATGCTGAAGAGTTAACTTCACTCAAAGTCACTGTCATTTGCTCACACTCCACCTTCACAAGGGCACTTTAAAGTAAAGAGTACAAGTGCATGCGCCTAAGGCCAAAATTTGTCTGGTCCTCACAGCCAACGTCAATATTTCATTGACCCTTTCTCTTTGCTACAATGAGGGAGGTGCTGCGCTAAGGTTCGGTGCCCCAGAACCTGGCATCCCTCATTTATTTTCTTTTGGCCTGTCCGAAGAGAGTGAGAGATGAAAATGTAGCTACCAAACCTAAGATCAGTTTGACAGTTATTTACTTGCACACCCACTCAACCATCATGGTGGTGGGAGGTAACACAAGACCATTTTAAGGTGGCAAGAGAAAGAGTGCACATCTGGGCCAAGGCTAAAAAACTGCCCAGTCTCCACAACCAATGTTGCATTGACCTAAATATTACCCTCAGCCACCTCCACCTCTTTGGTGTAACAAGCAAGTTTCTGCTATCAATCTACCCCGATTAATTAAATTTTTCAACAAGCCCTTGAAAAACGCCAAAGAGCACAACAGCCAAAACATTGTGGTAACAATAACAAAGATTATTTTTTATACTAAGGTTTACCTATTAGATGTTCCAAGAGTCACTCAAGTTAGAGGATGACAGCATGGTGTTGTAAGACCATGAGAAAGGCTACGTAGTGAAGTTCATGAGGGATGCAGTAAAGATAATGGTTAACCTTAGACCTGAAGAGGTCCAGATTGTATAGATTGGGAAAACATCCTGATGGAAGTCTGTTCCACAAAGAGTTTGTGGGAAGAAGCTGTCCAAGTGGAACTTCCTCCTTACTAATGAAATACAAAGGGAATGGGGATGATTTATCTTTGTGTATGTGGCATGGTGGGTCCCAGTTGTAAAGGTCAGGGGTGGTGGGATCAAGGAATGTAGCTCGTCAGAATATATGCCATGGAAATAACAAGAGAGCAGCAACAATTCAATTTTGTGAAGGGGGTTGTTATAGTGGAACACACCTATTCTATAGTTAATAGACTCTCCCACCTATAATAAGTAGTAGTAGTAGTAGTAGTAGTTTTTAGTTGGTCAGTCAGTCGATGTCGGACGAAGTTGCGGGATTTAAAGTAAAAGCGACCACCACTAGATTTCTCTGCGTCATTACCTATTATATCAAGTTCCTAACGTTTTGTACGTCGAACCTATTCCAGGACCGACTTAGTACAACTACAAGCCTCCACTGTGAAACTACTCCATAACAAGGGTGAAAAATAATTCATCACCCACATGGACGTTTTTGAACTCTATCAAGACCAGCAGGTGCAGACTGTGTAGCTCCAGCTCTGGTATGGCAGCAATTATCATTTTTATCATTATTTACACTATTGGGTTGTGAATTTGTTGACAGTCATTGCAAGTTGAATCCCTGGGCCTGGCAGTGTGTCCTTGGACTATCACTGTGCAGTACTAAAAGTAAGAGCTAGACATCCAGAGACATGAGCAATGGTACGAAAACAGTCAACTCGCTTAGATTAAATAACAGGTTTAGTTCGGAATTCCCTGTAGTTTATATAAGTCTGATGAAGGCCGGATGGCACAGTGGCCGAAAGGTTGTGATAGCAATAACAAAGATGATGAGAATAGTCCACATATAAATATAAATGATAAATAAATAACAGAAAACCCAAAATCCATAACTGGAATTTGATCGAAGTTGTCAGTTGCTTTTAGCTTCATGTTTTGGTGCCGGATTTTCTGTCAGAGAGTTTCCATTCCAGGAAACACAATCAATACTTGTAATCATGTCTACAAGTCAACTGTCTGCTAGAACATTAGGCAATATTTATCAAGTATACAAAATACACCTCAATTACTTGCCAGCATTTACGGTCTTTCTTTATTTATAGCAGCAAAGTTACCAGTGGTAGCATCTTTGAAAAACTGATTTCAGTGCATCTCCAATCTCACATCCTTCCTCGATCCCCGTAGATTGGCACTACAGAATCACAGACAATGAACTGCACCAAGTAGCAGAAACCGCATCACGTGAAGACATTTCAACAGCCCAAAAGAAGTATGATTCTTGTAGTACTGGCAGCTTAGTAAATGAATGCCAAATATTTCCTTAGAAGAAAATGGGCTAATATTGCCATTAGAGATGAGGAGAACAGATACTACACTTTGATCCAAGCTCAGTGGTGAAGAAAAGATCAACTCCAGTTACACTAGCTGATCAGCCAATGAATGCCAAATGTTTCCCCTCAACAGCTAATATTACCATTTGAGAAGATTTGCCCTTCATCCTTTTATGAAAAAAAGTGATGTCAGATGTCACAATCTTAACACAAGAGATGCAGATGACACTGTTGATAGTAGCCATAGAAAGAAAACTACAAAAGCTCTTACAGAACACAGTGAAGGAAAGCAAGAAGAAAGGACTAAACACAAGACAGAATGCATGGTTGTAAGCAAAAGGACGAGCTCAAAATGCAAATTACAAATTGGAGATACCAAAATCAAATAAGTACAAAGATTTTAATACCTGAGAAGTGGAGATAGTACAAAAGTGAAATTGGAAGACACATTGGGATAGCATTTGGAAAAGTATCTTTGGCTAAGCAGAGTATTAAGAAATGGAAAAAATTTATTAGAAAAAAAAAATAAAATGAAGAGTACTATCTGTCCTCATATAGGGAGACAGATATGACAGTGAATATAGGACAATCACCTCAAAGATGAAGAGACTTGAAGCAACAGAAATGTGCTTCTACAGAAGAATGCTGAGAATACCATAAACCAATTATGTGAGCAATAAGAAAGTTTTAGAGAAAATGGAAACAAAGAGAAAACTTATACTTAATATGAGGAATAGATGGATAAAATATCTGAGGTATAATGAGGAAGGAGGGCTTGGAAAATCTAAAACTCACAGGAAAGATTGAGGGAAAGAGGAAAACAGTGTATAACATACTTGATAAGCTTGAGTAAATGGATGGCAGAACAGGGTTTAGGACAAGTAACAAAAAGGCAAAATTTATTAAGAGCTACAAAGGACAGGAAATTGTGGAGAGCCATAATAGGCAACATCTTGAATGAACATGGCACAAAGAGAAGAAGAGTAATATAAAGTTTATCCTTATTTGTGCATTTGAGTAAATGGATGGTGGGGAAAGTCTAGAAAAGATAAGAAAATGGCAAAATTTATTAAGAGCTACAAACGACAGGAAATTGTGGAGAGTTATGATCGCCTATGTCCTTAGGGGATACGGCAAATAAAGATGCCAGAAAGGTATGACTATAAACAACCTTACTTGGATAAGTCAGGGCCTACAACACTCACAGTAATAATTAAATCATCTTGGTGCATTCAATGACTCATGCTCGTGGGGTAGATTAATAAATTGTGAACAAACAAAGATAATCCCAAGATTAGTGACTTTCTTGCATGCCAAACGATTACTGGAATTGTCTCAGAGACCTGCACCAGGGGTCGTAAGTTAACAGCAATTGGAAATGGAATTTCTGTTAGCACCTAAACATAAGCAGTCAATTGTTGATACCCCTGATAAGTGGACAGAGTTATTCCCGAAGGTTCTATCTACTAAACTCTAGAGTCAGAATGCTAAAACACAACATCAATCAGCTAAGTGACAAACCTTTTACTTGTATTAATTATATATTCACGATGCTTGACTCTACATTTGGATGATAACTAACATTTTTAGGCATTTAAAACATACCTGGCCGTGTACACAATTCTGAAAAATCCTCGTTGAAAACACAACTATACTTAAACATGAAAACGAACAAAAACTAAAAATTCTTGAACCTATATACATAAGAGTTGGAATCTAACCTGAACAAAATAAACTATGAAATCTCCACAAATATTCTTAAATGCTTATAATTGATAATAGAAGCCATTGGTTTATACCAACGGCTTCCCATACTTAATACTTGTTTTCACTCTCGCGTGGTCATGTATGACGTCACAAGCTGCGATGCGATTTTAGCTTCCGCGTCTTGTATACACGAGTTTGTCATTGCTTTGAAATTTTTCATGCAACAAAAACAGACTATCATTATTGTTTTGTCCGTGTATTGTTTGATATATCGAAATGTAACCGTCATCTTTGATAATGGCTTATGTAAGCCGAAAGCTTAGATAGGATTAAAACATGTATCAATATGGTGATTTCCTCTCGTCTTTCAATGATAATATTATTAAGCTTATCAGACAATATATAACTTGTCTATATTATTTAATGAAACATGCATCATTTTATATATATATATATAATTTCTAAAGTATTAATGGATTTATTTTTAATAGGATGTATTTATTGCTTCAAACATTATAATAGTGGATACTCATATTTGAAATAGAAGCCCCATTTTTATTTTTAGTTTAGATAGTGTCTATTACATCTATTGGGCCATGCATTGGAGAAACCTTAATAATGAAAATGGGTTCTCTGGTAGAGACTGAACATTTGTCCCCCTTTGTAGAAGACAATCATTTAATCTGGCATGCTTTAACACTCTCCGACAGAAAGTGTCCCTGTTCAGGAATTTTTTTTTTTTTTTTTTTTTTTTTTACACACACACAAGGTGTGATGACTAAATTGTGACCATTTTATATTTTTTAGTTTCATGTATGACAGTTTTTTTCATTTTCGATGACTGTACATTATATTAGTAGGGTCAGTTGGGCACCATCTGTGAGAAAAAGAGGACCATGACGCAATTCACTCCGCCAGAAATTTAGAAACTGCATGCTGTACTACTTGGTATTCACATCAGAAGATCCAATACAGAGTGTTTGGGTGTCAATCTGAGGACAGTGCAGTTGATTCGGAAAGAGTAGGATGAGTCTAATGGTGATTACGAAGGTGTTTAAGGTGATGAACAGTGATGGTGACATTATGCTTCCATTCATCTTCCCACAGGGCTGCCATCAAGTGCCTTGAGAATTTAGTGGTGCCTTGGGTCAAGAGGATGGCTGCTGGAAGACCCAGTGTCTGGCAACAGGACTCAGTACAATGCTACACAAGCAGGAGAACCCAGTTATGGCTGTCAGACAATTTCTGCAGCCACATCACACCTTACATCTGGCCACCTAACTCCCCAGACTGCAACACTCTAACGTGGGGGCACAGTTTAGTGAGAGACCAACAAAACTCCTTGCAACACGAAAGATAAACTAAAGGCAAGGATTATGACAGCATTCAACAACAAGGAGACTGTCCAGAAGAGTTGCTGGAGATTCTGAAGTTATCTGGAGGCCATGGTTGAAGCAAATAGTGATTTTATTGAATAAATTAACTCTCTAGTATTTGAAGATATTTTTGCATAATTTTGGTAAATATATCTGTTAAAATGAGATGTCAGTGTTATTTTTTTTTTTTTTTACATCATTTAGGTGACAATTTATCCATCACACACTGGATTGTGATAATGTTGAAAGTTTAGCATAAGGTATTATTTATGATCATATAGATTATCTATCCATCATTCCCTACATAATATATATATATATATATATATATATATATATATATATATGAAAAGTAGGTATACAATAAGTAAAACAGTATCATAATAGTGGTTCTAGGATTCATTAGAATCTTTTTTTTTCTTTAATATTTCTATTATGATTTTTATTTTTTAATAAATAATGATAAATGTTTTGCAGGCAAAGAGAAGTGTGTGAATGATGAGAGCAAACAGTATCAGTGATTAATATGTTTATCACTATTATAATTTTTTTGTTTGTATAATCAGTACAACACATTTTGTTTTTTATTACTGTAGACCTACTTTTGTACAACCTGTGTGTGTGCACATTATATATATATATATATATATATATATATATATATATATTGTAGAGTATTGGTTAGCAAACTATCCCCCAAGTCATTTAATGGAGAGATGTATGGGTGAATAGACCACTCATGCAAATGTGTTGGGCAGGTCCATTCCAGCAAAATGGACCAACCCACCTGCTGCATTAGGTACTTTCCTATAAATGAGGTAAAATTGTGTGTGTGTGTGTGTGTGTGTGTGTGTATATATATGAAATGCAAAGCTCTTCAGTAAAATGAATTGGAGCACTGACTGATTGCTGTGTGTTTACATTCATAAAAACAATAGACTAGAATTAGCTGTTTCTCTCTGCTGAGTGATGATGGCTCAATGGTAGAAACTCCGACACCAAATTGGCTGGGTTTTGGTCCTGGCTTGAGACATTCAGACGTCTAGTCTCACTGAGAAGCTTTGATACAGAGAAACACTACTGTCTGAAAAAGACTTCTCGCTTGTGGAATTCTCTTATGATTTAATTTAACTGGGATGCACCCAGTTAAATTAAATCATCAAAAAATTAAATACAATGTCAATCGTTATCTTCCGTCTTCTTAATTCCTATTCTTTTATTGTTCTCTTTCCTTAATAGTGTTTTTTCTCATATTCTCTCACACTCAGTAACCCTTTGCATCTTAGTGGCTTTATTACCTGTATTTTTTTTTTTTTTTTTTATTTCATATATATCAAATGGCCAACTACTTGTTTTGCAAGCATACCTGTCTGCTAGGGTGGCTAGCCAATTCCTGTTCCAGAAGCCCACTCTGGCTTCTTTGTTCAATTCATGCATGGCTTCTACTGCAATTATATTCAGTTTGCCACATGGTGGTATTGCCTCCCCAAACTGATATCATCAAGAAGTCACCTTCTGATATATTAACCCTGGTAGGATTCAAAACCCATGTTTTATGGTTGGAAAGCCAATATTCTAACCACTTGGCCATGCAAACACATTTCATATATATATATTTTATGTGCGTGTGTGTGTCTGCACATTGGAGTAATGGATAGTGGCTCATATAAAGGAATTAAAGAGCCATGATCAAATTCTGGTCGAGTTCATTACATTCACTTACATGCTAATACCCTTGGGAAAGGTATGAATCCATCTCTTCTCCCCCCACAGCTACGGGTAAATAGCAAAACCGACTGGGTCCTATAGCTTTGGATGGTGAGTGGTCTAAAAAGACAACTATGAATTCAAAACCTGCAGAGAGTCATTTGGGGACCTTGCGGCATATTCACCCTATAATCAAAGGTTATGTATGGGTAGTCTAGCTGTTGGTCCTAAGAACCGAGCTGCTTGGCCCTCATACATCAGAAACGACAGGAGAGTTCAGTACATATGTTTGTGTGTGCGCATGATATATTTTTTTTTTTTTTTTTTAAATAAGATCGATTAAGATTTCTTCATAATATTTTTCTTGTATGCAAAGAAGTGGTTTTTTTTTCTGGACAAAAAAAAAAAAAAAAAAATACTTGGCTACATCTGATTGTGTCAGGAAGCAGAAAAATCTACGACCACAAAAATCCAGGCTCTTGGGCATTCTTTTACATTCCTCCTTATGACTCTGCAGATGTTTCTTAAAAGCTGGAATCTGAACTGTCTACCAATTCCATTTTGTGCTCCAATAACCTAATACCACTTGCACATTCAACCCACGATACAAAGGTTGAATTTATTACTTGACAAGAAGTCTGGTAGTATCTGGTCTTATGAGGGAATAATGAAAATGTCATGGGTCACTTCATTGTGAAGGAAAAGCTCACCTCGTGGAAATAACAACTGTAGCAATTATTATTATTACGAGATGCTTATTCAATAGTGGCCACTTTCAGGCAGTGACATGCAGAGTTTTGATGATGCCTGGGGATAATTCTTTGATTGTATATCCCTAAAACTCAAGGGGGGCTATAGGGCTCTGTACTAAGAAATGTGAGAAAGGAAGGCATTTTAAATATGTAAAAACAGATGAAAACACTTTATTCAAATTAAATATTAACTAAATTTTTATTTCACTCTTTCATTTCATGATCTCCCAATATGGATGCTTGGGGGGTCATCACACCCTCTGCACACTATTACTTTTGGAGGGGGGGGACTGATATTCACCTAACACAAGGTTCATGAGGCACTAAAGGTTAAATATTTTTTTTTTTAATTTTTAATCAATTCACCTGAAGCAAGGCAATAATGCCACTAAGATGAAAGGGGCTAGAAAGAGTGAGAGAGAAGGAAAAGTGTTTAGAAGGAACTGGAAACCCAATTCTAAACAGGAAATAAAGGGGTAAAACTCTACTCCTCTTCAAAAGATTGGGGAGCGGTGTGAACTAGAAGATAGGTGAACCTACCGATAGCTTAAAATGGTTATGGTAAATGAGGTGTGGTTGAAACACTTTAATCAATCTACAGAGTGGGTCATTCTCATTCCACTACCTAGAGATATCTAGCTCAATTATGATCACCTCGTTTTTGCTCAACAACACAGCCCAGGGGATGAAATCCAATAATGAACATTTATCCATGAGGCAAAAAAAAAAAAAAAAATCAAAGGCAGACAAACCTTCACAGAAGGTTTTTTTTTTTTTTTTTTTATCCCATTAATGGAAATGGAGTCAATTCGACCAATCACTGTAACCCAGAAAAACAATTTTTGTTTCATTTTGATATATGTTGTAGATCTTATAGTCATTGGAAAATTTTAAACGAAATTTACTAACCATTCAAGATATCACAAATTGAGATTTTGCTGAATCAGCATTTTCCATTGACAGATATTTCCAAACTCATTGAACTCAACAATCTAACAAAAACCCTTATGTCTTCTGTACCAATGGCCAGAAATTAATGAAATTTGGTAATGTTATACATTTTTTTTTCTCAAGGAATTCAAATATCTCTTGAGAATTTTACAGGTGGTAAGTAAAAAGTAGATATTAGCACTTTTCTGGTAAAAAAAGAAAAAAAAAAATTTTTTTAGGTGACCAGCCATATGGAAAAATTTAGAAATATCTTTGGCTCCTAAAAGTATCAAAAGGTGACACATTTGAAAACTAAAGTATTTGAGGAATAAATCCTAACCAGTTTCATTGACCGACTTTCAAACCTAACAGTTCTAGACTTCTTAATATTTTTTTTCTTCTCAAAAATTTGTGGTAATTTCACAATTATGATCTAATTTTGACTCCTGCCAAAGGTGATGAAGTCCATAGGTAATAAAACATAGTATTTAGGGAATGAATTCCCTAAACTTGAACATATATCAAATTTAATAAAATCTACTTTTTGGGGTGATGTTGATTGGTTGAATTAAATTCCTAATTAATTTAGTTACTATTTTAGGAACTGAATATTTTTTTTTTTTTTTTGATATGTTGTGGATCTTAATAGTTATTGGAAAATCCTGAAAATTTTAAGTGAGAATTCCTAACCATTCTCAAGATAATGTAAGCTGAAATTTTACTGAATCGGTGTTTTCTGTTGACACACATTTCCATTTTCAAACTCAACAGCCTTATAAAAACCCTTATCTTCTGATTTACTTGCCAGAAATGAATAGAATTTGATACCCTTATAGATTTTTAGCCAAGAAATCCAAATATCCCTTTAGAATTTTGCAGGGAATAACCAAAAAGTAGATATTAGCAGTTTTCTGGTTTTAAAAAAAAAAAAAAAAAAAAAAAATGTTAAAGTGGTGGACCATATGAAAAAATTTAGAAATATCATCTTTGGATCTTAAAAATATCAAAAGGTGACAACATTTGAAAACAGAGTATTTGAGGAATAAATCCTTACTAGTTTCATTGACCATCTCTCAAAGCTAACAGTTCTAGACCTCTTAATATTTTTTTTTCTTCTCAAAAATTCTGATTCATGGTAATTTTACAACTATAAACAAATACCGACTCATTCTGCTAAAGGTGATGAAGTCCAGAGGTACTGAAACATTGTAACTAAATAGGTACAATACAAGGAAAAGTAGCTCGATTCAGAAGGGACACCAGAATAATCCAGAATTCATACTGAGAGCAAACCGCCTGCATACAGAGAGAAAACGAATTGAGTAGGTACGCACAAATAGAAAGGGAGTGTAAGACAAGGATGTGTGTGTTTACCAAATCTGTTCAAACTCTGCAGCTGTGGTTCCTAACATGGGCCACCTGTCCCACAGGGGGGTTGTGCAATTACAGAAGAAGTTATTAACAGTGAATATTTTTCTACTGAGTGTGAGTGTGTGTGTGTATATATATATATACATACAGTGTATATACAGCACACACAGATAAAAAAAAAATATTTGTAATTTAATTAATGTATTAAACATCTTTCATTAAATATGGCAGACAAGGAAGATTTAATTTTTTTTTTATTTAGTTTTTCCAGTATCCTTATGTTTTGTAGAAGTAATGGTCACAAATATATATATATATATATATATATATATATATATATGTGAAATTCGTTTTATGAGGGTCAAACCGACAGCAGCACATGAAATTTGATTATAATGGTGACGGTTTTGTGCAGGACCAAATACAGAGACCTGATGCACTACATGCCACAAGGTCCACAAACGACCCTCCACAGGTTTTGAATTCAGAGTTGTCCTTCTCCTTGACCAGTTGCCATCCAGGGCTATAGAACCCAATCAGTCCTGCTATTTACCCATAGCTGGAGGGAGAAGAGGATTAATACCTTTCCCAAGGGTATTAGCATGCAAGTGAATGTAATGGATTCAACTGGAATTCAAACTCGGCTCTCCGATTCCTCAATCCAAGCCACTATCCATTACTCCACTGTGTCTCATATATATATATATATATATATATATATATATATATATATATATATATGGTTTGAATGCGCAGCTCTAAATAGAGTCTGCAGAAAAATAGCCTTCACGTATAAAAGTGGTAGATATATACCCCAGTGAGTGAAATAAAGGGTTCAGTTCGACATTCCAACTACCTGTAAAAGGCAGGAGCATACAATGGCTGAAACGTTGTAATAAATATGGCAACAAAGATGAGGACAATAGTCTGAATAATGTAAATAATGTTCATTCAATGCTAACCTATTGTTGTTAACGGTCAGTCAGTCATGTGCGATACACTCGTAGGTGATCATGTATCTTTCTATGCATAACACGAGGCAGATTTTGTTTTTCCTGTAGTAGGTTACCAATTCTTTCTGCAGTAGACCAGTTGCCATCCAAGGCTATAAAATTTGGTCTATCCTACTATTTGCACACAGATGAGGGGAGAAGAGGATTCATACCTTTGTCAAGGGTATTAGCACATAATATATATATATATATATATATATATATATATATATATATTTATATATATATATATTTTTGAAAGGTTTTTTAATGCGTGATACACACGTAGGCGATCATGTATCATGACTGATGCGGCAGATTTTTTCCAGTAGTAGGTTGCCATTTCTTTCTGTAGTAGACTAGTTGCCATCCAAGGTTATAGAACCCGGTCTGTCCCACTATTTACTCATATCTTGGGTGGAGGAGGAGAAGAGGATTCATGTCTTTCCCTTTGTACATAAGTGAATGTAATGGATTTGACTGGAATTTAAACTCGGCTCTCTGATTCCTCAATCCAAGCCGCTATCCACTATTCCACCGTACCTCCTGTTAATGGTCAGTTTCTATTTAAGGTTGTCTATTGTATCTTATTTTTCATGTCTTATTCTAAGTGCTAACATAAAACAAAAATATCAGAAGGTTTATTATCGATTTTCCATGTCTAGAGATAACCCTCCCAAAAAAACGATATTCAAGATTTAAATGGGGTTAAAAACAAAAAACAAACATACAGATAAAGTAAAAATTTACAATTGCACCAAGAATATGAACTCTCTGGCTTTATGGGTAAGGCGAGTGGAGATGCACAGAGCCAACAACAGCTGTGGCCATTGTAAATATCACTAAGACTTCAAAACAATTCTTGCAAATAAACTTAATATGAAAAATGTCCTTCTCATAAATAGATTAATGCAAATACACCCTTCTCCATTTTCTTTTTAATCATTTCATCCTAAGCAAAGCAATAAAGCCTCTAAGACAAAGAGTTACCGAATGTTACAAAATGAGAAAAATTACTATTAAAGCACAGACAATAAAAGAACAAGAATTAAGACAGAAGATAACAATTGACATTGCATTTACATTTTTGCAGATCAATGTTGACAGTTCTCTTTTTGCCTTCCATTTTTGACAGATCATTTTAAAAATTTTAGCATCAGTTGGATTATTTTTGTATGGGTGTTCAAAAAGGAAATATTTCTGAATTACCATCTTTGATTGAATACTCATGATGAATGATAATTCAATAATTTTTAAATTCAGAATAATTTTAAAAGACCACATTAGGTACGATTAAATATTTTATGACATCAAACAGGTAAAATCATTTCCCCCACCCCAAGCAAATTAAGATAAAATAACAACTGACATTGCATTTAAATTTTTGAAGATCAATATTGGCACTTTTCATTTTGCCTTCCATTTATAAAAGATTAGATTATTTTGTATGGATGTTCAAAAAGGAAGTAATTTTAAATTATCACCATATAATGATATATGATAATTTAAAAAGATGACATTGGCTGCAATCACATATTTTACAACATCAAACTGGTAAGAAAATAAAAAAAATGAAAACAATGTATTAAACTCATAAGTATCATTTTTTTTTCATAAGGTGTGGGTTGTACTCGTGAGAATATTTTTTTGTATTTCTTTAAGGCATGGGCTTCCAGGAATCTTTTCAAAGAGTGCAGATATTGGCCCACTGTGTCATGCTGGGTTTTATATTCAGTGGTTGCCAATAATGCGCAACCTGATCAATTGTTTCTGGATATTTATCACAGAATCTGCATTTTGGGCTAACACAATATTTTGGTCTGTGTGCTTGATAATTTCTACTTAACAAGCATTGGCCCTGTGCAGCAAGGATAAAACCTTCGATTTCAGCTTTTAGCTGCACTCTGTAGCCACCGATGGGTATGGGGGTTTGTCCACATCAGCTAGTTTGGTACGGGCAGAGTATTCGCCATGAAGTGCTTTATCTTGCCATTGTTTTTGTATTTGTTCAGTTGCATTTGCTTTAAGTATTTTGCAGCTTCAGTTGGTGCATTGTGCTTTACTTGGATTTCTGCATCCATTTGAAACTCCATTTTGAACTTTTGGCTTCCTTTATTACAGAATAAAGATACTACTTTCATGTTCTTTGATACATATCATACAGTGTTCTTTAGTTTCCAGGTATCTTTGAAGGCAAATTGTTGCAGTTTTGTAGGACAATTCTAGTTGAACTAATCCTCTGCCTCCTTTGAATCTGGGCACATGCAGACGATCAACATCAACTTTGGGATGATGCATGAAGTAGCAAGTGAGAAGCTTTCTAGTTTTGGCATCCATTCACTTAAATGTTAGCTATGGTCCAGTTAAGGTGGTTAAAGTTGTATTTCCCCACAGGGACAGCCAAGGTGTTTATGGCTGATATTCTGTTTTTTTTAATTCAGCTCGGTATTCAATACCAGATGCACATGCCTGTAGTAATCCTTTCTTACCTTCTCCTTCATTTGGGTATGTTGTATACCATCTCCTTTGTTAATTCCTAGGTACTTATAGGCTTCATCTTGTTCCAGTTCCCTAATCTTTATAACAAAGTCTAAATCTATTGAGGGTGTTTCTGTAATCCTCCCTTTCTTAAATGTTACTTTTGCACATTTATCTCATCTGAAGTCCATATCTATGTTGTCACTGAAACATTTTACAATATTGAGGAGGCCCTTCAACTCATCATCGTCTTTGGCAAAGAGTTTGAGATCATCCATGAAGAGTAGGTGATTGAATATTTTTTTTGTTTAGTTTGTAACCATAGGTACTGTTGTTTAGTTCATGTGTAAAGGGGATTAAAGGCAAACAAAACAAAAGGGGTGAGAGGGGGTCTCCTTGAAAGATTCCTCGTCAGATATTCAGATGGTTGGAGATGTCAGTGCCTCTGGTGTGATTTAGGTGTAACGTGGTGTTCTACATTCCCATGCTGTGCTTACGGAAATTTACTACCACAAGTTTGTACATTTTGAAAGTCCTAAGGATCCAAGAGTGTGACACACTATCAAAAGTTTTTACGATAATCAATCCACACTGCACTAAGATTTCTACATCATCTTCTGCAGTTTTCCAGGATCATTTTATTTATACATAGTTGATCTTTGCAATTATATGAACCTCTCCTGTATCCCTTCTGTTCCTGTGGAAGAATTTTGTTTACTTCGAAAAAGAGAAAGTATAGTTCATCAGAACAGACATGATCAACTTATGTGATGGATAGGCATGTTATTGGCCTGTAATTTTTCAGATCATTTGTTTCACTCGTTTTTGGATCGAGATATGTAATACCTTCAGTAATCCATTCCAGTATTTCATTGGGAATATTTACAAGCATTGATAGGGATTTTGCAAGGATTTTATGGATTGATGAGAGATGATAGAACCAGAAATTGGGCACATTGTCATTTCCTGGGGATTTCAATTTTGGGGATTTTGTTAGAGCTTGCCTAACATTATTTGTGGTTATACTTTTCCCATTCTTGCAGAGGTGTATCCAACATTCATTCTTCACATTGGATCCATTCTGTATTTGAGTGATATTCCTTTGGGCTGCTACAAATATTCTTCCAAAATGTCTGCACATTGTCAATAGATGGGCTTTTTTTGACATGTATAGGTGCTTTTCCAATTTCCCTGTAAAATTTCTTAAGGCCTGTTTGGAATATTTTATTTTGGTGATAGAACCTATAAAGTTTTTCATATCGTCTTGTTCTCTGTGCCTTTAGCTGGAGTTTCCGTTTCAGCATTTCCTTGATTGATAGAATTACAATTAGGGATTTAATTTTATATTTCCGCTTGATCTTATTGTACGTCTGTGTTGTGATATTTGGGTTTCTAGTGAGGCTCATCTAATATAAAAAGCTCACATCTGATTTCCTTTATTTCTGGTATCAGTTTTGCCTTCCAAGCTGGCTCTCCATGTCTGTTAATTTTTTTCATTGTCTTGACCCCAAGCTTCCCAGTAGCTGCTAAAGCTGTTGCGTATATGACATTAACTTTTGTGATATTTCCCAGTGGTTTATCCGTTAACAGTGTTTCCAAGGCAGTGTTGTATATTTGAACAATGTATTTATTGGACTTTGCCATATGAATTTTTGGAAGCTGGTATCTGCTGAGTAGTTGGATGACACGGTTTTTTGCTTTGATTTCAGCTCTGTGGTTTTCAAGGAATTCTAACTTGATGTAGTTGGAGTCATCTTCAGTGACATCGTCTGGATAACTGCAGGTTATGTCACAGGTAGATTCTTAGATCTAATTTCCTGGGAGGTTATTTCGTATTTGATTTGTTTCAGTTTATACCTCATCCCCTGTTATATTACTTACTAGCAGTAGAGCCCAGCATTGCCCGGGGATGTAACAGTAAGAGATAGATCAAGTATCGACCATCATAAAGACTGAAAAATAAAATTGACAAAGATTATTGTTTAAGGTTGACGGACATGCATGTCTTAATTAGTTTTTTTTGGTTTTTTTACGAATTGGTCAAACCCAAACAAAAACGTTGTTTTCAATTGTTATGAGTCTACCGATTGAATAGAATTTTATTATAAACAATTGTCTTGTAAATGGAATTTTTAAAGCATTCTGAATGTAAAAATAAAGAAAAAAAGTGTGCAAGACAATAAGAAACACTACCTGCCAAAAAAAAAAAAAAAAAAAAAGTGAAGTTTTGCTGAAATTGGTTGAAAAAATGTAGGAAATCCGATCCCATATATAAATGAACACACACAAACAACCTGGGTTTTATAATAAGTATAACTCGATATGAGTTGTCTCCCTTTCATTCTGGCGACTTAATCACATTTTCAAATTGATTTCGTGCAAAAACAATTGTTTTTCTCATTTTTGGCGCTGTCAGAACCACCACAAGGTAATTTTACATAATCCTGTAAAGTTTTGTTGAAATCGGTTGAAAAATGTAGGAAGTCCGATCCAATATATAAACGTACAGACACACACACAGGGTTTTATAATAAGTATGATTTCTGTTTTCATCTCTTTAGAGTTTGAGTGATGGGTATTGTGTCTTTTATCTAATTTTATCTATTTCTGCATTTGAGAGATTTTGTTTCACACAATATCTCTGTGGACATTGGTTGGGTTGAGGTAAGGTTTTATATCACTTCCTACCATAATTCGTCATATTTGGTATATCAAATTCATGGCTTTCTTTGCTGGATTTTTGAGTGCAGTGAAGAATGATGTCATGACTTGTTGATACTCTTTGCAAGACCATTTCATTTGTTTTCTTTTTATTACTTGATTTGGCATTGAGTCACTTGTTCCAAGGTTGGAAATAGTCTGAGTTTGGTGTATCTCTTCATTTTTGAAGGAGTTTGTTCCAGTGACAGATTTTTCAGACACAGACTGGTTCCTTTCTGAGGTACGCAGCCCTTGTTGACCCAGGTGACACCCGATCCGGTATGAAAATTTGAACTTCATAGAATTTTGTGTTTTAACCTTGACCACCAAGGGGTAATTATGTTCAAGTTGCCAGCTCTCGGACAGTGATCAAAGAAGACCAGAGAGTTTGTTCAACCCATGAGATGGAACGGATGGGGATCATATTCATATATCTATGGTTAAAGAGTTCATCATTGAGTATTATATTCAGTGGAGTAGCATATGCGTATAGACATGGCACTGACTATACTAAGTTTTAATTTAGTATAAATTGCAGTGGAATATTATACTTTAATATGGAGGGTTTTTCAATGAAAAAAAAAAAAAAAAGGGGGAAGGGAAAGAAAATTAAAGAAAAGGAAAAAAACAATTTAAAATGGTATAAAATTTACAATTCCTTATATGTTGAGAGGACGGCACAAGTGTCATTCCACCAATGTTCAACTTTCCCACGCTAATGAGAGTGATAGTTATCAAGTTTTATAGGGTAAAGTAAACCCCCCACTATAATTTGGTGGAAAAGCTATCAAAGAATTCATTAAACAAAGGGACAGAGACAAGGAAAAAAGAAAAGAAAAAAAAAAAAAAAAAAAAAACACATTTCTCAACCTGCTGGCAACTAAAAGATAAATTTTAAATTTTCACTAAGTCAGTCAAAAGCAGGACATTGTCAGATTAGTACACCTGTAGCGATATGAAAAAAAAAAATTTACTATCTCTACTCCTATTACCACTAATTACATCCATTAAATTTACCCCTATTACTAACCAAGTTACTCCTATTACCACCACTCTACTCCTATTACCACCACTCTACTCCTATTACCACCACTCTACTCCTATTACCACCACTCTACTCCTATTACCACCACTCTACTCCTATTACCACCATTTCAAAGAATTATTACCAATTACTTTACTTGTCCTATTACCACCACTCTTCCTATTACCAATATTTACCATATTAATACCACTGGTTCCTATTACCACCACTCTACTCCTATTACCACCACTCTACTCCTATTATTAATAGCAGCAGCAGCATTGTCAATTCATATTAATTTTTGGATGAGCATTTCTTTAATTTTCATTTCGCTTCGTTTCTTTCCAATAGTTATATTAGTAGTAGTCATATTATCAGGAATTTTGATTAGATGAAACATTGTCAAGCATTATTCATTTCTGACTAGTTTTTCTTTCATCTTCATTTTCTATTGCTTTATTTTCAACTAGTCCATACAATTACTATTTCCCGGCATTTTATTAAACGAGTTATCGTCAACCATTAATTTTTTATTTTTTTTTTTATTTTTTATTTCATTCACATTAATTTTAATTAGCTTTTATTGCAACTACCCAGACTACCAGTCACCAGCCATTAGCAAACATATTATAATATCCTTAATTTCATTATCATTCTAAAATGAAACCTTCTCAACTATTATCCAGTTTTGTTGAATATTTTCTTTTTATAGCAGCTACAAGACCATGAATCTGTAACTATTAATGAAGAGAGTGGATAAAAAAAAAAAAAAAAAAAAAAAATCAACCCCAAGTAAAACTTGAACACACTTCTACCTCAGGAGGATTGTCTATATCCAATGGCTTCTCTAGAATCATTTCAGCTACAAGAGTAGAAAAAAATGAAATCTCACCAGAAAGTCTATATCCAATATTTGTTTTTTTTTTTTCTTCTTTGACAATTATTTTTAATTTTTCCTTAATTAGCTTCCCCCCTCTTTCCAGTTGCTTTTCAGTCCGTGGCCATTAGCAAACAAGTAGCAACATTATCTCGAATTCTTATTAGATGAAGCATTCTTAACGATTATGTATCAGTTTCAAAAGTGTTCTCTTAAAATCCAAGAGGACCATTTTTACCTTCCATTATTATGGCTGATGCTAATCTCCAGGAAAGTCACTCAATGAGCCTACTCACACTAATGTTTTCCACTGACATGAAGTACAAAGATTATATTGAAGCAATTGTTAGCCCACTGCTAGGAAAGTTAGTTCCCCGTGTCATGCTGGATAGTTTTTCGACAGAATCTAACTTGCATATTTATAAGACTACCTACCATTCATTCATCCTTGCTGTGAATATCGCTGCCACATCTTGTGTTTTACTCCCACTATATATTTAGAGATTCTTGATAAAATCCAAAGAATCAATGTTATAAGTTCTAACCTGGCATTTCAGGGTTAGTCATTTTTCTAATGTCGTAACATAGCTTCCCTGTGCCTTTTCTATTTATACTTTCATGGTAATTGTTCTGATGAACTTTCCTTTATGGTACCGAGATTTTATGAATTTGAACAGTACTAGATTGGCAACAAGATTTCATTATTTTGCAGTTGAAATGGCTAGATGGAACCATAAGTTCTAGGCTAATAGTTTCTTCTATCGCACTTCTTGTCTGTGGAACTTTTGGTTTTTTGCTTCCCAGTTAACGTTTCATCTTCAAAAGTTTAAATGTCAACTGTTGTATATATCTATCTAGCTAGCTATATATCTATCTAGCTAGCTATATATCTATCTAGCTAGCTATATATCTATCTAGCTAGCTATATATCTATCTAGCTAGCTATATATCTATCTAAGATAGCTTTTATATATGATTATTAGCTAGCTATATATCTATCTTTAGACCCTTATATATCTGTCTAGCTATTATAAATTATCTAGCTAGCTATATATCTATCTAGCTAGCTAGCTATATATCTAGCTAGCTAGCTATATATCTCTATATATCTTATAATCTTTTTTTTTTTCTTATTATTTAACATTTAGTACCTCATTGGTGATATGGAAAATACCACTCGAGCAGCTTCTTACCATGAACTGCTCATTTATGAAACCAACTCCCAACAGCTTGCTTCTCACATCAGTACAATCTTCACCTGTTAAGTCTAATTTATCTTCGACACATATCCTTATTTAAAAAAAAAAAAAAAAAAAAAAAAATCTATGAACTACTTCAATCTATAGACAAACAGAACTTCTACATGATGTCATGGTTAGCAAGTTCATTTTGCTCAATCAGTTATGACCGAGTAACAAGTTCAATCCACATTGAGTGCTCCTTAACCTATTCAGGCCTAATTCTAACCATTATCTTCAACATATCACCATAAACTTGACATATCACCTCTAACTCAAGTGTCTCTCTGGCTTTGTACAGGGTAAACATCATTAAAAAGAAGGTTCAGTCAAACAATATCTATCCTATTCATTCACGTAATGCTTTTTTTCCTCCTCCCTTACAATCTCAGTAAGCTTCTACCTTGAGTGGCTCTTGGGCCTGATGGAATAAAATATTCCTCATAAGTTTTTGTTGGAGTGCTGCTGCCAATAATTATAACGGCTAAGTGATCGAATTTCAGGCCTCGCAGCTTTCAGCCCGGTATTCTAACAATGTGCTGAGGAAGAAGTGATTTCATTGTTGACAAAAAACAACGTAAATCAGGAAATGGATAAAAGGCTTCTAGACACAACATGGCAGACAGGAAGATATTAGCAGTGAGTGCTGCGCACTCCAGCAAAAAAAAAAAAAAAAAAAAAAAAACAAGTAAAATGTCAAAACAAAGTTGACATCTATACATGTGTAAAAGAAGCCCAATGGTTGACAACTGGGCTGGAAAGGCCATGATATTTTAGAGTTAGCACTTGTTTCTCCCTCACAGAATTTATAGTCAAGCAATAGTTGTGCTTCACTTTAGCACTGATGTGTCGAGAAAGAGGAAAAGAAAGGGATTCAAGCCTAACTATGGATTAAATACCAAAGTAGGCTGGAGTTCCTCACCCTCTTTTTTTTTTTTTTTTTTAATCATTTCACTCCAAACAAGGTGATAATACCACTAAGATACAAGGAGTTACGGAGGAGTGAGAGAGAATGACAATACTTTAGGGAGGAGAAAGGACAATAAAAAAACTGGATTCAGAAAGACAAAAGATGGTGATTGACATTGCATTTAAATATTTGGAGATTGTAGATGGGAAAGAAGCAGGAAATCAGAAGAGAATGCTACAAGAAATAAAGGCAAGAAAAAGAAAATACTAGAATAGAGAACTTATGGTTACATCTAGCTATCTTAACAGTAAACTATGAGACCTAATAGCCAATCTAGTAGTATACTTTTTTAAAAATCATTTCAAGACAAGTAAGCCACTAAGACACAAGGGGGTTAATGAGTGTGAATAAGAGGAAAAGAAAACATTATAGAGAGAGGACAATAATAGAACAGGAATTAAGAAAAACAAAGATAACAATTGACATTACATTTAAATTTTGGAAGATAAAACAAAAAGTTTTATGCTAACAGTTTCTTCTCTCATGCTTCTCACTTGCGGAACTCGCTTCCAACCTCTTGCTTTCCCGCCAACTTCAATCTTGAGAAGAACCACATCTCAATTGCTCTTAGTTTTCACTTCATTTTTAAGGAAATTAACCCACATTCACTATCATACAAGTGGACAGATTTTTCTTTGTTCCTAATTTTCCTGTTTCTTGATACTTTGCTTAGCTTTTGGAACACATCTTTTGCTATTCCAATACACTTCCAGATTTCAGTGCCACAATTTCCATCATCTGTTATAACATTTTCCAGATATTTAAACCTCTGTACTTGTCTGACATCCGAATTCGTAGTTCTTATCTTTGGGTTTTTTCTTTTGATGACAACCAGACATTCTTTTTTCTCTTATAATTGATAGTAAAGGAAAGTAAGAATAAAGGACTATCTTATCAAAGAGGTCCCGTAGTTTTCCTTCTACGTCTGCCATCTGCATACTTATTGCGCCTTCTCAGGCGAACATTCTCAGCTGACATTAAATGGAAAAACTATACTGAATCCATTGCTAGGTCAACTAAGAAAGTTGGTTCATTGTGTCACACTAGATAATTTTTCTTGCTAAAATCTATCTTACATGATTATAAGTCTACCATTTGTCCATGCTTAGAATATTGCTGCCTCATGGCTTGGTGATCCTTGATAAAATCCAAAGAAGAATCAGCAATATTATTGGTCCTGATCTGGTTTCTCAGATTCAGTCACATTCCCACCAGTGTAAGGCTGCTTCCCAGTGCCTTTTCTATAAATACTTTCATGGTAATTTGTTCGGATGAGCTCTTTGCCAGGGTACCTAGACTTTATGAATTTAAGTGCAGTACTAGACTGGCATTGTGATCTCATCCATTTAGTTGAGTTGGCTAGATGTAACCATACATTCTCTGCTAACAGTTTCTTTTCTCGCACTTTTCACTTGTGGAACTCTTTTCCGGATGCATGCTTCCCAACCAACTTTAATCTTCAGAAACTTAAATGCAATGTCAGTCTCTTTCTACAGTTTTCTTGATTACTAAAGAACAAGAGAAAAAGAAGAGTAAAGTTTCCGTTTTCTAATTCTTCCTCACCCAGTAACCCGTTGTGTCCTAGTGGCTTTATTACTTTGTTTGGGGTGAAATCAATCAAAAATAAATATATAAAAAAAATAAAAATAAAAAAATATAGTGTCCACTGATAATAAATCCTGGTAGGGTCTACATCTCCCTGAGGAAGGCCTTGCTATAGGGTTTCATAAATCAATAAATAAAAAAAAAAAAAAATAAAAAAAAATATAGTGTCCACTGATAATAAATCCTGGTATGGTCGACATCTCCCTGAGGAAGGCCTCGCTGTAGGGTTTGATAAATCAATAAAGCCAAAGGGAATAACTGTTCACCAAGAATAACAGAAATTATGTGTGATGCTCACAGTTGGCATGAAACTCAGAGTTATTGTTATTGGTTGTAATTTCTAGGAATTGGTATTATTATGGCTTTATCTTGGTTTAGTTTCCTCATTTCAGGTTTCTTTATTCTACAGATATTGAGCACCTTTGGCTTTTACTAAAGAGGTCCCCCTGGTTTTTTTTTTGGTTTTTTTTTTAGCTTTGTATAGGTAGGGTTTGTTTTTATGCTTTTCCTTTTTTGTGTTGAGTTATTATAGAAGACGTATTTTGGCAGCAAGAATTATTTTAAACAGGTCTTGTCTGTCTGTCCAATGTTTTCTATTAAATTTTTCCAACTTACAACTAAATTGTTTTATGTCAGAATTAAAATTGGTAATATTTTCAAAGTTCTTTTTTTTTTCTCTTAAAAAACTTTTTTTGACTATCACTACAGTCGTTATCAAGAACTGCATATCCAGTGTGTTTATGAAAATGTATTCAGCTAATATGGGCATTCCCTAGTTTGATAAAAGGAAAACTTAGACAATCCATTTATATATGTGTGCACAGTCAATTTCCTGCTTAAAAGCATTCCTCACGCCTCAGCAGCAACAATGTTCCAAGCCTGAAGATTGTGTTTCAGAATAAAACAGACTGTTTTAACCTCAATGTCCACTTTTATAATTACATATACTATCTCAGATATTGATCACTTTAACTCATAAATACAGTGTTATGGAGGGGAATATTTCTCCTACATCAAGAGGAGTAGCAGGAGGAGCAGTAGCAGCCATAGCATTTGCTGAAAACAGTCATTCACTGCTTAACATTTTTATTCCCTAGTTCTATTCTACATTATGTTTCCCTGTATTAGAAGATAATAAACTTGTTGCTAAACTAATTTTAGTTTTCTACTGTTGTTTTTGATAACTCAGTTACAACAGAAAGTAAATGAAGTTGAGATGCCAGTTTAGGACCAATAATATTACATACACTCTTTGATTGAGAATCTCGAGATATATAGCAGTTTTAAAATGATTTGAGCCTTTAGATCATTGTCATTGTTTCCCTACAAGTTTGGACTCAGCTGTCAGATGAAAGACATAAAATTACTCCTACATCAAGAGGAGTAGCAGCAGCAGTAATATCTTTTGCTGAAAACAGTCATTCACAGTTAAACATTCTCTTCCCTAGTTTCTATTCTACATTGTTTCCCTGTACCAAAAGAGTAATAAACTTGTTAAACCAATTCCAGTTTTCTACTGTTGTTTTTGATAACTCGGTCACAACAACAGCACCCCATGAGAGTGTATGTGGCACAAGGCCGGTTTATTGTGGGTACTCCCAGACTGTAGGCTCGGCCAATAGTATTCTCTTTGAACCCACCTAAATGGGTTCAGGGACTGTCTACCTCCCTGGACGAAACTTTGCCATGCGGCAAAGCTTCGTCCGAGTTCCTCTCTGCCGAGGCAGAGAGTTCGACAGAAATGAACAGTCTTGTCAACTGTTCCCATAATGTTACTTACAATAACAAGACAAAGCAATTAATCAATAGTTCAGAAATTTATTGCAGTGGTTCTGGTGAATTCTGATTAATAACAAAATGTTATGGTAAAAAAAAATAGTAGATTAATTACTGATATTGTTCGGAATGCAAACCAATTGCTTCAATGCTTTGCTTTTTTATTCTAAGTAACTGTATAATGACTTTATTTCCACCCTATATTAAGTTGTAAGAGTTTTTAGATGCCAAAATTGCTAGGTCTTTTTCCCAGTTTACTGGTGGGAAGTCAGGCAGTTTTTTTATCATAAAGTGCTCAATATCAAAAGGTAAGGATAGAGCGTTAATAGAATTAATGTGAAGAAACTTATTGCTTAACTGAATGGTTTTATTTCAGTCATGCCAACTTGAAAGTTTCAGGAGTGAATTGGATCTGGTATGCCTAACCACTCAACCATGTTCTAACAAGATTTTTCAGATATTGAGGCTGGTAAATGTAGTTGGATAAGAAATACTATTTAATTAAAAAACAGCTTATATTCAAATATCAGTATCCATCAAATGTAATGTATAAACAAATTAAAAATAACAATATGGATAATATGTCAGATTTAATCCATTAATTTATATATATATATATATATATATATATATATATATATATATACATATACACGGTCATGTTGGGAAATGAATTTTGACTGATACACAAGTTGTTGCTGGAAAATTGTCAGCTTTATCAAAATGCAATTTTAAAAAAATATATCATTTAATGTTTTGAAGTAGATGTCAGAGCTTTTCAGCACCCCGTGTGTGTGTGTGTGTGTGTTCAGTTCCCTTTGTAATACCAATTTTAAAGTAATAGCAAGAGGCACAAATCTATAATAAAATACTTTTGTATATAAATAACAAATATTTGTGTAAAGGGACTTCATCTTTTTTATTTTAAAAAAGAAATCCTTCGTTTTTTTTTTGTTTTTTTTTTAACATTTTATTCCTGACCCCTGAAAATCCCTTTCATCCAGCCTCATCTTCCAACAAATTGACTTTAGTATGGCATTCATTTTTGTTGGTACAGGACAAAATAAAATAAAATTGGAAACTTAAAATAATTTAAGATTGGGGGGGGGAGACAATATTATAACAATAAGTCAAGCTAAAATTTATTTAGTACAAAGATGAACTTCACTTTTTGCTCAAGGCCACAATTATAAAAAGGTGTGCAGCAAAGATTGAATTCTTTAAACAATGCACATATCTAAAACATGGGAAAGCCTTTCCTGGTTAAGATAACTGACAAGGAGTTTGAATAAGGGCAGAATTGAGCCCTTTTTACACAGCACTACCTTTTTCTTGATCACTAAGTTTAAATTTCTAGTGAACATTATGCCAACATGTGCAGTTCAGTGAGTGTGTAGATAAGATGAACAATGCCCTCATGCTTTACCCAAGATAATTAATGCAGAGAGAGAAAATAGCAGAAGCTAGCGAGGAGAAATGCGAGAGAGACACATGGAGGAGGAGGGGGGAGAAAACCGGTATCAAGAGAGAGAGACATATGGGGGGAGGAAAGGAGAAATCACTGAAGCTTTGAGAGAGACAGATGGGGGATAAGAGAAAAACAAGAGAGAAATCCCATGGGGGGAAGGAGAAAATAGAAAAAACAATGGATATAAGGACTTCGGGAGGGGGAAAAGAGAGAGAGAGAGACGGGAGGGGGAAAGAGAAACGAGAGTTTAAAAAGAGCTGGAGAGAGAGAGGCGGAGGGAGAAAGAAATGAGGGGGAAGAGAGAAAAGAGAGAGAGAGAGGCCGGAGGGGGAAAAGAAAACAGTAAGACGGAGGGAGAAGAGACGGGAGGGGAAGAGAGAGAGAGAGAGACGGGAGGGGGAAAGAGAAAATGAGAGAGAGAGATTTGTTAAGAGAGAACGGGAGGGGGAGAGAGAGAGAGAGAGACGGGAGGGGGGAAAAAGAGAGAGAGAGAGACGAAAACTTTAAAAGAGAGAGAGACGGGAGGGGGAAAAGAGAGAGAGAGACGGGGAGGGGGAAAAGAGAGAGAGAGACTCTAGAAAGAGAGAGAAAAGGGAGAGAAAGAGAGAGAGATGGAAAGGGGGAAAAGAGAAAGAGAGAGAGAGAAATTGGGAGGGGGAAAAGAGAAAGAGAGAGAGACGGGAGGGGGGAAAAGAGAAAGAGAGAGAGAGAGAGAGAGAGAAAGAGAAGAGAGAGAGAGACGGAAAGGAAAAGAAGAGAGAGAGACGGGGGGGGGAAAAAGAGAAACGAGAGAGAGAAAGGGAGGGGAAAAAAGAAAGAGAGAGACGGGGAGGGGGAGAGAAACGAGAGAGAGACGGGAGGGGGAAAAGAGAAACGAGAGAGAGACGGGAGGGGGAAAAGAGAAACGAGAGAGAGGAGGGGAAAAGAAAGAGAAAAGAGAAAGAGAAGAGAGAGAAAAGGGGAGAAAAGAGAACGAGAGAGAGACGGAGGGGGGAAAAGAGAAACGAGAGAGACGGAGAGGGGAAAAGAGAAACGAGAGAGAGAGAGAGGGGGAAAGAGAGAAAGAGAGAGAGACGGGAGGGGAAAAAAATGAGAGAGAGAGAGGGAGGGGGAAAAGAGAGAGAGAGAGAGACGGGAGGGGAAAGAAAAGAGAAAGAGAGGAAAAGAGAAAAAGAGAGAGAGAGATGGGGAAAAGAGAAGAGGAGAGAGAAAGAGAAAAGAAAAGAGAAAGGGGAAGAAGAGAGAATGAGAGAGAGACGGGAGGGAAAAAGAGAAAAGAGAGAGACGGAGGGAAAAAAAGAGAAACGAAGAGATGGAGGGGAGAGAGAAAAGAGAAAAAGAGATAATTTAGAAAGAAGAGAGGGAAAAGAGAATGAGAGAAAAAAGGGACAGAGAGAGAGAGGAAAAGAAGAGAGAGAGAGAGAGACGGGGGGGGGAGAAAAGAGAGAGAGAGAGAGGGGAAAAGGAAAAGAGAGAGATAGAGAGAGAAAAGAGAGAAAGGAAGACGGAGGGGAAGAAGAGAAAGAGAGAGACGGAAGGGGAAAAGAGAAAGAGAGATGAGAGGGGAAAAGAAAAGAGAGAGAGAGAGAGAGAAAGAGAGAGGAGGGAAAAGAAAGAGAGAGAGAGGGAAAGAGAGAAAAGAAAAGAGAGAGAAAGGAGGGGAAAGAGAAAAGAGAGAGAAAGAGAGAGGAAAGGGGGAAAAAGAGAAAAGAGAGAGAAGAGAGGGGGAAAAGAAAGAAAGAGAGAGAGACAGGAGAGAAAGAAAAAGAGAGAAAGAAAGAGAGGGAAAGAGAAACGAGAGAAAGAGAGAGACGGGAGGGGGAAAAGAGAAATGAGAGAGGGGGGAAGAACAGATCTCATATTGCTGTTGAAGAATTTGTTTTTTGTTTTAATAATCGTTTTCGTGTGTTAGAGTCGCGTTCATCATTTGCAACTGTCACAATCTAAATAAACTTTGAATAATTTTCAAACTGCAATTAATATTTTTTACCAACATTTTCCGTCGTTATTTATTTTTTTGCTTTTTTTTGTTTGTTTTTTTTCTTCTTTTCGTCATAAACAATCTTATTCATGTGTCTGATATCGATGAAGTTCAGACATTTTCAAGACTCTCCGTGTCACTGGAGAAAAGACTAGCAAGTGGATTATCCAAGAAAAGTGTTTCAGCTGTCGGCAAATCATTTCATCTTTCGCTGCTTTGCTACCCACCTTGTTCAAAGTACGAAAAAAGCCTAGATTTGTGTCGACGAGTTGGCATTTTTAGTTGAGTGACCATTATTACCTGTAGCAAAGTCTTGTATTTATCTTTTTTTTTTTTCGTAGATATGAAGGTTTTTGAAGAGACAAGGTTGAGAATCCTTTATCCAAAATTCTTTTTTCGGATTTCCGAATAAAGGCTATTTAATTTATATATAGCATCTGTGGGGCAGCTTAGGAATGGAACCCAAGCATAAACATGATATCCCTTTACATATAACACTGCTTAAAAACCATGAAGATGGTTTTATATAAATAACTTAACATACCCTGAAAATAGTTTTATATAAAATTTAATAAATTTTACAGCTAATGACGCTAGTATGTAATAATTCTCACACGGATTATTAAGTGGTGAAATTAAAATTTCATGTAAAAAAACAAAAATAACGTTTTGTATTTTTTGTACGTGTACAAAAAAAAAAACAAAAAAAAACATAACTTACAAAAAAATACATAAAAGCGACACCAAGCACTACTTCTATCAGGTGTGAGAAAATGAAGAGAAAGGTTACGCTATCGATGACATCACTGAATGTTACAATACATACAGTATTTTGTATAAAAATCTGGGGTTATTGACCCTCGTTCGATGACATTCCTTCGGAGGATTGGCGCGATTGCGACTCGATTAAGGGACGAGCCTCGTGAAACAGAGTGGCTTTTGGATAGTGTCTAACTGGCGATGGTTCGCGGTAATGTTTTATCCATCATTGTAGCTGGCAGAGGATAGCAAAAAAAAAAAAAAAAAAAAAAATTTTTTCTAGTTACTTTAGCAAGATGGAATTTGCATTCTCAGTTAATACTTGTAAAAGTGACGTCATGCTTCTTCAGAATAAAAGTTTATATATATCTGATGACTTGGATCGTATTTACGATTCCAATGGAATAAATTATGACCATGGAATATTAATGTTTAAGCCTTTTTATTATATATATATATATATATATATATACGGATTCTGATTCAATCAGTCAGTTATACGCCATGCGTAATACACGCTTAGGCGATCACGTATTTTTCGATACATGACTGACGAGGCAGATTTTTTTTTTCCCCCGCCATTCTTTCTGCAGTAGATCAGTTGCCATCCAAGGCTATAGAACTCTACCTGCCCTGCTATTTACAAGACAGAATGCATGGTCATCAGTAAAAAGATGAGATCGAAATGCGATTTGCAGGTCGGGAGCACTAGAATCAAGCAGACGCGGAAGTTTAAATACCTGGGAAGCGTTTTGATATTTGCCCAAAGCTGGAAGGAGAAGAGGAGGATTCATACCTTTCCCAAGGGTATTAGCACGTAAGTGAATGTAATGGATTCGAACTCGGCTCTCTGATTTCTCAATCCGAGCCGCTATACATTACTCCGCCGTGCCTCTTTGATTCCGATTACATTCGTTAAATGTAATAAAAACTGAAAAAAAAGTCATTTAGTTGTAGGACCCTTTGCAACGCAATATATTTATATATGAATGATTTTTTCTTAGAAATGTACCATGTCCTTTCAGGACGTGGGTGATCATGACTCTCCACCTCCTATCCATTGCAACCCTCAACAAGTTCCTTCCCCTTGCAACATTCCCCAGACCACGTTCCGTCATCCACTTGCTTAAGCCCGCTAAGTATGTAATGCATTTTTTCCCTTGTTAATTTTCCCTCTATTCGATCCGTGAGTATCAGATTCTTCAGGCCCTCCTTCCTGCCAGATTTTGTAATTATAGAAACTTTAGCTGCCTCTTCCTGATGTTAAAAAAGCCTCCTCCTTGTTTGCATCCTCTCTAAGACCTCATCGTTGCTCAAACGCTCGGTTCATGATATCCTTAGCATCCTTCTATAGAACCACTTCTCCGTCGCCTTGAGTCTTTTCTTCATCTTTGAGGAAATCGTCCAACATTCGCTGCCTATTCCTGATGTTAAAAATAAGCCTCCTCCTTTTTTCATCCTCTTAAGACCTCATCGTTGCTCAACGCTCGGACCATAAACATAATATATTAACATATATTGTAGAAAACATCTCCGTCGTCTAGAGTCTTTTTTTCATTTTTTTTTTTTCGTCCAACATTCGCTACCGGAAAAAAAAACAGATGTCATAGAAACAGCTCGGTATATTTTTCTTTATTACCAACGAAATACTTGATCTTTAAACCCATAAGCTTTTGGAATGCATCCTTGGCCATCCCAATTATTTCAATACGGATCTCAGTTAAATGATTTTTTATTACAGTCCTCTGTCAAAATGCTTTCCAGATATTTAAACTTCCGTGTCTGCTTGATTCTAGTGATCCCGACCTGCATTTCGCAAAATGAAAACGGGAAAAACAAAGATGACCGTGAATTCTGTCAAAAGTTTATGCTTCCTGTTTTCTTTTTTCTCCGTCGCTAATTTTTGTAGGAATTTTTTAAAATTTATTTTTGTATCTGCTATCAGTTTCCGTGTCATCTTGTATCTTATGTCGTTAAGATTGTGGCTGCCAATGCTAAATTCCGGTAGGTTTACAAATTCTCTCAGAATTGCCTCGATTGCACTTGTAAAAATGTCGCTAGTGAAAAAAGGAGGGAAAAGTAGCTGTTGAATTTTAAGCTATTTAAAATTAAATTTCTAACCAGTTGACAGTTGTCTATTTATTGTCGGTGCCATTTTATGTCATTATTACGTGAATTCACTATGGGTCACCAATTTAAAATTTTCTGAAATGTTCCATTTTTATTGAAAAATATTTTATCAAACCAGAAAAACTTTCGGATTTTTGGAGGTTTTCCGGATTTTTGAATTTATGATAAAGGATACTCAACCGGTACTGTATGTTTTTATGTATAACACGCATCTTTATTCTGAATATCGCCGTTAAATACACTAATGATCGGTGATGTGCAGAAAAAAACATTAATAAGAACAAACGAAAAAAATAGATCATTTTAGATTATTTCTTATACTAGAAAGACCCGTGAAAATTTCGCGGTTTTCCTATTAAAAATTTGATCAATCTTTAATTCTTAACGATTAAGCTCATGGCGATTTCTACGACAATAAAATATCCGTAGAAATCCCACCTATTACATCGTTAAATATTTGAGCTTGACAACTTTAACAAAATATTGCAATAGCAATCATAAGTATAAATGCTGGTCGTTATTTTACGAAGTGGGTACAAATGTATATGTTTTAAATTGACAATTGTTCCATTTCAGAGTGTCTATATTTCTGAGATATATAAATATATATATTATTTATAAGTAGTTTTACAACAACGTAATAACTACCCTGGGTACATGGCAAATAAATAAAAAAAACTGGGATATGCAGGTACAAGAGGAGGACGACAACAACACTCAGAAAACAGTCTGCCTGCCTTATGTGAAGGGGTTATCAGAAAATACAAAGGATCTGCGGTCCATATAACATCAGGACAACCTTCAAAAGTGTGACAACACTTCGCAGATATCTCTCTCGAGTGAGACCCCCCATAGAGGAGAACATGACTAAAGACTGTGTGTAACGCTATGATTGTGCAGCTGCGGAAAGAAATATAAAGGAGAGACAGGCCGCCCCCCTCAAGGTAAGGCTTCAAGAACACCAGAAAGCTGTAACACGAGGGGAAGTAGAAAAATCAGGCGTGGCTGACCACATATGGAGAGAGAAGGGAGATCACCACCCCCTGTGGGATCATTTTGAGATCATTGACAAGGAACACCATTGGAAAATTCGTAAACTTAAGGAATCAGCACATATGCTAGGCCACAAAAATCCCCTGAGCCGACCAAGCATAGAAATAAATACAATATGGGAACCAGTAATAAGGAATGCCATAGAAAAGCAATGATAACAACATAGTTGCAATATGAGCTCTGGTAAAAACATGTAATGATAACAGCAAAATTGCAATATGAGCACTGATAAAAATGGTTGCTGAAGACATTAGGTTTATAATACCCAGAAATTCATATCCAGATGTCCTCAAGGACACCTGGCACAGTGGATAAAGGCGTTGGTTAGATCCAGACAGGACCCAAAGAGTGTGAGTTCAATACCCGAACTAGGTGGAGAACTTTTCAGAAGGAAATTAACAGGAGATAACTGACATCCATCAAACGTGGAACTAGAACAGTCGTTCGGTTCGACATTCCAATCACCTGAAGAAGGCCGAAACGTTGTGATAGATATAGCGAATAATGTAAATGTTCCGTTTCACTGAAACGGACGTTAAACACGTCTATCCTTTCATTTTCTTACTGTGAGAATCAGATTTTCCAAACCCTCTTTTCTCAGTACGTATTCCAAATATTTCAACTGCCTCTTCCTGGTATTAAATGTTTCCTCTTTGTTTCCATTCTCTCCAAAACCTTGTCGTTGCTTACACGTTCAGCGCATGATAGCCTCTGCAGAACCATATTTCTATTGCTTCAAGTCTCTTCTTCATCTGTGAGGAGACTGCCCAGCATCCATACAGGAGGGCAGATACCACGTAACAGTTTAGTACTTTTTTTCTTTGTTTCTTACGAAATTTTTCTCTCTTAATACTCTGCTTAGCTTTTGGAATGCGTCTTTGGTTATCTCAATACGTCTTCATTGTCCGTCCTTTTGTTAGACTACTTCCAAGATATTTAAATTTCTTTATACCTGCTTGATTTTAGTATCCCCGTTCTGTAATTTGTATTTTGGGCTCATCTTTTTAATGATGACCATGCATTCTGGCTTCTTGTAGTTTATGTTTAGTCCTTCTCGCTTTCCTTCGCTATCTTACGTAGAGGATTTTGTAATTTCCTTTCTGTGCCTGCTATTAACACTGTGTCACCAGCATATCTTATATTAAGATTGTGGCCACCAATAATGAATCCTGGCAGGACTTCTAGTTCTCTCAGAGTACTGCGCTTAAATTAATCAAGTCTAGATACCATAACGAAGAGCTCGTCCGAACAGTTAACATAAAATATTTATAGAAAAAGCACAAAGCAATTGTACAGCAATAGGAAAATAAAGCCGAGATCTCTAGACCCGTGCCGTATGTGGCAATAATATTCAAAGCATGGACAAATAGTAGATTTATAGATGGGTTCTACAGAGAAAAAAATCTCTAACACGATACAATGAACCAACTTTCTTAGCAATGGATTCCATATAGTCTTTCCACTCGATATCAACCGAGAGAGCGCAACTAGTCACACTCCTGAGGGTTAGCATCAGCCATAGTGATGAAAGGTAGAAAGAGGTCTCTCGTAACAACTCTGACACAATTTGAATTATCTATCTCGGACAAATTGAAAATTTGAATATATCCCCCCCCCTCAAAAAAAATATTGGTTATTACAATAACGGTAAAAATTTAACATTTTGATTGAACTATTGACAGTAAAAAAAAAAAAATCTGAACCATTCAAATTCCATCTAGTCTTCCCACACTATATCAACCGAAAGGGCGCAACTAGTCACTCTTCTGAGGGTTAGCATCAGCCATAACATAGCTTACGGTCAAATCATTTAAAAAAACACCGGTTCTCGTTCGATCACCGAAGTTAAGCATCGTAGAGCCAGGTCAGTACTTAGATGGGGGACCGCTTGGGAACACCTGGTACTGTAAGCCCCCAAAGTCCAACCCTTACCTCACAGTCGGTGGGGGGGTGTAAACGGTAGTGTCAGAGCTATGCCGCCCGGAACTTCGTTCCTGGTAGGGCCACCCAAGGCGGACAGGTCTGACACACACGCCGGCTAACAAGGGCTCTGGTGAAAATCCAAGGAGCGTCTGTATCGGTAACCGGCGGCTTCTGGTCGTTCCTGTCTGTGGGAATCCCGCGGCAAGCAAGAACGTTATCCGAGTAGGCCTGGGTACCCTACTTCTGTAATTTATCCCAAGAATCTTCTCATAACAGGAAGAAGCCGGCTAAATCCGCCCAGGGTGAATGCCGCATCAGTACAGTACAGTATACCATAAAGGCAGAGAGAGGTCTCTCAGATGATTTATAGAGAGCAGAAGATACTTGGACTTAAACAGAGGTATTTATCGATGGGTTTGGGCACCTCGAGGCGATGTAATGGTTAGTAAGCTTGTCTCGCTAGAACAATTATGACTGAATAACGAGTTCGATCCCCACTGGGTGCTCCATACTTTCGGTCTTGTGCCACATCTAAGCTACGCTTGGAAAAATCACTTTATCGATGCGTCGACTCGCACAAAGTGATACGAGTTTGAAATGGAATCTGGCAGCTGTTCAAAAATTGCTCGAGTCCCTTCGGCAATACCCCTTTTGGGCATGCATCAATGACCTCACCCCCATCCCAAATAAGGATATTCAATTTGTGGAGATGGTCCCAAAGGGGGGGGCATTATCCCCCACCCCTCCCCGTTGCGCATACAAGTTAACAGAAGTATGCAAAAGGTTGTGTAGTTTCACAATAATCGTAACTAAGTTCAAGGCAGCCGTCACCTGAGGTGTCCCCAAAACTGGAAGTGCTGAATGGGGCGGGGGGGGGGCAATTTTTTTTTTCCCACGGTATTGCCGATTAAACCCACAAATCCATTTTAAATGTCGACCTTGTAGTGACGCAGGCGCAAAAAAAAAAAAAAAAAAAAAAAAAAAATTACTTAATATTTTGTCTACTTTTACTTATTCATCGTAATGCTAAATTCGACTCACCAAGTGGATGATTAAACAATAAACCTGATCGATAGAAAACTGGGTTAGATTTACTTCGGTAATCCGGGTAGCCAAGGGTGGGGTGGGGTGTTGGGAATGTTACTGACATATCTTTTAAGTAGTAAAACGTTTCCTTCCCCCGCTACACATACTATCAAAGAGAGGGAGGATTTAATAATTACTTATAATGATGGCAAAATACATCTACACTACAGTCTTTCCCCAACCAGTAATTTGGGTCGATTAGAACCAAAAATAAACTACAAGTCTCCTGTAGAAAGGAGAAGGGTAGGAATTTTTTTTTTTTTTAATCTGCCCCGTTCAGCTTTTGTCTTGTGTAAAAACGACACGTGGACAGGTGCGAGAAAGATTGGCAAATGCGCCGCTCGAGCGAGCTTCAGTGAGAGGTGGGGGAAAGGGGGGGGGAGAGAGATAGAAGAAGAAAAAAAAATTGAAATTGAAATAAAAAGAGGAATGAACGAGATATGAATTCTTATCAGACGTCTCGCTGCCAATTTTAATTTACAAAACGAAAAAAAAATTTCTTCGGCGTGATCAAATCAAATTTTGTGAATAAAAAAAAAAAAGTTTTTAGATGTACAAAAAATATTTTAATTTTTCTAGATTCACGCTCACAGAAATCGACATATCCACCCTCACCCCATGCCAACTATTGTCTTTTTACCTCATGGAAATGTTTCCCCAGAAACAAAAACAAAAAGGACATTTTCTCATATTCGCATTTTAAACGTAAATAAACAAAACAACTTGATACCTCTTTGTTCTCGTTCCTTGTAATTAATGTTTTTTTTTTTTTTTTTTTTTTTTTTTTTTATTATTATTCTTTCACACTCAGTAACCCCCTGGTGTCTTAGTGGCTTTATTGCTTTACTTGTGGTGAAATGACTTAAAATAATAAATGAAAATAAAGTGATTAAAAATTATAAAATCACTTTTTCTAATAGTGAAAATATGGGAATCAGTTCTACAATTCAATTTTCAAATAAAAAAAATCTTATCAATTGTATTTTTTTTTTAATGTCATTTTTAAAAGAAAATAAATTTTTACACAAAAATAAAATGAACTACACAAACAAGTCAGGTTATTTATTTCAGATAATTTTTTAAATAAATTAATTTTATTCTCAACAGATTAGAAACGTTTTTTTTTTTTGGTTTTTTGCTTTTTCGTGCGAAAATTGAAAAAATTAAAAATGAGTTAGAAAAAGGAAATTTTTTTTTTATCTGGCTTCATATTTTAAACTCGTAACAACTCGGACACAATTTAAAATTTATCTATCTCGGACACATTGAAAATTTGAATATATATCCGCCCCACTTCCAAATATATTGGTTGTTATAATCACGGTAATTTTTTTTTTTTTTTACATTTTGGTTAAACTATTGACGGTAAAAGAAAAAAAAAAAGAAAACAGACAAAAAAAAGAAATTAAATTTTTTTTTCTTTTTCTGATCCATTCAAATTCAAGTAAAAAACACTTGACAATTTTTTTTTTTTTTTTATATGAATAAAATCAAATTCATAGACGACTCTAAAGTTTTGTTTCAGTTTTTTTTAAAAAGAAAAAAAAAAATACGAGAAAAAATTTAAAAAAAAAAACTAAGAGAAATCGGTTAACAACAGTCGCATTTCCTCATCATTCATATTCGGGTACACAGTCACGTGATCACCTTATCGTAAGCTGCACTGAAGAAAAGTGAAATTATGTTGTCACGGGAGTTTATTTTATTTAATTTTTTCTTTTTTTAGAGCTTACTATATTTATTTAGTTCTGTTCTCATTTCTACAAAGATATTGTTAAAAAAATCTTTTTTTTTTTTTTCACGGAAAAAAAAAAGGTACGTTTCTCAAAATCATTTTTCGAGCTGAAGCTGGATGAGTACAGGTGAAGTTACATCACAAACTATTTTAATTTTATTTGCTTATCTGACCTCAGGTTGTGATTACAACGTATAACTGAAAAATCGTTCTCTTTTCATAAGAAGAAAAAATGTGTGTGTATATTGCATAGACTTCACTTACAGAAACTTTTTTTTTTAAACTAACGAACAACATCACTGGAGAAATAAATTATTAAAATAGATGTTTACTCCGCACCTTGTGTTCAGTACGGCTTATGACAGCAGTCACGTGACCAAATACCTTCTGAGATGACACCGTCAAGTGTAGTACCAGTACTTGGAATGGAGGGGAAGGATTCCCTAACCATAAAAATGAGATTGTATGTGTGTGTAAAATCTTCCCCCATGACGCCAAAAAAATAATATGATTGACATCATTAGTTTTTTTGTTTTTTTTTTCTTCTCCAGAAGGCCTGGGGATACGTTGTATAAAAAGGTGAAAGGTCATTTAAAGTATCTGACGTAAAAACTGATGGAATTATAAAGCTGATGAGAATTTCTGAAGCCAAGAACATGTAGCTTATCTTTGACTGAAACAATGCAACAAGCCAAAGTTGCTTGCAGAGAGAGAGAAAAAAGCCTAACGAAAGGAATGATAGAAAGTGATATGAAAAAAAAAAAAAAAATTTTTTTTTAAAAATTACACCCATATGACAAGTGTAATTTTTCTTTCACCATCACTGCAACAGCAGTAATTCATTAATATACCGTTGTCAATTATTATAGCACCAATAAACACTATCTGCAGTTAACTAAGCAAGATATGCCGCAGCTTCAGCCTTACCAAATTTGTAAGAAAAGAATCAACGCTACTTCTTACTGGCATTTGTGAAGATGAAAATTGAGACCAGATCCTAACGACAATGTCAAATTTCTCCCTGACATTTCAACAGACAAGAGCACGTGCCAAATTACACAAAGATTTCTTCCCACACGACAGACAGCGTTTCCTCTTTCTTTCTCGAAGACATTTGCATTTCTTGCCAATAATCTCGTCTCGATAAAAAAAAAAAAACAAAAAAAAAAATTCTAGAATGTTATATATATATATATATATATATTCCTCACGGACTTTGCTTGTTCTTGGCACCTTGTGGCGTGAAGTGAGTTGAAGAATCATTCTTGCAAGTCATCATAGATTTCTACTGTGTCTTCTTTCTTATGACCTTGTGCCAAAACTAAGTTATATTTCCTTGTGTGTGAACTTTTTTTTTTTTTTTTTTTAGGAGAATTATGAAATGTTCTTCAAATGCTAGATATATATATATATATATATATATATATATATGGGGGGGGGCGCACAAAGACATTGATAACTGTTATACACTGTACCTATGAATATTAATGGGTATGACCCAACCCTTATAAATACATTGGACACTATTGTAAAGGGTAGTAATATGGTGTCTAAGTAGTTCACCACTAGCAGTGGTTCACCTACTTTATGCTGCTGGTGAGTATTGTATGTTATTGACATTATAAAGATTACCATTTCATTTCCAATCTCCATTTTTGGTTATTCCTCATTCAGTAACCTTTTCTTGGTTACAACAACTATAAAAATGCATTCCCAATGATTTTTACTACTGTTATATACCGTGCGTATGAACACGAATAGGTATGTCCCAATCCTCATAAATACATTGGACACCATTTTAAGTGGGGGTAATATGCTATCTAAGTAGTCCACTACTAAAAGTGGTTTACCTACGTCACACTGCGGCCGAGTATTTTATCTTGTTGATGTTATAAAGATTACCATTTCATTTCCAACCTATGTTTTGGTTATTCCTCATTCAGTAACCTCTTCTAGGTGACAACAGTAACTAATTATAACAAAGTGTTGTATTTAAAAAAAAAAAAAAAAAAAAAAAAAAAATGAAAATCAGTACTTACATTTGGACTACTTTTTCACCAACTTTCAACCCCCTTCTTGACATTCTTCAGGATAAAGATCAACCAGAGGATAATATTTAATGCCAGCAGAATTTGTAAATGAAGTGCTCAATAATACAACAAAAAAAAAAAAAAAAAAAAAAAACTTTAGGATTATTAAATTTTTTTTAAATTCCAAAACTTAAGTATTTGAATTTCATTATATATATATATATATATATATATATATAAGCTCGTCACTCATATTTGAGGATACTCATCTATGAGGGTGGTTAGCCAATCCCTATTACAGACACTCACTCAAGCACATTTGTGTTTGTCCAATATCCAGAGCCCACCTGTACTGCAACTATGCTGAACAGACCTTAGTTACAGTTTCTGAGAGAGAGCATGTTATCTAGTGTGATCAATAATCTGAACAATGTCAGCACACTCAAACCGATGTTATCGACGACCCCCCAAGTGTCACATTTACCTGATTTTCACTCACAAGGCTTTGGTCAACACGTGGTATGATTTTCTGGCACTTTCCAAAGGTGCAGCATGCTGGGATCCTCCCCATCTAGACTGGTAACATCAGGAAGTTTCCTTGCTGACAAAACAACTGTGGTGAGATCCGAACCAGGTCTCATGGTCAGAAGGTGAATGTTCTAACCCCATTATATATATATATATATATATATATATATATAAATACACACACACACACACACACACACACACACACACAGTTTGATAAAAAAATGTATATGGACTGATGGTATAAAAGGAAAACTACAATACATATCCATTCAGCATTTAATCTCTGGAGAAGTAGTCCTCTCTGAAGCAACAGACTTTAACCACCATTGTTCCCACTGATGGAAACATTTCTGGAAATCCTTTTCTGGGATAGTGAGCAGATCCTTTGTAGCATAGTCATGGATTGCTTTGACATCTTGAAATGTTATTTCTTTCAAGTGAGACTTGCCTTTTGAAGAGGAAAAAGTCGTAATGGGCAGGATCTAGAGAATATGGGGAACATTGCTCTCAGGCCCAAACTGGTACATAAGCCATGGTCTCTGATGAGACAACCACACTCTACACACCTTTCATTTAAGCACTGATATCAACAAACAGAAGTGAGCAAGTATGTGTATGTATGAAAGAGCTCAAGGTCAATCTCTGTCAATTTGGCTTCACTCAGCATACATTAGCTCTATTACCATAGCAACAGTCCTCATACTTTTTGATCAGATATCATGTGTGGGTATATGTGTATATATATATATATATTATATATTTTCCTCTTTTGGGGGGTAATTTCACATTTTCTTATCATCTCTCAGTTGCATCTCTGTCCTTGGACAGAGTGCGCTCAAAGGACAGAGGGGCAACTGAGAAAAATTATACTGAAGAGGTGCCCAGCTCTGGGGAACAGCTGCCCGAGGCTGCACACAAGAGGGAAGGATAGGTGCTCGCACCGAGGCCAGCGCAACCAATGGTTACAGGGGCTGAGGAGAATTTTTGTCCCTGCCTGAGTGTACGCGCTCAGGTCCCCACATTAAGCCGACCTTGTGTCACATCTCTTTCTCGTGGGGGAATAAGTAAAAATATATATATATATATATATATATATATATATATATATATAAAATGAGCTGTGATACAGCGAAACAGTGTCTGTGGATGATGATAATATATATATATATATAAATTCCCAAGAGGATAGAATCCAAGTAGAACTCAGTGTCCATGACAGTAAGAATATAATATAAAAGGCTCCAACAATAATATTCCATGGTTATAATTTATTACATTGGAATCGTAATCACGCATTCAATCCATCAAACCTCTGATGAATTGGATTACATTCCAATGTAATAAATTATAACCATGGAATATTAGTGTTGGAGCCTTTACACACACACTATTTATATATATATATATATATATATATATATATATATATATATATATATAACAGGCTACACATTTCTGTGACTTTTAGGCACTGATGTTGTTTGCTCTACACCCACAGAGACCACCTATGAATTATGGTTGGCGGACCTTAGTTAGGAGGAGGTGCATAATCTGTTGGAATGAACAAGCACTCAACCTTTTGGTCACGATCATGACTTGTTACTTCATGCTAACCCGACCATTGATGACTTCTGGACAATTTTGCCTAACCAGTTTCACTTACAAGGCTTAGGTCATTCCTTGGCATGGCATTCAGACATTTTCCAAAAGTGTTGCAGGCAGTCAAACAGATAAAGAAACAGGCAAGCAGACAAGCATATGGTATACCACCACGAATATGAGGGGAGGGAGACAACCAGAAAGAGAAGGGTCAGGGCTCTCATGTAGGGAGAGAAAGTAGGGACAGGACACCTGGTGGGTCACTTGATGTATACTGCAAAATAAATATCCTTTTGTATGAATATTGATATTTATGCTATTCTTTACCCATGGATAACTGTAACAGCACAAGGCAGATAGAGAGATAGGCATTTTAAAAAATTAAATTTTGTTGGCTATCAATAAAATGAATGAATTCCTAAATGCAATATATTAAAAGATTGTTTGCACTGTTATCAATGTTGATTACAGGTGCAACAGCTTGCTAAGCAAGGTAACAGTTTGCCTTAATCCTCACTTCATACACTCTTCAACTATCATGGACGCCAGTAACAAGACCTTTAAGACATCTAGTAACAAAGTAGTACAGGGTGACATGGTTCCTACCATCATTAAGATGGGGTATTTAAGAGTATCTCCCGGTTAATTTAAACAGGTAGCCACATAAATATTGACAGTGTCTTTCATATTCATTAAGTTTAATTAATGTTATTGCATTTAACCTTTTATCATTATTTTTTCAAATATTTAGTTGTTATTAGAGTAAAAATGTTATTTTTTTCAAATATTTAGTTGTTATTAGCGTAAAAATGTTATTTCTTTCAAATATTTAGTTGTTATTAGCGTAAAAATGTTATTTCTTTCAAATATTTAGTTGTTATTAGAGTAAAAATGTTATTTCTTTCAAATATTTAGTTGTTATTAGAGTAAAAATGTTATTTCTTTCAAATATTTAGTTGTTATTAGAGTAAAAATGTTATTTCTTTCAAATATTTAGTTATTAGAGTAAAAATGTTATTTTTTATTCATGAACTATAAGGTTTAGGAATTTTTTTTGTTTTGTTTTTTTATTTCTCTCAATGTAAAGAATGAAGATAAAATTAAGCTTTAACACTCTGCATTATTTACTACTTTCCATTCCTCAAGGTTCCTCCACAGTACTACTTAATTTCATTCATGGTCATTTTCTGTTGCCATAGCAGGATATGACAACACAACTGCAAAATTCAAAACACACTTATTCATTCATCTGAGTCACTTGCAGCGTCAGGATAAAAATCACCACCAACTACGTGGCCAAAACTGCACACTTTGTTATTCTACTACTTTCTGCTGCATTCTTTTTCAAGGCTCCTCTACTGCACTACTTAATTTCAGTCATGGTCATTTTCTGTTGCCATAGCAGGATATGACAACAACTGAAAAATTCAGACATGGTATCATTCATTCATTTAAAGTAAAATAAACTTAACATGTTGCTCAACATATTCTTTCCTTTTGCAGGAAGCAGAAGAACAATGCCTGTGGTTGTTTAACAGGTCGACTGCCAGAGGTCAATTACAAAATCCGACTTCAAACGCCAACTTTATTAGTAGCTAATTTAGCAGTGGATCAACCAATCAACCAATGAGAAATGAATGAAAAATGAATGAAAATTACTGGCAATGGGACAGAGCATAAGATGAAATTAATTCCTAGGTATATGGAATCTTCTGAAAAGAAAAACAACAACAACAGTGTATAATAACTTATGCAGTATGTTGCTGTCCCTTGCACTTACTGGCTTGTCTGGTCTAGGAACTTCGCTTAGATATTCTTCAAAGGGATCATGAAGGATGTTTTTGCTGTCAGCAGGAACCCATTGGTTGAAAAAATGTTAAGAACATTTCCAAAGGATACTTCAACTCGGAAACTATTTTTTGTCATTTGGTGTTTTGACTGTGTTGCTGTTTATTTCATTCTCCAGATTGATAGACTCAACTGAAGTCTTAACATAATATTTAGTTTTCAGCATTAAATAACCCAAAGAGGTTGATATGCTGCTAAACAAAGTCAACCAACCAACTACACATATTTGCTACACTAAAAAATCACTTAGAACAAACCTAAAACAGTGGATTACCCAGCAAGAATTGATTGAAAAATACTGACGATGGTACAGAGTGTAAGGTGATATGAGTTCCTAGGTATATAACCTTTTCTGAAAAAACAATGTATAATAGTAACAGAACAAAGAAATTTAATCAAAAATGAATATTCTTTTGCAAAGTTTTGTGTTACAAATATGTTTTTAACATGTCGACCTGCCAGAGGTCAGTTACGAAATCCTACTTCAAATGCCAACTTTATTAATAGCCAACTTAGGCAAATAAAACATTTTTTTTCGTTGATTTGTTGCGGATTTGAATCAACCCACAAAGAAAATGGCGAGAAAGTTTTTTTTAAATATAAAAATATTTAATTTTCATGTTTTTACAACTAAATTTTTCTTAGCATGTATAAGTATTAAAGTTCTATTAACTCCTTGTTTGTAGTTGCTTGAAATATGATTTCTTTGCGCGTATGTGTGAGACAAAAGGAAAGTGTAAGTGTCACGTAGCTTGGTGAAGAAGACAGATGAATGAGTAAAGGAATTTATCAACCCTCCATTAAACAAAGTCATTACCTCCTACAATTTCATATTTTTTTTCGTTTTTCTGAAAGATGAAAAATGTTCTTAAAATCTATGAATAAAAATATTTCTTAAAATATTCAATTATATTTACTAGCACCAGTGATTGGTGATCGATTAACACACTGACTACCAGAAATCAATTACAAAGCCTGACTTCAAATGTCAACTTTATAATTGCCAACTTAGAAGTGGATCACCCAGCAAGAATTGAATGAAAAGTATTGGCTATGGGACAGAGCGTAAAGTGACAAATTCCTAGGTAAAATACCCGTTCAAAAAAAAAAAAAAAAAAAAAAAATCAATGTATAATCGTAACAGAACAAAGAAATTCAGTCAAAAATGAATATTGTTTCGTGTTATAAATTTTATTAACATGTTGACTTGCCAGAGATCAGATACAATATCCAACTTCAAACGCTAACTTTATTAATAGCCAACTTAGGCAATAAAACATTTTTATGAGTTGATTTATAGCTTCAACTCAAGTCTTAACATTGTTTTCACACTAAAATTATCACAGTGAATAAACTTTTTGTTGGCGCCACAGATGAAAATGTTTCAGAAAATACTAAGCACAGGTTTTATAATGACATTGACTACACATTATCTTGGTTGACAGTCAATATGTTAATACCACTGATTTTTAGTTAACTTATATTCTTGTCAATTAATAACGGTCATTGCAATTTTATTTATGACACATTTCTGAGCCCAACCATTTACTCGAGTGGCCAAACAATTTCTGTTGGCACATTTGTGTTAGTTTCACACCTACGGAGTCCATTGGTGTTTTATACTACAACTACGCTGAGCAGACGTTGGTTACAGTTTCTGGAAGAGAGCACATCATTTGCAGGGATTAAAAGTTTGAACAAGGACAGTATGCGGAAAACCCTCGGTCACAATGACTTCAATTGATGGCTTCCAAACAGTTCCACCTACCCAATTAAAAAGAATTGGGACAATGGATGTGGTGGTTGAAAAAGCACTTTTTGCTGGGATCACCTCTTCAAAATGACATCAAGAAATCACCTACTTGACAAATTAACCATGCTAAGATTTGAACCAGAGTCACATGGGCAGAAAGTCAATGCTCTCACTACATGACCATCATGACATTAAACTTAAATGCATCTTACTTATTATAAAACACAGAGTGTGTGTGTGTGTGTGTGTGTGTGTGTGTGTGTGTGTGTGTGTGTGTGTGTGTGTGTTCCTTTATATATTGGATCAGATTTCCTACATTTTTCAACCGATTTCAACAAAACTACACAGGACTACATAAAATTATCTTGCAGTGGTTCTGACAGCGCCAAAAATTGGAAAAAATTGTTTTTGCACAAAATCAATTTGAAAACACGATTAAGTCGCCAGAATGAAAGGAGGACAACTCATATCAAGTTATACTTATTATAAAACCCAGGTTGTGTGTGTGTGTTCCTTTATATATGGGATAGGATTTCCTACATTTTTCAACAAACTTCACTTTTTTTTTGGCAGGTAGTGTTTCTTATTGTCTTGCACACTTTTTTCTTTATTTTTACATTCAGAATGCTTTAAAAATTCCATTTACAAGACAATTGTTTATAATAAAATTCTATTCAATCGGTAGACTCATAACAATTGAAAACAATGTTTTTTGTTTGAGTTTGACCAATTCATAAAAAAAAAAAAAAAAAAAAAAAGACTAATTAAGACATGCGTGTCCATCAACCTGAAACAATAATCTTTGTCAATTTTATTTTTCAGTCTTTATGATGGTCGATAATTGATCTATCTCTTACTGTTACATCCCCGGGCAACGCCGGGCTCTACTGCTAGTTAAATATATAATTATTACACCTGCATAAGATACACCAGAATAATGTGATGCCTCAGCAAATATATACATGACATTTTTATGTTTATACATTCTTTTTATAGATACAAATATTTAAGTAAATGCTCTGTTTATAATAAACAGTATTAACAACATTTACCGGCCTGAATGTCCAAGAAATTGTCATAGAAAAAGTGTGTTCTCTGACAGGAATCTAATCAGTATCCTATACGGAACTGTGATATAGACTGACAAGCTTTTACCGATTTTGCTGCAGAGGAGCGTTTCGGTTATCAAGATCGCTTTTACTGTTTTTAAACTACAATTTTCAACCTTGCTAACCGAAACGCTCCTCTGTGGCTAAATTGGTAAAGCATGTCAGGCTATATGATGGTTCCATATAGGATACAGGTTCAATTCCTGTCAGAGGACGCATATTTTCTATGACAATTTCCAAGGAAGATTAACTGACTTAAAGATTAATTAATCTGAATTAAACCAACTATTACTCTTAGTTCAAAATAACGCAAAAAAGCATTTTTTCAACAGATGTGGGTGTTTTTTTATGCTGTGTTGACAGATTTATCAATAGCTTAATGTTTGGCATTTTTAAGTAAAGGGCACATAACTGTAAAAATCACTTAATATGTGAACACCTTTTTATAGAATTTCTTTAACTATCCAGTCATCTTAAAAATTTAGAAAATATTCTAAGTAACTTAGTATTTTATTGAATTTTAAGTACTTCCGCTTTATAGTCTTACTTACAAAGATGCTTGTTGAAGAAATGTTAGGAAATTACCAATAAATGTTAAATTTACTATAGTTACCAACCTTTATTTTCTGATAATGTTGTGTATAGACCTCGATATTTACAAAAATCGGCTCATTTATGCACATGCACAAAAAAATTTAAATTGGGGTGGGTGGGGAGTTTTGAAATGTAGTAAGCTTTTCCATTTATAATTAATAAATATAGTTTTTACTTAATAACAGTATCACCTGACTGCTACAAATGAATACAGAAGTTGAAAAGATTTAAAACTTTTGAAATTATTATAATTACTTTATTTAAAAATGAAAATTCTGGTAAAAATTCACTATTCATCAAAAAATATTTCTCTTAGATAGTGTCTGTAATATATCTTATCCATAAAAGCAATTTTCTAATTTAATAATGTCTTAGCTTTTTATGTTATTATTATGAGGAGATTTTCTCTAAGTAGAAAAAAAAAAAAAAATTGGTGATTTAAATTCTCCAAGGACTTGTCCTTATAATTAATATAAAAATTACATGCTGCAAAACTGAATTTCATAAAATTTAATAAGATGGGGGTAACAGATAAAAATAATATATATTTTTTTTTTCTTTTTTTAGAAAGATTTTCTTAAATAGAAACTTTCTGAAATGTCATTAATTTGTTAATAAATCCTAAAGTATCATTGAAATTCAACAACTACCTGATTTTTCCAAGAATTTCCAAATGAATATGGTTTTTACCACAAAATTTCCCTTACTAATTTATGGTCACCTGTTGAAAGAAAAACATAAGTTTCAACCAAAATTTTTTAAATTCCAAAAAAGTATTAATTATAATTTAATAATCCCAAAATCCTTTGCTCTTTCCTCTTAATAATAACAAAGATTTTGACAATAAAACTTTGTTTTTGGGCTATTTTTTCATCATGGTATGCTCATTCTTTCATGAATCTTTTAATGTACCTCAACAGACAGGTTACAATGGGTAAATTCTCGCTATTTTATATTTTCAATTTCATGAACATGCATTGTTTTTGTTGACTATACAGTATAGTAGGGTCAGTCAGGTAGTGTTTGGAGAAAAAGAGCACCATGACGCAATTCAGTCTGCCAGAAATTTGTAAACAGCATGCTGCACTGCTTGGAATTCACACCAGAAACTCCAATATAAACATTTCAGAGGATTTGGAAAGAGTTGGAGGAGTCTAATGGTGATTATGAAGGTACAGCAGCTCAGAAAACTCACTCTGATCATTATGATAAGAAAAGAATTACTGAATTTGTTGGTGTAATCCAAGCGATGATCGACAATGATCCCTCAAAATCAACCAGGTCCTTAACCAGGGAGGTAGGGGCTGCGGTGGGCCAAGAGGGTGGATGTTGGAAGACAGGACTCTGCACCATGCCACACAAGCAGAAAAACCCAGTCATGGCCGTCAGATTTCTGTAACCACATCACCCTAACTCCCCAGACTAGACTACAACCTCCTTGATTGTTTTATGTGGAGTGCAGTTGAGCCAGATGATCAACAAAACTCCTTGTATCACCAAAGATGAACTGAAAGCAAGAATTATGGCAGCATTCACCAACTGAAACAAGGAGACCATCCAGAAGAGTTGCAGAAGATTCCAAAGTTGTCTAGAGGCCATGGTTGAAGCGAATCGTGATTTTATTGAATAAATTAACTGTTCAATATTTCAAGATATTTTTGTATAATTTTGGTTAATATATCTGTATATTCATTAATTCACACAACCATTATGCCCTGCCAATACCTCATAAATAATGAACTATTTCATTTTGATTGCATGGAAAGAGGGGAAAAGACACTACTTGGTTTCAGTGTGAAAATGAAGGGAAGATAGAAGTGGGGGGGAGAGAGAGAGAGAAAAAAAAAAATCAGATTAGTTGATAAGGACAGATACTACACTTTGATTCTAACCAAAAGGACCAAGAAGTTATGGCAACCAAGATAAAAGCAACATTTTTCAAACACATCATAACTGAACAATGAAAATCATTAAGGCAATCACCAAAAATTCAGTTACCATAAATTAAATAACTGTCTGCTGAATTATTTTTAAATTATTATTAAGAGAAATTTTCATAAGACCGGGATTTGGCTAGAAAGGAATGCATTAAGGAATATACAGTTCAAAATATTAAATTTAGAAACTTAACATTTGTTTCATTTCCCTTTTTTCTTTATTTTTAGCATCTGGAAGAGTTAAAATATCTTATTATAGTTGTGCTTGTCCCTCCCTTCATTAGTTTGCACGGACGCTATGTCCTGCCAATATCTCAAATAATGGACTGTTCCGTTTTGATTGGGGGGGAAAGATACTACCTGGTAAGAAAATGAAAGAAAAAAAAACAAAAATAGAAGTGGAGAGAGAAAATCAGCCTAAGCTGATAAGGACAGATGCTACACTCTGATCTTAGCTAAAAGGCCAAGCACGGATGGCGACCATGTTAATTTTGAGAATTATAGATATAGATGATATATCAGAGAGGTCAATACAAATACAGACAGAAGTGTTCGTATGCTTTATAGATTAAGCAAAAGCATTTGACATGTTACAGCATAGGAATCTATTTGAACTGCTGGGAAAACTAGATCCCTTTGGAAAAGATATTAGAATAATCCAAAATTCATACTAGAAGAAAACCTCCAGTATACTGAAAGAAAACAAATTGAGTACGTAGACAAAACTAGAAAGAGGTGTGAGACATAAATGGTTTCAGGGAGAATATGAAAGAAGGAAAATAGAAGTGGAAAGAAGAAAATCAGACTAAGCTTATAAGGACAGATACTACACTCTGATCTTAGCTAAAAGGTCAAGCACGGATGGTGACCGTGTTAAAGCACCAATTTTTGAGATGTACACTATCAAACGATGAAAACAGTAAGACAATCACCAAAAATTCAGTTACCATAAATAAAATAAAATCATCTGCTGAATCATATTTAAATTATTATTCAGAGAAATGATTTTGATCCTGGGGAAAGAGGGGGGAAACACTACTTGGTTTCAGTGAGAAAAGGAAAGAAGGAAAATAGAAGTGGAAAGAAGAAAATCAGCCTAAGCTGATAAGGACAGATACTACACTTTGATCTTAGCTAAAAGGTCAAGCAGGGATGGTGACCATGGTAATGCACCAATTTTTGAGATGCACGCTATCAAACGATGAAAACAGATTAAGACAATCATCAAAAATCCAGTTACTATAAATAAAATAACATCATCTGATGAATTATTTTAAAATTGTTATTAAAAGAAATGTTCATAAGACAGGGATTCGGCTAGTTTCTAAAAATGTTATTTTTAGTGGGCACACATTTGATTTGCTGTCCCTGTTTTTTTTTTTTTATTTTCTTAAACAGTGAAATTAGTAACGACCACTCTAGATCAGTAAGTCCTACTAAAGAAAAATTGTGCCTCCAACAGAAATCACAACCTGCATCCATTTTTCAGAGAAACTACTTCTGTAAGTAAAATGTGTCATTACCAGTTTGGCCACCGGTAGCTATTTTGAGAGAGCAATATTTAACTTAACAGTTTCAGGAAGGCACATCTCAAAATAAACTACTTTTATAATGGATATTTTTAATCCAACCTTCTTTCTTATCACTATAATTGTTATTTTTAGTGGGGACACATATTTGGATTGGTATCTCAGTTTTATTTTTCAGTCTTAAACAGGGAAATTCATAAAAACTAGCATGCAGCCTTGAAGGACTATTTCCAAGTAGGGTAGGAAGTCCAGGGAATTAATTAGATTACAGGAGTGAACAACTTAAGAGTCAAATATTAAATACATCTTAGAATAACAAATGAGATTTCTTTGGAAATTTGGGGTTAGACATTTTTTTTCTGCTGCCTAAGTGTTTTTTTTCCATTTTCTCAAATCACGTATATGTTTTTGAAGGTTAACCTCGTAAAAAGTTACATGTATAGCCAAATTGGGAAGCTAAAGCTCATTACATAATAGCAATGGTTGCTTACCGTAATTCCTCATGTATAATATGCGGGGTTTTTTTTCTAAAGGAAAAAGTAAAATCAGGGAATGCGTATTATGCACAGCTACAAAAAAAAAAAAAATCTTTCAAAAAGAAAATAAGAATTATCATAAAACTATATTTGGATAATATTCTGTTTAAAACCATATTTTTTTTTTTTTTTTTTTTTTTTTAAATCAGAGTAGAAAATGCTGGCCATAATGAAAATGAAGATGGCAAAATTTATAGGGTTTGATTACCCAACAAGGGGTGCATATTATACACGAGTAAAAGCATCCCCCCCACCTTCAGCACAATTTTAGGTGTGCATATCATGGATGAAGGTACATTATACATGGCGAATTATGGTATACAACTTGCAGGAAAGTTAGATCTGATGTGCTTTTAAATGACTCAGCCATGAAAAGAGTCATCAGCTAAGCAAGTATGCAGCCTTTTAAGCATATCCTCGTTTACATTCCTGAAATAACTGCTTAGATTCCTATCTGAAATGTGAACAAAGCAATTTCTCAAGAAGCAATGCATTTTTATTTATTAATCCAACATTCTATAAATCACCGTTAATTGGCAGAACTTCTTGCTGAGTATTGACATTTCCTTCCCTGTGAAATGAATCCCATTTTAGATCTGAAGAGATGTCTTTGAGCACAATTCCTCATGTATAATATGCATTTTTTTTTTTCCGAAAAAAAAATAAGTGAAATCAGGGCTGCGTATTATGCACAGCTACAAAAAAAAATCTTTAAAAGATTGACATAAAATAAAATAAGAATTATCATAAAACTATATTTGGATAATATTATTCTATGTTTAAAACCATTTTTTTTTTTTTTTTTTTAAAATCAGGAGGAAATGCTGGCCATAATGAAAATGAAGATGGCAAAATTTATAGGGTTTGATTATCAAACAAGAGGGTGCATATTATACATAAGTAGAAGCATTTTCCCACACTTTCAGCATAATTTTAGGTGTGCGTATCATGGATGAAGGTATATTACACAAGGCAAATTATGGTATATAATTTGGAGAGTTAGATCTGATGTGCTTTTAAATGACTCAGCCATGAAGAGTGTCATCAATGAAGCAAGGCTGTATGTTTTTTTTTTTTAAGCATATCCTTCTCCTTTAGATTCCCAAAAGTTCTAAACTGCTTAGATTCCTACATGAAATGTAAACAAAGCAATTTCTCAAGAAGTAATGGATTTTGATTTATTAATACAACATTCTATATATCACCATTATTTGGCAAGACTTGTTGCCGAGTATGGGGTGCTCATCGACATTTTCTTCTATGTGAAATGAATCCTATGTTGGATCTGAAGAAATATCTTTCAGCATGAAAGCCTTGGCTGTGAATTGTTTGAGGTGGTTTATGGGTCACCATTCCATAGTACATACGCTCCAGCTGACACCATCTAATGTGGAAAACCAGGGTTTGACAGGCTGGTTCATGATGACAGATTGTATCTGGCTGCTAACTTTATATATATATATATATATATCTCCGATGCAATGAGAACAAAAATAATATATAAATTCTAACGTTCACGGCATTAATCCAAAAGAGGGATCGATACAGATAGTAAAGTAATAATTATTAAAATTTTTTCATATAGACAAGAAGTAAATGAATGAGTAAATATTTTTGTCTACATGAAAATTATATATTGTACACATGCACACACAAAACAGAAATTAGGCAAATGAATGACAAAGTGGAAGAATTCTGTGTACCAGGTTTCATCTACAAGAAGGACTTCATCAGACTGATGCTGCTAGTGGATGAAACACATTACATATTTTTTTCAACTTTTCATTCAATTGTTTAATGTTTCTTTAATATATAGAAATTTATATATCATGTGTGTGTATACATACATATAGGCATGTGTGTGTGTGTGTGTGTGTGTGAGAGAGAGAGTGAGAGCATTCACTTTCTGACCATGAAACCAGAGTTCAACTCACACCATAGTCAATTTGCCATCAGTCTGGACAATCTTATATCTGATATGCCATCAATAAAACCATTATTTTGCCTAAATAATTTTCGTCTCAGAATTAAGTGTCACTAGTTTTTCATCTTGCCATTTATTTACCGTTATTCTTTACACAAGATTTACAGTCACATCACATTGAAACACCAAAGTTAAGCAACACCAATCCTGTCTAGGACCTAGATGGGTAACCAATTGGGAATACTAGGTGCTTTAAGATTGGATATGTGGCTGGTGTAATGGATAATGGCTTCAAATTGAGCCAAGTTTCAATTCTAGTTGAGTCTGTTACATAAACTTAGATAAAAATACTGCTGGGAAACATCAATCCACCTGTTCTCCCCCAGCTATGGGTTAACTAGTAGGACTTGTAACATTAAATTATTATCTCCAAAAGCAAAAATTCTTACAATCTAAAAATATTTCCTGGCTTTAAATAACCTGAAAAAAGTTGATAAGCCACAAAAAACAAATCAATCACTCATTACACACACACAAAGCATTCAATAGCATTTTTTTTTTTTACTTTGATGAAGCATAATCAACCATTGTTACTTTATCCAACATATTTATGAATTCATGTTATATATATATATATATATATATATATATATATATGTGTGTGTGGGGGGGTGAGGAGGATTGGTCTGAACACTCACCCCAACGTTACAATTTTAGGTACAGCACTTGTACCAAGTTTGGCTCCATAATATTCGCTCAAACAACATTACTATTTATATTAGACATACTGTAGAAAAATAAAATAAACATGAAAAAGTAACTGTCTTAAAATATTAGTAATGTTCATAGGTACTACAGCTGAACCATCATTCGTAAAAATGCCTTAGCACTTATCATTAACCAGCTGGAAACTACAGAGAGAGATGAAACGTAAAGGTAAAGGATATACGGATAACGGTAAAACACTACTTTTGGAAACATAGCATTAAAACTGCAGATAAATGAACTAAAAAAATTAAAAAAAAACCTTATCCAGAATAGACTGCTAAAAATGAAGGTTTATTTAATAGAGGTTGTGTACAAAAGATTTGTTAATTAAAAATAAATTATATATATATATATATATATATATATATATATATATATACACACACACACACACGTGTATGTGTCTATTGAGGCAGCAGATCATTATTTAAACACATTGTTAAACATAACATACAAAATTCATCCAACATTTAGATTTTTTTTGTTTTTATTAAGCTGTTCTTTGATCTAAGCTTTTGGCTCACATGAGCCATCTTTAGAGTGGTTATACAGGCATTTAAACAAAGATATTCACCATCAAAGATGATATTCTTTTATTGTCCACTATATTTAACAATATACATTATATATATATATATATATATATATATATATATATATATATATATATATATATATATATATATATATATATATATATATATATATATATATATATAAAACATACATACATATTGTATTAAAGAACAAAAATTATCCAGCATCTAGTATATGAAGTTGAAATCTCCTGTAGGATTATTTTCTCCCTCAAATTCTACTACAGTGAAGTGTAAATTTACCCTAAACTGTCATTTCTTTCTAACCTGAAACCATAAGATTAAATCAAACATTATTATTGGTACTGTAAAAGTAATTATCCTGACAATGTACCAGTGACATTCATCAATAGAAACTCATTGATCATGCCAAAATATGTCTACATTTTTATAATTTACAAACTGGAAACTACAGAAGGAAAAGATGGATTGGAAAAGATATCACGGTAAAACACTATTTGGGGAAACATTAACGCTTCAGAGAGAATACACAAAAAATATCTATAATCTGCTGAAATGGAGGCTCTGCATAATAAATATTTTTTTCAGGTGGGGGTTACAAAAAGATTCCTCTTAACTAACAAACAATTGGATATATCCATTTTTAAGTAAAGAACAAAAATTTTAATATGTAAAGAAAATTATCTCTTCTTAATTTAATATAGTTATGAAGAGCAAATGTTTGTGCATGTGCTCCCAAAAGAATTCTATAAAAAAAGTATTTAAATTAAGCAAAAAATATCGTGTGTGTCTGCTCTAGACATCTGTGCAAGAACTTTTTTCCAACCCTGTAGTAGACCATAGTCAACTGCAAAGCAGTGAGGAACCATGATATGATTTTTTAATGAAAAGATCTGAAAAAAAAGGCAATAGAGTGAAACCACAAAATATATATATAATATAATATATATAATATATTTTAAGAAATGGACAAAGTCCGACAATTTATTTATTAAAGACATTTTTATGTTTAACGTTCTTTTTTATAGATACAAGTATAAAAAAAGAACGTTAAACATAAAAATATAAATGAACTTAAAAATTTACCTGCATGTTTTGAAAATGTATTCCTCTCTCATATATATTTATATGAATAAAGACAAGGAAAATTTACTTTAGCCAATGCGTTTCATTGTCTGAGATTTTATCGAGGCAAATGTAAAGATTTCATTTTTCAACAAGTATAAAATGTTAGTTTTCCAAAAATTTTTAAATTTAAGAAATGCTAATAAATATTCATCAGGATAACAGAAAACCTTCAATAAGCTCATTATTTCATGCTCAATGCTAAGAGAAAGGCATATAAAATATACAACTGTAAAAACAATAATGACATTAATAATAAATTCGATAAAAACAGACACAATATCTCCCTAACATCTACTATCCAAAGCATTTCATACAATCTCAAGATCAAAATAATTAAAACCACATCCAAAACTATTATGGATATGATCAGAATAAAAAAATCTTAATAATAATTCTGAAACGGATATATAAAATTGTCACAACTGCTCCTCAAAATACATAGGGGAAACTTGCAGTAACACAAGAAAAAAGTATATATATAACCACAAAAAGGATCTTACAACAATTTATCAAATGCACTAGTCATACATATTAATAAATTCAGCCACAACTTTGATCTATATAATGCCACATTTATTAAGAGAGAAAGTAACTTTAATGGAAAATTCTCCAGGTGCCACTATCAAAACTTATCAAAATATAAATCTTTGACCAGGATTTTTTCAGATATATCTGTTCCTGAAAAAATTGCCTATTTCCCAAACCAGCATACATGACTATAAAATTTTTTTTAAAAACTAAGAGAAAATGGTTAAATTCATAACCTTCTAGTATTGTAAAATATATACATATACTAGCAGCATGGCCCGGTATTGCCTGTGCTTGATTCAAAAATCATATGACTCATACAGCTATCACTTGACTTGAAATATTTTTGCCCTTCCTTGCCTTTAAAGGAGTGCCCTTTGCCGTGCTGATGTTGCTACATGCCTTACTTCTTGCCTATCTCACACTGCAAATTTTTTCTAAGCTCTATACTAAACATTAAATCTCTTAAGAAAAATTCATTTTATTATTAATTTTGATCATTTATGGGAAAATGTCATAACTGAGATTAATATAAAAATAGTATCATATAAATTTCATAAGATGATACTGTTACTTGTAGGTGCCCTTCTCAGTTGAAATTGAAAAATCAAATTAACTTCTCCATCTGCATTTTGCAAAAGTAAAGGCCTTAACAGCGGAGAAAAATGCTTAACTCAAATAACGTAGCTTAATCGTATTCTGGTTGGTCTTCCAAACTTTATTATTACAGCCCGATTAGTTACAACACGCTAAAAAAAAAAAAAAAAAAAAAAAAATCTATCTCATAAGGAGACTTAGTTAAAAGCTGCATCGGGTTTCCTAATTTTATATTTTAACAACTTAAATGTAAAAATCTATTATAACTAAAAAAATAACAATTGTATTAAAAATTCATTTTTCATCGAAAAAATTGTGTTTTCAGAAAATATTGTGCATATTCATAAAACAACTAAAAGCAAATAAAAGCATTTGAAATTAAATATTATCTTAGTTTTATTAAGTTTTGTATGTGATAATTCAGAGCTGATTTTCAGGTATGGGGGGGTCCAATTAAAAAAACAAAAAAAAAAAAAGAAAAAGATTTACATTCCTCAAAGCCTTGTGCTTTTAACTATTGTAATCACTAAACTTGACGCAATCGAATTTCTAATGTTCTCATAAAATTAGTTGGGGGGGGGGGTAATAAATATAAAAAAATATTTCTGCCATGACTTTAATAAAAAAAAAAAAAAAAAAAAAAAAAAAAAAAATTCATAATAATTTCGATCATTTGTGAATAGTTTCTGAAATTTTCATTAACATCTGACAATTATTTTTATTTTTGCAAGATTTTCCAAATTAATGTGTCACACAAAAAACACATGCTAAAAATTGTATATGTTATTTTACTAGCTCCGGTGATACAAAGAGAAACAAGGTTATTTTTAATCAAAATTTACAATGTTCTAAAAAGAAGGAAAAATTTTAAAAAATAATTAATAAACTTTGATCTTTCCTCTTAATAATATAAACATTTAGACGATAACATTTTGTTTTCGTCAAATTTGGCATCTTTTTCATCATGCTATGGTTTTTTTTTTTTAGCTATCTCATGGAGGTACCTATCTAATACACCACATTAGACGCCATGTATCTAATATCATAGCAATTCAATCCTTGGATCAACTATTAAGACCAATATCCCATCAGCTGGTGTATAATTTTTGTATGTCTAGGGCATCATATTGAGTCCCTCTCCTGGATGTTAGCATCAACCATATTGATTAAGTGTACAAAAGATTTTTTGTTTTTTTAAATGAAACGTGTTAATGAGGTTTTAAAGGCATCCCAACATGGAATTACTACTCCTCCCACACAATACAATTTAGAATATAAACTGAAAAATATGCTAACAATGAACCCCATGAAAATGGCTAATGACGCAACCATAAGCACTTGAGACAATCACTATAAACAGTTCCTACACAAAAGAGAAACTGAATGAAAAGAAAATTTTCATTGTAACAATTAATAAAATATTTATCAAAGAAAAGCTGGCTTCCAAATAAAATTATATATTTACTGATTTACTAAGCATAGATTATATGTGGTAATAGGTCACTACTTTGGCACACACAGTGAGGATCGAACTTGGTACTCAGTCAGAAATAATCTACCAAGACAAGCTTATTAACAGTTATACCATAACAAAGGTCCCAACATTTATTTTAAATTTGCTATATTTATTCAGTATTGGAAAATACAGCATTTGTAGTTATAGACAGTGTGGACATGAGAATCAACACTGCATAGTGACTGTCTGTTTTTATGCTTCAATATGATCTTCAGACCAAGCGCTATGAATTTAGTCGACTGTATATACGGATCAAGAGTGGATTAAGGGAAGATGAAATCTGCTGTCCCCTATTTATTTTGTTTAAGGCTAATGCTGCAGATTATTTTGGGGGTATGATCTCTAGATAGTTTCCTTATGCTGATTGGGTGGTTGGAGACAGTGTTTATGCAAACAGACAAAGTTTACTATGGCTATGACTTAGTTTCATGCCTAAGACTAACAGCCACCATGCAATGTTGATTCCTACGTTCACTCTCAATATATATATATATATATATATATATATATATATATATATACACACACAGTTTGAGTAGACACCCTGTTTGTTTTTTATTTTTTTTCTGAAAAGCATAAATTACACCTACAGTCTAAAAGGTGGCTTATGGCCACATACTGAAACACTGTTTCCCATACAATCACCAAAGTTAAGCAATATTGATTTGTATCTAGATGGCTGACTGCTTGAGAATACCAGCAGCTGTAAGCTTGGATGTGCATGTGGTGGAATGAACGTCTTAGAATTGTTAACAAAGAGCAGAGTTCCAATTCCGGTTGGATTCATTATATTCACTTGAAAATACTTTGAGGAAATGAATCCACCTTTTCTCCTTCCAGCTATGGGTTAATTAGTATGACTAAATCAATATCTATAAAAAAATATACTTTCAGTCTAAAAATGTTTTCTGGCTTTAAATAACCTGGAAAGGGTTGTTAAGCTATAAAAAAAACGAATCAATATTAATCAGTTACATTACCAAACCTTACCACTAAGCAATTAGATATTACATTGTTATGGTAGCACAAGGCATTATTTAATGTCACCGATAGTGAATATGTCTAATATTTACAATAGAAACTCATTAATTAGCAAGACCAAGTTACTAATACACTGTTATTTATCTTATTTAACTTTTTACTTCAAGGAGTTAAAATGTCAAAAGAAGCAAATTGAATTGCTTGGTTTACATTTAAATTTTTTGGACTGTTGTCCTCAGTATTATTGCCATATTCATGATGTTTTGGCCATTGTACACTTTGGCTTTCTTCTGATGATTGGAATTTCAAACTGAATCCTCAAGGGCAGATGTGGATAAAAGCGTTAGCTGGATCAAGTGACTTGACCCAAAGAATTGAGAGTTACGACAGTGGTGAACAAAAACTTGGGAAGTTGAGTTAAAGGGAGATAACTGAGACATCTGGAAGAGGCATGGCATGTCGAAGTAGAACAATCTACCCCGGTGGACGAAATAAAAGGTTCAGTTCGAAATTCCAATGACCTGAAGAAGGTTGGAGCGTACAATGCTGAAACATTGTGAATCTTACTCATTATAAAATGCAGATTGTATGTGTGTGTGCATTTATATATTGGATCGGATTTCCTCCATTTTTCAAGTGATTTCAACAAAACTTCACAGGACTACATAAAATTACCTTGCCGTGGTCTCGACAGCGCCAAAAATTGGAAAAAATTGTTTTTGCACGAAATCAATTTGAAAACACAATTAAGAGACATTAATGAAAGGGAGACAACTCATATAGAGTTATACTTATTGTTATCGAGCTATACTTATTATAAAACCCAGGTTGGTTGTGTGTGTGTGTGTGTTCCTTTATATATGGGATCGGATTTCCTACATTTTTCAACCAATTTCAACAAAACTTCACTTTTTTTTTGGCAGGTAGTGTTTCTTATTGTCTTGCACACTTTTTTCTTTATTTTTACATTCAGAATGCTTTAAAAATTCAATTTACAAGACAAGTGTTAATAAAATTCTATTCAATCGGTAGATTCATAACGATTGAAAACAATGTTTTTGTTTGAGTTTGACCAAGTCGTAAAAAAAAAATAAAAAAAAAAAAAAAAAAAAAAAAACAAAACAAAAAAAAAACTAATTAATACATGCGTGTGTCAACCTTAAACAATAATCTTTGTCAATTTTATTTTTCAGTCTTTATAATGGTCGATACTTGATCGATCTCTTACTGTTACGTCCCCGGGCAACACCGGGTTCTACTGCTAGTATGGCAATAAAGATGAGAACAACAGTCTGAACAATGTAAATAATTACAATACCTCATCTAAGAAATATATAGATATTGAACTGCTTGGCGTTAGATTGTCAAATAACATACAACAGTTGAGAGTTGAATAATAACCCAAATCTATAATATACAATGTTTCTCCACTGTCCTCACCCCAATGTGGATTATTTGAAATTTAAAAATTTAATTTCTGTCTGAATTTCTAGGACGAGGGGTTATCATTTATATTGCATCTTTGTTATTATCGCAACATTTCAGCCATTGTATCCTCTGCCCTTCATGTCGATCTGGTTAATCCCCATGAAATTTCAAACAGAACCCTTTATTTAATCTTTGGGTGTAGACTTTTTTTTTTTTGCTGACCAGGCTTAGAGAGGGATGGTTTAGTACTGCTCAACCCATTTCCAGTGAGCCAACCAGCAGTAACATTCATCAACAGCCAAGTTAGGTTTAAAACAGATTCTTGACTGAGGACTGTCCCACAGGACAATAACCTAGTAGATTAAAGTATTGGTGCATGAATTTGGTGACACAGTAATTTTGAGTTCAATCCCTGGGTCAGTCAGTTTCTACTTGGACTCAATGGAAACAAAGCAAAACAATAACCGAGCTAAATGAGATCTGAGAGGGAGAGCCAACTGAAAGTATTGAATGTAAGGATGCACAGATTGTATAATGGATATTGTTCTAGAAAACAGAGTTAGCGAGCCGAGTTCAAATTCCAACCTAGTCTGTTGCATTCACTTTTGCACCAACTGTTTTTTTTTTTAAATAAATTTCACCCTGTACAAGACTGCTAAAACAGTACTGAGGAATAAAATGTGATATGGAAGGGAGAAAATTATTATCCCAACATAAATTTCCCTTACCTGGAATATTGCTGCCATATATGGTCGGGACTCCTACTGTTCATCTTAAGGTCCTCGACAAAACCCAGAGACAGATATGCAACGTGATTGGCCCTGATAAGCCATCTCATTTACAGCCACTCTCTCATGGACATGCAGTCTTTTCTACAAATATTTTCATGGCAACTGCTCCGATGAGCTACTTTTGTTAGTTCCCAAACTGCATCAATTTAAATAAGGGTGGGACTAAGATGCCAACCTGAGGTTGGCATCTTGGTCCCACCCTTTCATGGTCAAAGCAGTTAAATGTAGCTATAACCTTCTAATCCAATAGCTTGATGTCTCACACTTCCTGTCTGTGGAACTCCACTCCTCTTACTTGCTTCCCTGATAGCTATAATCTCCAACTATTCAAATGCAATGTCAATCGACATCTTCAGATGCCTTGATCTATTACCCATCCTTCTCTTCATCCTTTCCTCTTTCATGCCTCTATTCTTGCTCCCACTCTCTACAACCCCTTGCATGCTTGTGCCACTCCCACCTTGCTTGGGGTGAAAAGTTAAAAAAAAAAAAAAATCCAATCTTCACCCCAGCCAATTATCAAGGTTAAAATAAGACTTAAAAGAGAATTATTTTCTCTGGAACATTGTTTATACATTAATGACAGATATAAACCATCAATAGATTCATAGTTAGCAAGGTAACAGGAGTGGAGAATCAATGTGATTGGAAGGAATTCAACGCTAATAGATGCAAACAATAATATTCATAAACTAGCAAGGTTATCTAGAGTTACCTGGATTGCAGCCAATTATAGCAGCATCTTCAAACTGAACTCACAATAATACTTTAAATTTACCATTTGTCTTTGTTTTGAAGATGACTGCCACATATATTTAGAAATTCTTGATAAAATCTAAAGAAGAATCTGCACTGTTATTGGTTCTGACCTAGCATCTTGGTTTTAGTCACTTTCCCACTGCCGTAATGTAGCTTCCCTAGTCTTTTCTATAAATAGTTTCATGGTAATTGTACTGATAAAATGTCCTCTATAGTACCTCAACTTTATTAATTTAAGTGCAGTACCTTATTGGCTGCAAGGTCTCATCATTTTACAGTTGAAATTATTAGATGTAACTAAGTTTTATGTTAACAGTTTCTTTTCTTGCATTTCTCACTTGTGGAATGCTTTTGGCTTCTTGCTTTTCAGTCAAATTTGATCTTCAAAAATTTAAATGCAATGTCAATCATTATACTCTGGATTCTTAATATCTGTTCTTTTATTGTCCTCTCACTTTAATAGAGTTTTTTTTCCTTCTATTCTCTCACACTCAATAACCCTCTTCCTTGAGGTGGTAAGAAAAAAAAAAGAAAAAAATGGAAAAAGAAAAAAAGAGGGAATTCAACTTGTTACTGTTTCATATATTTTCTGTGTTTATACAAATGACTTTTCTATGCATGAAGACATTTGAAAGTGTTTAGTATGCTGGTCTTAACAAGCTGAAGGGCTATGGTGTCTCCAGTAGAATTTTTGATTTGATCCAATCTTTCTTAAATCATGTAATGAAAGTGGTCTCGAATGGCCACTTTTCTAGATCATTTTACATTAAAACAGGTGTCCCCCAGGGATCTATAGTTGAGCCTTCTTTGTTTCTTAACCACATCATTGACCTTCCCAACTCAGTATCAATGCCGATAACAGAAATATTTACTCCAGTTAAGAGCAAGTCTAATAAGAGTGGTAGCTGATGCTGAAAATGACCTCCAATCAGTTAACTGGAGCAAGAAATGGCTTGTAAATTTGAATGGATCCAGAACAAAACTGCTATCCTTTAATCATCTAAGAAAACTTTTTTTTGCATAGCTAATACCAACCTCCAGGAGAGCTACTCAGGTTTTCCACTGAAATTAGAAGGATTACATTGGATCAGCTGCTATGTTCATAGTGTTGTGCCATCTTTATAAATCTAACATTTGTCCATACATTGGATATTGCTGCAACGTCTGGTCTCGTACTCATATATATATATATATATATATATATATATATATATATATATATATCCAAGAGGATAAAATCCAAGTAGGCCTGATGAATTGGATCATGATTACAATTCCAATGTAATAAATTATAACCATGGAATATTAGTGTTTGACCTTTTATATATTATATTATATTCTTGCTCTGGACATCGAGCTCTACCTGGATTCTATCCTGTAGGAAATTTATATATCTATATTGACAACTTTATACATTATATATATATATATATATATATATATATATATATATATATATATATATATATATAAAGTGTGTGTATGTATATTTAGACAGCAACCCTTTCATGCACATTTCATTGAATATGACAAACAAGGTGCTTTGATTTAGTTTCTACCGAAAAGAAAAAAATTATAATATCACATGAGAAATTGAATAAAAAAAACTAAATCAAAGCACCTTGTTTGTCATGTTCAATGAAGTGAGTGTGTGTGTGTATGTTCTTGACAAAATCCAAAGAAGAATCTGCAATGTTATTGGTCCTGACCTGACATATCAGCTTCAGTCACTTTCTCTTAGGCATAACATGGCTTCCCTGTATGTTTTTCTATAAATATTTTTGCAGCAGTTGTTCTAATGAGCTCTCCTCTTTGGTATCTCGATTGCATAAATTTATTCACAGTACCAGATTGGCATCAGTCAGATCTATTATAATAGTTTCTTTTCTCACATTCTTGCATGTGTAACAACCTTCCAGTCTCTTGCTTCTCTGCCATCTTCAAAAATTTAAAAGCAATGTCAATTGCCATCTTATGTCTCCCTGAATCATGTTCTTTTATTGTCCTTTCTCCACAGTCCATTCGAAACAAGAGCCTCTCAAGGTAGAGAGATGCTGCCAAAATAGTTGTGATGAAAGGGGAGGTGGTAGGTAGTAAAGACCAAGGATATGGAGGAGATAAAAATTGACCCTTGACTTGCAGAGGTTAAGATTGTACTGAGAAGGAGCAGTTCTTTTGAAAATGCTATCCGAGTAGAACAAATATTAATCAGGGAAATAGTGATGGAATAGTGATTGGCTTTTGATGTTATGTCTGTGGGAAAGAGGCTGCAGAGTTGAGAATAAGTTTTCCTCCACAAAAAGAAAAAAAAAAAAAAAAAAAAAAAAAAAAATCTAGCAAGGCTGAAAAGTAGAGATCGTGCATCTCCAGTCCAGATTTGGTAACAATATTCCATTTTGGGTCAAATCTGTCTCTTGTAAAGATGAGTAGATAGCATCAGGTAGTTCCTAATGCAAGAAAATAGTGAGACCTAGCTGCCAATCTAGTACTGCACTTAAATTCATAAAGTCAAGGTATCAGAGAGGAAAAATTAAACAGAACAATTACCATGAAAATATTTTAGAAAAGGTACAGGGAAGCTACCAAATGGCAATAGAGTAGCAACATCGTGCCTGTGGGGAAAGAGATTGTAGAGTGGAAAATAAATCATCTCCTGCAAGACCATGTAAGTGATTTTGAACACTATCAAGGCTGAAAAGTGAGGACTGTGCAGCAGTTTGATCTAATCTGATTCTGGTAAAGATGAAGAATGGAAGAAAGAAGCAGGTCCTTAATACAGCCAAATGAACAGTTACTATCTAAATAGTGATGGAGTAGTAATTGGCTTGTGAGGTTATGTCTGTGGGAAAGTGGCTGGAGAGTAAAAAATAAGTCTTCCTCCCTGCCAACACTGTAAAGGATTCTAAACTAACAAAGCTGGAAAGTGAGAACTGGGCATTTCCAGCACAGACATGACAGTAGGACTATTTTTGGTACAATCTTACTCATGTAAAGATGAAGCTTAGCATAAGGCATCAAAGCCATTTTCCCCTGCAAAACTATTGGTGAAATAAAGTAGACAGACTAAAAGGAAAACTGAATTCCCAATATTGGAAAAGGTAACAGGAAACCACTTCATTATCTTTCCTAAGAATGTATAGAAATTCACAAACTATAGTAATTAAAACTAAAAGAGAAATGACCTGGGGAATAAAAGCTGTCTATATTTCTGAGATGAGGTATTATGTACACTATTTACATAATTCGGACTATTGTCCTCATCTTTGTCGCCATATTTATCCGATCCTTCAGTATCTGTCTATATTTCTGAGATGAGTTATGTAGACTATTTACATTATTCGGTCTATTGTCCAAATCTTTGTCGCCATATTTATTACGTTTCGGCCCTTCAGTATCTGTCTATATTTCTGAGATGAGGTATTATGTACACTATTTACATTATTCGGACTATTGTCCTCATCTTACTCGCCATATTTCTTACGTTTCGGCCGTTGTATGCTCCGGACTTTCTCAGGTGGTTGGAATGTCGAACTTAACCCTTTATTTCACTCACTGGGGTAGACTGTTCTAGATCCACGTTTAATGGATGTCAGTTATCAGTTATCGCATGTTAATTCCCCTCTGAAAATTCTCAACTGCCTTAACTGGGTATTGAACTCATGTTCTTTGGGTCCTGTCACTGGATCTAACCAACACCTTTATCCACTGTGCCATGTGTCCTTGAGGATAAAAGCGGGTTGAAATAATCTTGACCCAAAGAGTTGGGTCTTCAAAACCTAGCTACAACTTTGAGAGTTGAGATAAGTGTAGAATAACAATAATAAACAGCACTTACCGGTGTAAAGGTCCCAGCTAGCATCCAGCTGGCAGACAAAAATAAAGCAGGTTGTAACTTAATACAAACCCTGCAAACTAACAGCTGAATCAAGCTGGTATTTATATAGAAATACCTCCACTCAGGTACCAGCAGCCAATCACAGCCCAAGCAATGGACTATCCCACTTTAGCACAATGAGATGCTCTATAGCAACATAAATAGCTCTCTTTCTAAAGGTTGGATTAGTGTTCACTTAGCTTGCTCCACAACTAAGTGTTTATCTCTACCACGTGATTTTTTTATATAGCTGATATAACTGGAAGAGGTGTGGAACTAGAACAATTTACCCTGGTGGATGAAATAAAAGGTTCAGTTCAAAATACCAGTCTGAAGAAGGCCCGGGTGTACAATGGCCGAAAGGTCATCAATATGGCAACAAAGATATGGAGAACAGTCTGAACATTGTAAATAAAAAAAAATTGATATTTTACAAGTACAAGCAATTGCATAATGACAATGCAGTCATTTATTTTTGATGATTCAGGTTAACATCTACTTACTAATTTGCAAACTAATTAATCACATAAGCTATCTTGAAGATATGTATTAAAACGGAGTTTGGTCAAGTACAGAGCCATAAAAATTTCAGAAAAAATAAATAAAAAAGATGGAAGAGTGTATAGCACCAAGGTCTCAAATGAAAACAACTTGCCTACCTTCAAGAAACGCATTTGAAATTCTGACTTTCATGTAAGGCCAGAAAGACAACTCCTTCAAATCATCAAAATTGTCAGAACTTAAAATTTACTTTAATATTTTAAATACTGAAATAATTAAGTGAGTAAGAGATTCAAAATAGAAAATTTGTTAAAATTTTATACAAAGATGATATGACATGCAGAGTGCAGTGTTTTGAAACTCCAGCCTGCAAGGGAGTTTAATGCATCAAGCAGAAGTGAAAGGACACACAGACACAACACATGTGAATTTTGTAAAATTTTCTAGACATACACAACTTGACAACATTTTGAGTGTTCAGTAAATAAGTAATTTGTGCATGTCTGCACATTATGCACAAGTGAACTTGTAATTTATGCAGGTTAATGCCACGTGAAATGAATAAAAACCAATAAATCTTTCTTGTATATGACTTTTAATTAATCAACTGAAGTTGAAAGTAAAATATGGATGTGGATGGAAAAAGAAAGAAAGCAGGGGGGGGGAAAGAAAAAAGAAAGAAAGCAGAGGGGGGAAAGGGAAAAAGCAGAGGGGGAAAGAAAGCAGAGGGGGGGGGGAAAGGGAAAAGGGAAAGAAAGCAGAGGGGGAAAAGGGAAAAGAAAGGGAAAGAAAGCAGAGAGGGGGAAAGGAAAAAGAAAGAAAGCAGAGGGGGGAAAGGGAAAAAGAAAGAAAGCAGAGGGGGGAAGGGAAAAAGAAAGAAAGCAGAGGGGGGAAGGGAAAAAGAAAGAAAGCAGAGGGGGGAAAGGGAAAAAGAAAGAAAGCAGAGGGGGGAATTTTTTTCACACTTATGGAAAAAATGGCAATAAATATAAAAAAAAAAAAAAAAAAAAATGAATTCAGACCAGTCAATAAAGTTTAATCTCGACATCTTTCATTTTTACGCCAGCTTTATTTTGTTTACTTTTTTAATTCCCTGATTAACAGAGACTTCTTAATTAATATTCGCAACCACTCTCTGATTCTCTAATTCTGGACAACAATGCGATGATCTGCCAATTTGTGATGAAAATGATTTAATCATCTGTTGAGGCAATTTGTGAAGGTAAAGGAAAAAGAGAAAACTAAATTGAAAAGAATTGTTTTAAAAAAATAAAATACAAAATTTCACATCAAATCGGTCAATCAATATTTGATTTTTCAAAGAAACTCGACTAGAGGATATTGGGTCAATATTTCGATGTTTATTGTTTATATTTACATCGACTTCAGAAAATAGCAAATCAATATATTTTAAATTTCAAATAAAATCTCGATAATTTTTTTTGTAGTTTTACTCACTGGCATTCATTTATGATTTTATACACACGATCACATGCGAGATTTATGCTTACATTATTAATTATTTAAAAAACATTTAAAAATCTAATATTTTACATTTGATTTAAGTTTATTTAATTCTAACTTTATTTTATTTGTTTACATATTTTTAACACAACCTGGAAAGTGAAAATGAATTACAGAAAAATTAAAACTGACATCATCTTTTAAAATAATCAGATAAGAAGATGGTTGTTGAAAACACACACACAGATTATAAAACACGTGTGTGTGTGTATGTGTGTTCGTTCGCGATCGGGTAACACGAAAGAATATTAAGAGAGAGATCTTGTAAATGTACAATTTAAACATTATCATATGTGTGTTTATAATTTCATGTCATTTTTAAGCGGATGTTATATAAAAAGACAGTTTCAGTTTAGTAATGAATGCCTGAATTTTAAGAGTTTAAAAAAAAAAAAAAAAAAAAGACCAAGCAATTGGTTATAAAAACTTTTTTAATGAGTTTTCCAAGCTTTATTTTTCAAATCTTTTCTTAGTAAATTATCATTCCTGAGAGTTTTTTTTTTTTTTTTAATTCCATAATGCCCAAAAAAGAAAACGCTTCTTCGAACACAACAAAAATTTAAAAAAAGCTTAAATCATAGTACCGTCTTTTCTGTAGTCTTTACTTTAATGAAACATGTATAAATGAAGGATTGCTACACACACACTATATATATATATATATATATATATATATTTCCATAATAAACCCACGCTTTACTTTCTTCTCATTGCAAGTACACAAGGTGCCCGTTTGTACAGAGGACGAGTCATTGATTCATTGCAAGTCGTGGATCGAACAATTTGATTCGCAAAAATAAAATACGTTGACAAGGGACAAACAAAACCTTGAATAATAACATGCTTAATAATACCTTCGAAGCAAAAACCGTCTGGACGGGCTTGGTTCAAGTCTATGTTTATGATGTGTTTATTATATGTGTAATAATAGCAGAAATGTGTAAAAATATAAACCACTCCTGTGTGTGCATGTGAGGGAGAGAGACAATTTTTCAAGTCGTAATTTTTATAAAAATCATCAATTGTTTTTCTACTAATAGTCTAATATGGACAGCAGTGGAGAAAGAGACACTGATGACTCAACGAGACAGCGACAATGAAGCTTTGGACAAAACAAGTTAGAGACGTATTGGAAAACAAAAGAACTATTCCTAAAAGAGGAGTACATTATTTAAAAAGTAATAAATTAACCCTCCTCTCCCAAAAACGGAGGAAATCATTACAATTTCTCTCATGAAAAAAAAAAAAAAAAAAAAAAAAAAAAAAAAAAAGAAACGAGACAGAAGAATTTTTACGGTATCAAACAATGAAAAATTAAATTTACACAATAAAAAGAAAAACTATGTATATTTTTGACAATCCCAGGATTAATATTCGTGAGCTGAGGTCATTAAGTATGCCTTTAGTTTATTATCTTAAAAGTTTAAAAAAGAATAAAAAAAAAAGAGTGGGTTGGGAGGGAAGAACAATTTATTTTATGAATGATTGTCACACTATAAATGAACCAGCAAAGAGCTTAATGATTTATTTTTTCAAATAAAGTGCATCTAAAGGGGAAGTCGCCACCATCAACCGTTCTTTTATTAAGATAGGGAAAAATATCTTTTCCATTAGGAGTTTTTAACAATGCTTAACGCTCCTTAAAAAGAAAGCCGTTTTAAAAACGAAGGTGTTTTGTTTTATGATCAAGAAGACTTTTTTTTTTAATACAATTCATCGAACGAAAGAAAATATTAGATTTTGTTTGAGGGTTTGCTACAAAACAAAGAAAACAAATTGAATAATGTATACAAAATATGAGAAAAGCAAAAAAAAAAAAAAAAAATGTGTATAATCAAAATTCAAAACTAAAGGATGCATTTAATTTAATCAACATTTTTTTTTCAGAGTTAAAGTTTAAAAAAAAAAAAAAAAAAAAAAAAAAAACTGATAATCCTTGCGTTAATCTCTAGCTAGACTGAGAGATTAGGTAATGTAGAAACTGAAAATAATGCTTTTAAAGACCCCAAACAGGATTTAAATACAAGGCGATCAACCAGCCTGGAAATAGTTGTTGACGAAGAATTTGGTGACACTAAATCTACAATATCGATTTAATAAAACAGGCCACCTGTGCTTGGGTGATTTTTAAAGTGTTATTTTAACCAAGAAAATTGTTCGTGCTATAATTTATTATCAACTCAAACGTTTTTGGCTAGAGAAAGCAAAAACCTCGAGCTGAAAAATGTCTAATACAGAAAAAAAGAAAAAAAAGTTAAGACAAACAAAAAAATTAAACCAGTTCATATTTTGTTCTACTGTGTAAACTGTAAACTAAACACATGGTAATAATTTAGTGACAAGGTTTTTATTGGTTTGTTTTTAGAAAAATAGTTGTTTTTTTTTTTTTGCAAAACTTTTTTTTTTGTAAATGCACTTTAGATAAAAAAAATATTTTCTTATTTAAAAAAAAATTAAAAAAAAACAAAAAACAAGTGCGCGAATGTTTGTTCCGCTATAAAAATCCATTTATTTATTTTTTACATGTTCAGTTAATTTTTTTCAAAATCTTAATTTTATTATAATATATATTCTTTATTTTAGGAGATGCAAAAAAAAAAAAAAAAAAAAAAAAAAAAAAAAAAAAATGAAAGGTATTATAGCAAAAAAAAAAAAAAAAAGTTTTAAAATTAAAATTTGAAAAATATAATTTTTAATTTAAAAAAAAAAAAAAAAAAAAAAAAAGAAAAAAAGTTAAATTATCATTAAGTTATTTTAAGTAAATAAGTCCTAATTTTTCTTTCAGTAAGAATTCTATATGCAAATTGAAACATTACAATTTATTTATAATTGTTAAATTCCATGCGAAATTACAACCAGTCTCGTGTTTGCTTTTTACACACTTTTTAAGATGTGTAACGCAAACATTTTTACGCTGGTGTGTTTGGGTACTTAACACGATAGCCTGTGTATGTGCACTGTGTATACACGTTTTGCAGAACACACTAAAGCCGTGTTTGTGTAGCTGTGTTGTAAACACAAGACCAAGTTAGGAATCGATTTGAAATTAATACATTTTTAAGGTGATGATGACATCAAACAGAGAGGGATGTAAAACTGCTTTTTTTTGCATAAGTCGCAAGAAAAGACATGGGGGGGGGGCACATAAGAGAAAATGTGCCACACTTGCTGTTTTTACATGGAAAATGTAAAAAGAGTCAGATGTGCTTTCTTGGATGTTACTGATGGGTAGGTATTTATGAACTACTAAAACAGGAGAAAGGGGTGGAGCTGTCGGGTGGATAATCAAATGAAAGGCGACGGTGACCATCAGAAGCATCGTGAATTTTTGCTTCTTGTTCTTTAAAAATCTTCGTACGTGCCATGTGATTTCTCTTAGCAGAAAAAAAAAAGAACCTTTCCCCACAAAACGAAAAGGCGACCCCCAAAGACAATATAGACCTTATTAAAAAAAAGCAAGAAAAAAACAAAAAACCTTAGGGTGATTTTTTTTTTTTTTTTTATTCTCTTGTTTAATTTTTAAAAATATATTGAACTGAAATTTACACACGTTCCATGTTGATTTAAAAAGAAATAAAAAAGAAGACAGGTTCTCTTAGTTTGGTCACAAAATGGGTAAACGGATTGAATAATGCTACAAATACAAATCAATCCCCCTGTTTATAAATATAATAATAAGTAAACGTGAATAAAGAGAAGTAGTAGAATTGGGTGGGGGTGCTTTTTCTCGGGGAAAAAAGGGGATAACAAGAGGCGGGTTGATACAAAGAGAATTTAAAATAGTGTGTCTGTAAAATAAAAATAAAATCCATTTCAATTTAACAATAAAATAACTATCTTTATTTTTTTTTGTCTTTTGTTAAACGGGATATTTGCCATTAAAAAAAATTTTTTTTTAAATACATTATTACCAACAAGATGTTTCCATTTTATTGTCTTCGTAAATTTAAATTAAAATCCAAGAAATAATTTTTAATGCTCCAGAAAAAAAAAAAGAAAATGTGAAGGACTTGGTGGGGGAGTTGCTTATAAAAACGGGCGGTACATTTGAAAAAATAAAATTAAAAAAAAAAAAAAAAAAAGGTGCTCAATAAATGACAACTAAGTGCGTGTAGATAAAAGATAGACTTACCTGTTTAAAGTTGTTGTGACCGGTTATTAAATAGATTCATCAACAAACAATACACAGTTTCTGCTATAGTCCCACGTTTTAAATAAGAAATACCATCGCTACTGAAGTTATAGTAGTACAAGTACTTCAATTCGCTGTGGATAGTAGTAGTAGTAGTTAAAAGTAAAATGCAAGTAGTCGTAATTATTACGTTGTACAATTTCAGGCTCTGAAAAGGGTGGCCTTGGTATCAGGGGAGTTTTATTTATTTACTTACTTATTTCTTAAATAAGCGTTGACGATGCCAAGTTGTAAAAGCGTATGGAAGGGGTGGGAGAGAGAAAAAAAAAGCCCGTGTTTATGTACACACTTTCTTTATACAAACAGCAGCAGCAGCACCAGCGACCGCGGGAGAGGGTGAAAACGAGGTTGTGGGGTGCAAGGGAAGGAGAGAGGCCATCGGTGGGGGACGGAGGATGGAGACTGGGTTGGACGTGAAAGTAAAAGTAAAAAACGAAAGAGAGAGGGAGAAAATGAAACAGCCATCATCATCACCATCACCGTCATCATCACCAACGACAACAAAAACCACAACAACAACAACAGCAAAAATAAAATAATTTCAGAGCTTTCCTACCTTTTTCAACTGCAACCCATTTCCCCAATCCATACACCCTCCCACGCAATGGCATATGCCATGTGCATCTATCTAGCTCAATATATATATATATAAAATCTATCTATCCTATCTGTATTTAAATCTATTCATTTATCTACCTATAATTTCTCTCTCAATATATATATTTAAAATCTCTCTCTCTCTCTCTATATATATATATATATTTAAAATCTTTCTCTCTCTATGTGTATATTTAAAAAACTCTCTCTCTATATATATATATATATATATATGTGTGTGTGTGTGTATAAAATCTATCCTATCTATATTTAAATCTATTTATCTATCTACCTATGCTTTCTCTCTCAATAAACACACACACACATATTTATTTAAAATCTATCATCTCCCTCTCTCTCTATATATATATATTTAAAATCTGTCTATATATATGTATATATTTAAAATCTCCCTCTCTCTCTCTCTCTCTATATATATATATATATATAAAAAATCTCTGTCTCTGTATATATATATATATATATATATATTTAAATATATATTTAAAATCTCTCTCTTTTCTATACATAGCAATCGATCCTACCTTTCTTTTTATTTAATATAGATAGATAGATAGATAAACAGATATATAGAGAGAGAATAGAGAGATTTTTTAATTATGCTATATATAGGTAGCAGTCCTACAATCAAACATCAGGAAGAGACAGTTGAAATTTCTAGCACACATAATGAGGAAAGAGAGCTTGGAAACTTGAAACAGGAAAGATTGAAAGCAACTATCAGATGAAAATAATATAAAAGCAAGAGATGAGATGTAAATGAAAATAATGCATAACGTATTTAGTGAGCAAAGAAAAAAGAAGTAAATTACCGAAATGATGGAATTGCTAAATTAGGAGAAATAACAAAAATAACAAAATATTTATTAAGAGCTACAAGGCAAAGGAAATTGTAGAGAGCCATTATCGTCTATGTACCGAAAGAACACGTCACAAAAAAGATTGTTAAATGAATGAAGGAACAACGTTTAGGAGAAATAACAAAAAGACAAAATTTATTAAGAGCTACAAGGCAAAGGAAATTGTGGAGAGCCATTAACATCTATGTACTGAAAGAACACGTCACAAAATTGATTGTTAAATGGATGATGGAACAAGGTTTAGGAGAAATAACAAAAAGACAAAATCTATTAAGAGCTATAAAGGACAGGAAATTGTGGAGAGCCATGATCACCTACATCCTGAAGGGACATGATATGTAAAGAAGAAGAGGAATGTCTGTTAAATTTTTGGTTCATTTTCTTCCACGGTTGGTCAAATCGTTTGATGTTGGGTTTCAGCACATAAACACACTTGTCAAAATTGTGAGTAATGTTCTGTGTATTTTCGAACAAACATTGGTCATTTTCAAGAATCATTAACAGTTATTATTCTCCACTGGTCACCTTTCAATTTTTACCATCTTTGAAAATGACCAACAATGGGCAACAGTACTTGGAACATTACACACAATTTTGGCAAGTTCCTTGACAAGTTTCCAGCTGATATCAAACAACATAGTCAAAAGAGGAAGAAATTCACCAAAGACATTCCATGCTTATATTATGTAATTGCTGAACCTTCCTGATGAGTGGTCGGAATGACTGCAAAACACTTCATCTATGAAACTCCAGACTTGTATTAATCTTAATGCATTATATATATATATATATATATATAAATAAATGGTGGTACTCACTTGGAAAAACCTCAGATAGCTCGACTTGCAGTAGAACAAATTGGTAGCTGAGGAAAAATGGGGAATAAAAAAGAAAGAACCAAGAACATTAAAACAAGGCGAAAACAATCGTCCAGTGTTCAAGCTCCAAGTCCAAAAAAAAAAAAAAAACCAAAACAAGTAAAAAGACAACTATGAAAAATGCTCAATACACTAAGTAGAGCAAAACCTAAGATAATCCTAAGAAGCCAGGCAAACCAAACCTAAATAGATCATGCGAGGTAAATATATATATATATATATATATATATATATATATATATATATATATATATAAATAAAAAGAAAGAACAGTAAGATATATAATCCGGTGTTCTTATAGATATTTTTATTTTACAAAATTAAATCCGACTTTCAGCTTCCATTTTTTTGAAACATGGTTAGAACTGTGTAGTTAAAAAAAAAAAACATATTTTAAATCAATTATTTTTATATATATATATATATATATATATATATATATATATATATATATATATATTATTTTGCTAATAGGAATATGTACTGGACAAACATGGTGGATAAATAGTAACAGGTTTATAGTACAACAAGCAAGGAAGTAATGGTTATACGCACGGTCATTGCAAATCAGTATAGTTTTGTGTGTGTTGTTATCGGAAGGCCACTAGTTCTCATAGATCCCAGCTCAACTCTCCTGTCTGCTGTTCTAACGGATACTTATAGGTGGTTACTACCTATAGTGGTGCCACTCATGGGGGTGGCAGGTTATTCCATTACATCAATATATCTTTTGTAACTAGAGATGTGACATGATGAATGAGGAAAAATATATTTTCTGGGGAAATAAATTAGAGTCATGGAACCTTAAGGTTGTCTCTTTCTTAATTATTTAATTAATATTTGCTCTGTTGTTACCTTGAGCTCTCTGGATTATATCCTCTTTAGAATTATTTACATAGATTACCAAACCCTTCATTACCTTACTATATATATATATATATATATATATATATATATATATATATACATACAGACACATACATGCATAGACACTACAGTTCAAAAGTTTGAAGCCTCCCCTAGAATTTGCGTAGACAGAAGAGTAAAAAAAATTTTTTAAAAATGAAAAAGAGCTCTTAGAATTATTGAAAAAAGAATGGAATCAATTATCAAATTTATACTTTGAGGAACTTTTACAACAAATGTCAAAAATTTATGCTGCAGTAATCAAGGCTAAAGGAGGATAGTTTGATGAGACCAAAATTTAATCATAAAATGCTTTTTTTCTTTTTGTCATAATAAAATTTCTAATAAAAAGTCATGTCTCACCTTTTTTCAACTATGTATAATAATTTTCTCTTATTTAAAGTACAAAACAACTACTTTTGGGGCCAATTTAAAAAACTTTTGGCCTCAATTGTAGTGTACATGGGAAAACAATATATAAATTTATATATATCAAGAACAATTTTGGGGAAAAAACTATGACAAACAGTAAAAAGTTTTGTGCGACACAATTTTGTCTGAAGAAGCCCTAAAGGATAACACATCACACAAACATTTTGTAGACATTGTCAAAGTTTATTGCTGATATCCCCTAAAGAGTGGATGGACAGATCTGCTTACAAAACTCTGAAGTTTGGATGCTGAAAGTAACATCAATCAGCTAAGTGACAAACTTTTACTTATATGGCCTGACGATTGTGTCTAGCATGAAACAGTCTGTTGCCATAATTGGTCAGGTGCTCCTATTGTGCATCTCAAGATTCTTGACCAAATAGAGAGAAGGTTCCGCAATACAATCTCCATTTAATATTCTTGGAAAAAAAATTGAGAAAGGCTTGCAATACAATCACCTCTTAATTTTCTTGACAAAAAACAAAAAAAGGTTTGCAATACAATCTCCCATTAGTATTCTTAGCAAAATACAAAGAATGATCTGCAATACAATCTCTCTTTAATATTCTTGGCAAAATACAAAGAACTGTCTGCAATACAATCTCCTTTTAATATTCTTGAGAAAAAAATAGAGAAAGGTTTGCAATACAATCTCCCATTAGTATTCTTAGCAAAATACAAAGGATCTGCAATACAATCTTCCTTTAATATTCTTAGCAAAAAACAGAAATGTTTGTAATACAATTTCCTTTAATATTATTGACAAAATACAGAGAACTGTCTGTAATACAATCTCCCCTTAATATTCTTGGCAAAATACAGAGAAAGGTTTGCAATACAATCTCCCATTAGTATTCTTAGCAAAATACAAAGAAAGATCTGCAATACAATCTTCCTTTAATATTCTTGGCAAAATACAGAGAAGGGTCAGCAATGCAATCTCCCTTTAATATTCTTGGCAAAATACAGAGACGAGTTTGTAATACAATCTCCCATTAGTATTCTTAGCCAAATACAACGAAGGACCTGTAATATAATCCAATTATTATGCATTTGGTTACAACAGTATGAGTTAATAGGATTATGTTTATTTTGATGTACAATATTATTATTAATATCAATTTTGATAGAGGTATTACTAAGTTTATTGAGATACATTTTAATTTGTTGATCACTGATGGAATTAGTTATATTTGTGTGTGTATATATATATATATATATATATATATATATATATATATATATATATACACAAATATATACATATGCTTGATCATGGAGTTTATATTTGAGAAAATCTCCCTATTGTCTCTTGAATCCTTGTGCTGTCAAGTTTTGTTATTGCACTCTGTTAGCTATCTCTGTTTCCTTTATCGTTCTTCTTTTTCTCAGGACTGTAGTATATTCCTGATAATATAAAAATGGCTCTTTTCTTACATTCATCTGCAATTTTTGTGCTTGATTATTTTAATGTCATCATGGACTTAAACATTCTAATGTTACTGATATTGCCGGTATTCTGACTTAGAATTTTTCCATTGATCAGTCTCTCAGTCAAATAGTGGATTTCCCGACTCATTTCACGAATATGTTTGATATTCTACGTTGCTTCCTTACCTCATATCCTTACTCTGGTAGAGCATCACAACTCTGTCCTCTTGTAAATTCGGGTCATGCTCTAGTATCGATTGATATTTTGATAGAGGTATTAATAAGTTTATTGAGATACATTTTAATTTGCTGATCAATAACAGAATTAGTTACATTTGTGCCTGTATATATATATATATATATATTGTTATATTCCATGCTAACAGGAATATATACTTGAAAAACAAGGTGGATAAAATAAGTAAAGGTTTATTGTAAAAAAAAAAACGGTACAATAAGAATAAAGGTAACAGTTATGCACAAGGTCATTGCAAGTCAATCCAGTAGTGAGTGCTACTATTGGAAGGTCGGTAGTTCTCACGTAAGTCTGAGTCATACTCAACACATCCCAGCTAGTCTTTGTAGTTCATTGACTTAGAGATACTTATAGGTAGTTACTACCTATAGTGTAGTCAATCATGGAAGTAACAGGTTATTCCATTACATCATATATATATATATATATATATATATATATATATATATATATATATATTTACACACACATGAATATATGCACACGGATGTGTTTATATTTGGGAAAAATCTCCCAAATTGCAAGGGAATTTTTTAGTACTTTTAGATGATCATTTTTCAAGTAGTTTTTAATTTTGTTATTGCACTCTGTTAGCTATCTCTGTTTCCTTTATCGCTCTCCTTTTTCACTGGACTGTAGCATATTAAACAAAATTCTATTAATATAGAAATGTCTCTCTCTACATTCATCTGTGTACATTTTTGTGTTTAGTGATTTTAATGCTTAAGTGGCTTAAACATTCTAATAATACTGATGTTGCCAGTAATTTGACTTTCAGTGTTTCCATTCTCTCAGTCAAATAGCGAATTTCCCTACTTGTTTCCCTAATAAATCTGATCAACATCTTCACTTCATTTGTTCCTTAAATTCCTCTTGAGCTCATTTATAAGCATCACTTGCCAATTCAGATCACTCTATAGTATCTGTTGGTATTTCTTGTTGAGTCATCTATTAGAAAGGAACTTCCTATTCACAAGACTTTTTTTCTGTTACCAGTGTACTGATAAGAATTCATTTCATGATTTTATTCAAGACACTCCTTGGATTGATATTCTTAACCTTCTTATTGAGAATTATGCCACAGTTTTCTTCTTGAGTAAAACTCAGCATTGATATGTTTGTACTTTCTTATAAATGTCAGGTGAAACCACAATCTTTTCTTGGATTCATAACAGCCTATTCAGATGGAAATAGCCCATAGGAATCACCTTTTTTTTGGATGTAAAAGAAAAAGGACCAAAAAAAAAAAAAATAGACATCAATTATTTCTGCTTATGTAATTATCCTCAAAGTAAGTTAAATTTTTTGTTGATAGAATACTTAAACCATATAGCCATTAACAAATTTGGGTTCTTGTGACTATTGGTGTTTCTGTAATAGTGTGTTAAATAGGTGTAAGTCATCTCTTCAATATTTTTATCAATTTCTTTTTCCTTTATCGCTCTCCTTCTCACGACTTATCCTGGGTAAGACGTTAAACTACATCTGCATCCTGGGTAAGATGTTAAACTATGTCCAGCAGCAAAGGCTTCTGATCAGGAGGTTTTGAGGAAAGTGGAGCCACCTCTTAATTGCTGGTGTTGCCAGGTCCACCCTGACCCAGGGTAATAGAACCTGTTAGGGTCCCAGCTATGGGCAAATAGTTAACTATTACCAGCAATACTTTTTTGAAAAAAATGATTACCAGCAATATAAATTTGAAGGAAATATATTACCAGAAACAGAATTTTGACATAATAAAATATTATCAGCAATAAAAAAATTTGTTGGCATTAAATAACCCATTGTGTTTGATATGCCTTAAAACAAAATAAACCAAACCAATCTAAGCCAAAGAATACATATTCTATTCATACGAATCTATCCTAAAAATGTTGTTGGCATTAAATAACCCATTAAGTTTGATATGCCATTAAACAAAATAAACCAAACCTTCTCACGACTGCAATATATTAAACAAAATTTGGACAATATACAAATGATTCTTTCTCAACCTTCATCTGCAAACATTTTTGGGTTTGATGGTTTTAATGTCAATTACGACAATTAATTAAGCATTTTAATGTCAATGATATTGCCAGTATTCAAACTTTCAATTTTTCCATTGCTCAGTCTCTCATTCAAATATTTGATTTCCCAACTAATTCTGATCAACATTCTTATTTACTTGATTTATTCTTTACCTCCACTCTTAGCTCTTATCAAACATCACAACACTGTCCTTTTTGTTTGTAAATTCTCTTTCATTTCTTCTCTTGACTCATCTGGAGTATCTTTGCCTGACTTTATAATAAGAACCAAATCTCTATTGCATGATATATATATATATAACTCTGTGAATGGTTTCTGCTATCATCTCTAAACAGGATCCTCACAAAGCATGTGGACATGATGACATCCCTGCAATAGAACTTAAGAAATGTGTTCATAAACTGGTTCCTGTTCTCTCCGAATTCTGCAATGCCTTGCTGCTTCTTTTTTTTTTTTCTTGTTTGAAATCCTCTTCTATAGTTCCAGTCTAAGAACTCAGATGAACCATCTGGTCCTTCTAACTACCAGCCTATTAGCCTTCTACCCATTTTGGCAAAGCACTAGAGGCTCTAATTAACTCTGAATTTGTTCACCATCTCACCTCACAGAGTTTACTTTCAGACGAGCAATATGGCTTTTGCTTCTCTAAGTCAACTGCTGATGGATTACAATTATTGCTGAAAGAGTCAATCAAGTTTTAGATAAGTATGGTGAAGCTGTTGCTTTTCATATCTCAAAGGCATTTGGCAGGGTTTGGCACACTGGTCTTCTTCACAAGTTAAAAGGTTATGGTATTTCTTGACAAATTTTTGAACTGATTCAGTCTTTCTCATCAAATTGTGAAATGAAAGTTATCTTGAATAGCCACTCTTCTAGATCTTTTTGCATTAATGCAGGTGTCCCCCAGGGCTCTATTAGGTTACAATACATGACAGAATTGAAACTGTTTTTTTTTATATCATTTCATATCAATATAGTGTAAAATTGATCACTGACATTTGAAAAGTTATTGGACTTAGCTGCTATTTACAAATACTAAGTTTGAAAGTGTGGGAAAAATCATTGATATCTGTATATTTTTCTAATATTTTAAAGCTTTTTTTTAATTTAAAAAAACTTTTTTTTTATGGGATTTTTTCAGTAGCACATGCACAAACATTTGAGGTTACTAATTAAGGGATTTGGCAGGTTTTGGCATATTGGTCTTCTCCACAAGTTGAAAAGTTGTAGTATTTCTGGATTAATTTTTGAACTGATTCACTTTTTCTTATCAAATCTTGAAATGAAATTTGTCTTGAATGGCTACTCTTCTAGATCTTTTTGCATTAAAGCAGGTGTTACCCAGGGCTCTATACTTGGATATACATTTTTCCTAATTCTTATCAACAACCTTCTTGATGGCCTCCATTCTCAGCTTGGTATCTATGCTGATAGCACAACTATTTACCCCTGTCTTAATAGTAAGTCTGAGTAGTTCAATAAGGTTAAATTGGCAGCTGACTTCAAAAATGGCCTACAATCTGTTGTTAACTGAGGCAAGAAATGCCTTGTTGATTTTAATGCCTCCAAAATCAAACTGCTCCCTTTAAATTGTCTCAGAGAACTTTTCTTTGCCTTCCATCAGAATGGCTGATGCTAACTGCCAAGAAAGTGACTCATTGCACTTTCTTGGACTAACGTTTTCTTAACATTTGCTGCTAGGAAATTTCATGGTTGTAATAATTAAATGTAGCTGTCTCTTCTACTCCAGTAGCTTCATGTCTCACACTTCCTGTCCGTGGGACTCCCTTCCTCTTATTTGCTTCCCTGAGAACTATAATCTCCAACTATCCAAATACAATGTCAATTGACATCTCCAGATGCCTTGATCTATTCCCCGTCCTTCTCTTCATCCTTTCCTCTATCATGTCTCTTTATTATTGCTCCCACTCTCTGTAACCCCTTGTGTGCTCATGGCACTCCCACCTTGCTTGGGGTGAAAAAAAAAAAAAAAAAAAAAAAAAAAATCCAGTCTTCACACCAGCCAAATGCCATGGTTAAACTAAACTTAAAAGAGAATTATTTTCTCTGGAACATTGTATATACATTAATGACAGATATAAACCATTAATAGATTCATGGTTAGCAAGGTAACACAGGAGTGGAGAATCAATGTGATTGGAAGGAATTCAAAGCTAATAGATGCAAACAATAATATTCACAAACTAGCAAGGTTATCTAGATTTACCTGGATTGCAGCAGGTGAATGTCTTCAAACCAAACTCACAATAATTCTTTGGATTTACCATTAAGGCAGTGGAGAACTTTCAAAGGGAAATTAACAAGAGATAACTGATAACTGACATTCATTAAACATGGTATGTGGAACTAGAACAGTCTAGCCCAGTGAGCGAAATAAAGGGTTAAGTTCGACATTCCAACCACCTGAAGAAGTCCGAAGCGTACATCAGCAGAAACGTGATAAATATGGCGACAAAGATGAGGACAATAGTCCAAACAATGTAAATAATGAACACTACCTTTTCATCATGATTTCTGAGCAATCAGAAATGATACCCATGAAAACTAAAGCTGTGGTTTTTCTCTGTATAGAAACAATGTATCTATCATATATACTGAATCACTGCTTTAAACTTACCTCATATCAATAATAAATAACAAAAGTTTAGAGATTTTTGTATTTATTGTTGTAAGCGGGTGCTGTTTGCAGTATTTTCCTAATTTTCTTAGACATCACACTCAACCTAAAGGTACACATTTAAAGGTACACATCATCACACTCAACCCAAAGGTACACATCATCACACTCAGCCTAAAGGTACACATGTAAAAGTTCACATCATAACACTCAACCCTCCTCTTTACACATTTAAAGGTACACATCATCACACTCAACCTTTTTTACACACATCATCACACTCAGCCTAAAGGTACACATATAAAAGTTCAATCATCACATTTCAACCTAAATATGCAAATTAAAAAAAATACACATCATCATTTCAACCTATGACACACATGTAAAATTTTACATCATCAAGTTTTACCCAAAATTTACACATGTAAAAATTTACATCATCACACTCAATGGAAAAATTTACACATTTAAAGGTACACATCATCTTTTAATTTTAAAAGGTACACACATGTAAAAGTTTACATCATCACACTCCAACCTAAAAAGAACATGTAAAAGTTTACATCAAACATTCAACCTAAAGGTACACATTTAAAGAAACACATCATCACACTCCACCTAAAATTCATTTTGAAAGGTACACATCATCACATACCAACAAAAAAAACACATCATCATAACTCAACCTAAAAATTTACACATTTAATCAACACATCATCACACTCATGAAAAAGGTACACATCATTTGATACAAAGTAAAGGTACACATCATCACAGTTCAACCTAAGTATTTACACATTTAAAGGTATTTTTCATCACACTCAACCTAAAGGTACACATGTTTTGTTTTTACATCATCATGAGTCTTTAAAGGTACACATTTAAAGGTACACATCATCACACTCAACCTAAAGGTACACATGTAAAAGTTCACATCATCACACTCAACCTAAAGGTACACATTTAAAGGTACACATCATCACACTCAACCTAAAAGTACACATGTAAAAGTTCATATCATCACACTCAACCTAAAGGTACACATCAGCCATATAGAAAACCCAATGACAAATCATTTTACATACACACTTCTCTCAATCACCTGCCAACAATAAGCAAGCAGATCCCACAATCAATTTACCATAGATTATCTGACAATTCTTCCAGTGAAACCATCTTCAACAAAGCCGAAAAAAGATTAGGAAATCCCAAAACTGTAAACTTTGTCTGGAGGAGAAAATAGTTATAATCACCTTCTCAGACCAAAAAAAAATATGAAATAAATGATCGGAACTTATCTCAAGATGTAGACACAAAAACAAATTTTTACAACATTACCTGAAAACCAAAAATAAATACTGTGTAAAAACATCTCCAAGAAAAATGTAAATATATATATATATATATATATATGTACTATATACAATGCAGATGATGTAATATGTTAGACAAAGCCAATACTTTAAGCTAAACAAATAAAATAACTAACCACAAAAGGAAAAAAAAGGAACAATAAATCAAGTAACATTATTTACATTATTCAGACTTATCTTCATCTTCATTGCTATATTCACAACGTTTCAGCCTCTATATCTCTGAGATGAGGTATTATGATTACTTGAATTACTTACTTATTATTTACCTACATTGAACTGAAATTCCAATCACCTGAAGAAGGCCAGAGCATACAATGGCTGAAACATTGTGAATATGGCAATGAAGATGAGGATAACAATCCGAATAATGTAAATAATGTAAGTAATCATAATACCTCATCTAAGAGATATAGACAGATAAGTCAAGTAAATAAAAAATAAACAAACTAACAAAGAGTACAAAATACACTAATAACGACAGTTGGTTGATTTTATTTTGCAGCATATCAACCAATATAGGTTGTTATTTAATGCTGAAATTTAAATATTTTGTATACAATTTTATGGCTTCAACTAAATACAGTTGTCCCTCGTTTATCATAGTTAATCAGTTCCAATCCCTATTGCGATAAGAGAATTTCCAAAAAGTAGCGTCCTTTATTTATAAATCAAATATTTTTATAGTTAGAGAATAGAAAACCTGTTTACAACCTTCTAAATATGGTTTTTGACATTATGAGATCTCTCTAGGCATGAAATAACACCCCTGCAGTCACCTTTACACTTATATTACCCAATATAGTAGACAAAATAAGAGAAAATAAGACATATTAGACATTACAAATATCATATTATTATTATTATTGTACATTAAAAACAACACACAAAGTTCTTACGTGTATGTCTCTTCATCATCAAACAATTTGCATTATTTTGCTAGGCTAGTATGAACCTAGGAAAATAATGCAACTTGTTTGATGATGATGAAGCAATGAAGAGATGTACAGTACAATAAAGGTTACTGCTCCTCTAAATCATTTGCATAAAAACCTTCTTGGAAGAACTAAGCATAATTTGATGTTTACTTTTCAGCACCACCTTGAAATCAATTATCCTATTTGCAGAAATATCTTTGTATCTAGTTTTGGTTTTGGTGCCAAAAATAAAACCTTTCTTTATTTTAATCAAATACGATTGTCTTGTTTTGTATTCGGTTTGTTGTCAACTTAATATCTTCTGAACAATTTTGTTTGCAGACTCATTTGTACCAACATGCAGCCAAATACATCACCAAAAAATGATCCACAGTGCATACCTGCAACAATAGTCACTTGGTAACCACCACATTCTGATTACTTTGGTTTCATCACACCGGATTTCCGATTTTTTTTAATGAAAAGATCTGATAAAACTGTGATAGTGTGAAGTGGCAAGGCATGATATACTTCAAAAAGATATTACTGGTATTTTTTTTAAATAAAAATGTATTTTTATACTTTTATAATGATTTCTTTTTGTTTGGAGGGGGGGTGACTATTTGTCCATAACTGGGACCCTAACAGATGCTACTACCCTAAGTCAGAGTGGACCTGGAAACAACAGCAATACAACCTCCAGATCAGAGGCTTTGCTGCCAGATGTAATTTATCATCATACTCAGGACTATACAATTAAGTAAATTTAATAATAATAATCAACACCTTAATTAATTAATTAAGTAATTAATAGTTAAAAGTTAACAAACAACGACACAACAGCTATAAAAAGGCCACATTCTGGCCAATAATGTTTTGACTCAGTAGCCTTTAGAATTATTTAAAAAATCAAATAACATAAACTGAACCTTGGTTTGGTTTGGTTTGTTTTATGGCATATCAACCTCAATGGGTCATTTAATGCTGACAACTTTTTTTTTTCCTGGTAATATTTTTGTTTTGTCAAAAATCTATTTCTGCTAACATTTTTTTCCTCAAAAATGTATAGCTGGTAATATTATTTTTTCAAAAATGTATAGCTGGCAATATTATTTTTTCAAAACACGTATAGCTGGTAATATTACTTTTTCAAGTGTATAGCCGGCAACACTATTCTTTCAAAAATGTATAGCTGGTAATATTATTTTTTCAAAAATGTATTATTAGAGGCCTTGCTGTTGGATGTAGTTTATCGTCTTACCCAGGAGGCAGATGTAGTTTATCGTCATACCCAGGATGCAAACTGAACCTTGCTATCCATAACACCCCATTGACCAGCATATATAAATAGTTGAGCTTTCATGCAACACATGTGGCCTGAAGATTCCATTCAAGCATGAGACTGACTGTTTACTCTTAGATAGGTGAGATTTATATATATATATATATATATATATATATATATATATATATATATATATATATTATTGTTAGACTAGAAATAAAAGACACAAGAGAGAAATTGAGTTAAACAAAATATATTAACAGAAACAGTAATATAAACATATACAAATGAGAGTGTAACAGCAAGAATATTTGGTCTGATTGCTGAAAACTTCCCTCTCCAAAAGGCAGTATCTGCTCTTATTTATAGCTGGGAAAGTCCATGCATGCATGGATTAAATTACATTTATATATATATATATATATATATATATATATATATATATATATATGTGTGTGTGTGTGTGTGCCCAGTCTGAAAGTCTGTATTGCTTATCACTCAAGAGGTTGACATAGCTCAGATACCTTACAACTTCATTCTTCATTATAGCCTTAGAGAGATATTGGATGAAACTGACAAGGCTGATTAGCCAATACTAAGAAATTGGATGTGTGCTCAGAGGCATTCTTGAAAACTGGACATACATTTAACACTTTCCATAGCATTGGGAATGGTTTCTGCCATAAGCAATAATTAAACAACTTTACTACAATTGCAGATAACACAGAAATACTATTCCTAAGGACAACCACTGGGATTTTATCTGGACTGCTGGCCATCTTAGGGTCAAGGCTTTAATTATGATGGGAGAAACATATTTGGATGTACATATTATTAAACTACATATAAATTAGTGTATCAAATAGATGACACAAGGGAGAATAAGCAATTGGCCTTTGATTATGGTGGTTAAGGATTACAAGGATGGCCAGGTTATTAAATGACATATAAATTATTGGATCAAATAGATGATTCAAAACAGAATCAATGATTGGCTTTTGATTATTGGGTTAAGAATTACAAGGATGGCCAGGTTATTAAATGACATAAATTATTGGATCAAATAGATGATTCAAAACAGAATCAATGATTGGCCTTTGATTATTGGGTTAAGAATTACAAGGATGGCCAGGTTATTAAATGACATATAAATTATTGGATCAAATAGATGATTCAAAACAGAATCAGAGATTGGTCTTGTATTACCATAGGTGACTATGACAAAGATGGCCAGGTTATTAAACCATACATAAATTATTGGATCAAAGAAGAATCAGTGATTAGCCTTTGATTATCATGGTTAAGAATCAAAAGGATAGCCAGGTTATTAAACCATATATAAATAATTATATCAAATAGCTGACAAAGCAGAATCAGTGATTGACCTTTGATTATTGTGGTTAAGAATTACAAGGATGGCCAAATTATTAAACCACATATAAATAATTGGATCAAATAGCTGACTCAAAGCAGAATCAGTGATTGTCCTTTGATTATCATGGGTAAGAATCATCTCAAATGCCAGGTTATTAAAACAAGTATAAATCATTGGATCAAATAGATGACTCAAGGTAGAATCAGTGATTAGCCTTTTATTATCACTGATAAGAACCACAAGGATTGCCAGGTTATCAATTCACATATAAATTATTGGCTCAAATAGATGACTAAATGCAGAAAGTGTAATAAAACCTCATTATAGACCAATTTGCATTGTAATTGTCATTTAGTTTCAGAACTTGCTATATTTTCACAACATTTTCCTTATTTTACAACCATCCAAATTGGTTTAGATATGTTTCATAGCAAGAATCTGTTTTAGCCAGGAGAGTCAGTTATCATCATTTTTATTGGCAAAGATCATACAGAACATAAAGTGGTGGATCTGTTTTCTATTACTATTAAGTAATAGACTGACCTCCCAATTCAAAACATTCGGAAAAATATATTTACAAAACACATAAATGAAAACCTTTTTCTGGAAGGAAAAATAATGATGAACTTCTCACAAAAAACAGTGAAAAAGGTTTTATTTAAAAACAAAAAAAACTTTAAATTTAGTTTAAAATCTTAACCGATTGGTTAAGGTTGCACATTCCAGCAAGTTATTAAATTAATCTAGGTTTACATGGATTGAAAGGTGAACATGTGAAATTGTAAACATAATCACAGAAAAAACTTACAAATTTATGACAACATTAGTAAACTAGTTTTAGTATAAATTATACCGGACATAAAGTAGAGGATTTATTTTCTATTGTTATAAAGTAATAAACTGGTCCCCCATTTTATAACATTAATTATTGGAAAAATATATTTAAAAACATATAGATTAAAACTTTTTTGGGAGGAAAAGTAACAACATCCTTGCCACAAAACTGAAAAAGGTTTTTGTAAATTTTAATTTAAAGCATTGAGACATTCATATGGATGACAAGCATGGTGCCAGAACTGTTCAGAATATCTAAACTATCAACTGTATACAACCACTTTCTCAGATCAATGGTTAAAATTTGAATTTATACGGTAAATGTTGTAACCTACTTTATTACTGAATGATGAATAAAAAAAGAGGTTGGAAATGAAATGGTAATCTTTATAACATCAAAAAATACAATACTCGCCAAAAAAATGTGAAGTAGGTAAACCACTGCTAGTGGGGGACTACTTAGACAGCATATTACTTCCCATTATGTCAAATTATTTTTCCATAGTGTTGACCCATATTTAGTTTCCATGATACAACACTATTGATCACATTGAAATCAAAAATCATTTGATTAAAAAGTCTTAAAAAAAAAAGTTGGCTCAACTGAAACAGAAGACCATCATACAATTTTGTTGAAGAGCAAAGACAAATAATGAGATGATTTTCTCCTTGATTTTTTGAAAATGTGAACTTTAACACAACAAACACACAAAATTGACAAAATGAGGCCATTCATATTAAAACAGTGTAAAGAAGGTGGTGCTATTCCAATGTCAATTGTGTTCAAACTTCCCCATTTACCAAAATTGGAATTTGTCACTTTTTGCCCTGAAAGACAAGTTTAGATAATCCTTTTTCAGTCAGCCTTTATAACAGATGAAATACTGTCTATCATTGACCACAAAAAAAAAAAAAAAAATTGAAATTTTTAAAGTCATTTGTCATTGATTTTTTTAAAATTTTAAAGAATGCAATCATCAAACTGTAAGTCAATATGAATCCAAGATTTAACTCATGTTGATATTGAACATTTAAGGATATTATTGCCATTGTAACAGAACCTGAATATTTAATCAAAAAATCTAAAGTTTGAAGTATTTTCAAATGTCTTTGTTAAAATTTAATTAGTAATTGTCATGCTTAGTACATATTTTAGACTTTCGAACTTGTTGAAGTATTTTTTTTAATGGCCAGCATTTGATAATGTTACCCAGCTCACTTCTTTTCATCAAATCAATGTTTTTTAAAAAGCCTAGTCAGAAAAAGTGATAATTAAAATGTCTTGAAGGTTGTTTGCCTAAAGAACATTTGAAACTCTAATTTTAACAGTGGCAACCAGAAGAAATTCCTGGTTTAATGCAGTCAAATATCAACATCCTTTGTATAGTTTTATGAAGGAAATCTCCAAAAAAGAGCCATGGCCTTGCAGTAGATAGGATAATCTAGAATTAGTAGATGATGGTCAACTACATCATGCCTTTATCCATAATTTGTGCCTAAATCACAATTTTATAAATGAGAACTGTACTTGTTTAATAACAGCTTTGACAAACTTAGAAGAAACTAAGTCTCCGCTTGCATCTGTTGTATATAACATGATGGAAGATGTAAAATAGTATTTGCATGCTGGTACATCAAACTCAACATTTGGCCTAGAAACGGATTGTCTTCTGTCTGACCTAGAAAACACAGAGAGGGAGAATTATCTTAAATTTCCAAGATTTTTTCAGCACATCTTTTTTCAAAACTGAATAAATACATGGACAAACACCCTGTGTATAATTTTTTACAAGGCAGCTTACCTGTTTGATCCTAGACAGCTAACCTGTATAGGCCATGATTTTAGACAGTTTTGTAGCCATCAAGGACAACAATGTCCTTAAATGATCTTCTTAAAAGAATTAGAAATGTTGTATTTGAATTACCAAGATGATTTACAAAATCCTTTTAATATCCCATCATTTTGGAATGCAAATAAGAGCAGAATCTTCTGGAACAGATTGCCAATAAGGTCATATGGATGGATGTTACCAGCCTAGATACTGACATTCATTTTTTCAAAAATTTACTCAATAAACAACGGAAATTTCAGATTGGGAACACACTGCTAACAAATCACAATGTTGTATTACAATGGAGATTTGAGAAAAAGATTTGAAGATTAAATATTTCCCAAATATAAAATTTATTAGCACAGTTATTTTTTTAATTAAATTGATTTGAATTAATAATCTTCTAATTTGTTGGAAGAAAAAAAAAAAAAAAAGATTCATTATTAGTTAAATTATTATTTAATTAAGTTTTTGTAAAATTTTATTTTTAAAATGTTTATTACTGAAAATTTCATTTGCTCTTGAAACTTTAAATGTAATTTTTATATTATGAATCAATAATTATAAATCAAGATTATGAAAAAACATGTTGAATTATATTTTAGGATGATTAAAGGACAATGATAAATCAATTGAAACTATCAAAATGAAATGAGGTATTATGTTACACTATTTACATTTTGGGATTATTTTAAAAAATCTTTGTTGACAATTTATGATGGTGAAAAAATGTTAGTTATATCTGTTTCATATAGCAGCTTTTAAATTTTTATGTATATTACATTATTCGGACTATTGTCCTCATCTTTATACGCCATATTTATTAAAAAATTTCCACTTTTTCAGTGTCAAATCTATATTTATGAGATGCATTTAAAATGTGGAATATTTAGGTAAATTATTCAAATTATTGTCCTCATCTTTGTCGCCATGTTTATCACAATTTTCTTTTCAAAATGCCATGTGTATGTTCAGGACACATGGCAAAGTGGATGAATTGTACTGCTTAGAGATGGAGATGACAGGATCTATGAATTTGTGAGTTCAAGAACCTGGTTAAAAGTTTGGAGAAATTGGAAAGAGTTAATTAACAAGAATAACTGACATCCATTAGACATGGATATGTGGAATTAGAACAGTCTACCCTTTTGATCTTATAAAATAAAGAATTCTCAGACATTCCAACCACCTGAAGAAGTTCACTGTGTACAAAATTGGCAGAAATTAAAGATAAACATAAGACAAAGATGAAACAAGTCAGAAAATAATTTAAATAGTTATATTGAAAATAACTAGTGATGAATAAAAGATCATGACATGCATGTCGAATCTGCCAAAGGATGAATAAAAGATGACAAGTGTCTTGAAACTACCATGGGATGAATAAAAGACCATAAAAAATATGTACCTTGGAATTAAGAAAAGACCCTGACAAACATGTTGAAACTACCTAGGGATCAATAAAAGATATCATATTACCTTTGCATTCTACAAATACAAGAGTTGCACAAAATAGTGACCTTTAACTTCCAGACATTTATTAGTATGATTTAATCTGTTACTATAGATAACATTGAGTATATATAAACATTTTTTCAAGCCATTTAATGG